>JAGXOD010000008.1:3337500-3557500 GCA_020368025.1 Brachyhypopomus occidentalis
CTACTGCGGGGGAATTGGGTAAGTCCCGCCCCTACTGCGGGGGAATTGGGTGAGCCCCGCCCCTGCTGCAGTGGAGTGAGGAAAAACCCCGCCCCAGCTGGAGTGGCAAATGGACGAACCCCGCCCCTGCTGGAGTGCTGATTGGACGAACCCCGCCCCTGCTGCAGTGCTGATTGGACGAACCTTAACTATTAAAAAAACACGAAGCAGTTCACTGTTCTGTTCTCTCAGGTTAAAATCCGAAGACCTGTGAACTAGAACATTTCATCTGACATTTCGATCAAAACTGAGTAAAGTAATATAAATGTCATTTGTGTATGCAAGTTAACATCTAAGAACCTAAGAAATCCAAAGGTCTCCATATGTCAGCATCAGCCAGGTGCCATCAGTCTTCCTCACCGCTGTACCCAAAGCAAATCCAATGCGAACTCCATGCAAACCCAACAAAAACCCAACACAATCCCACCCACAGTGAGATGGTGCCCAACACACTTACTGGCCAACCCCCTGGAGTAGGCGGGCCCAACACACTTACTGGCCAACCCCCTGGAGTAGGCGGGCCCAACACACTTTCTGGCCAACCCCCTGGAGTAGGCGGGATCCTGTGGGACCTGTGGGGTGGGAGAGAGCCTCTCCATGGGGTTGCCACATGGTGAAAACTCCATCCACTCCATCCAGACACTTCTGCCTGGGTACAAGCATGAATAATGGATGGTGGCACTGCATGTGGCCTCCTGGGGCTCATGGCGTGGGGTCTGTGTGAGTGTGTGTGTGTTGGGGGTGGGGGTGTAATCAAAGAAATGAGAACAGAAAACCAGGCAGACCAGATAAGAAGATCTACCTGAAGGATCGTGTGGCATGGACTTCATCCTGTGAAGCTTTGAGTGTTCACAGCTATAACAGCTACAGCTAAAAGCTATAGTTATAGCTAAATAGTTACAGCTAAATAGTTACAGCTATATAGTTACAGCTATATAGTTACAGCTTTTAGGCCGCTACTTGAACGGCCTAAAATATGTGAAATTACGGCACACGAGGACAAAACCATTTGCTCAGTGCGACTTAACACTAATATGAGCATATATAAAAGATATGTACCCAAGGCAGGTACAAATGAGAAGGAGGAAGATGAATGTCCAGCGCCAATTTTGGGGTGGGCACCTCGCAAAGACGGGAAAAGCTGCATGAACACGGAGGCCCAGCCCGACAACGGTCTCTACGGCCCTTAAGCCAAGACATTAAAATTCAAAACATATTTCCCTTCTGAGAGCTGGAGAGGAGAGGCTAAACGCTGTCCAGCTCCAGATACATCACTGCCAGGGGAGCGAGGGGGGGAATGAGAGAGAGAGAGAGAGAGAGAGAGGAAGAGGGGGAGAGAGAGAGGGAGAGAGAGAGGAAGAGGGAGAGGGGGAGAGGGAGAGAGAGAGAAGAGAGAATGAGTGAGAGGAGAGAGAGAGAGAGGGAGAGAAGGAGAGAGAGAGTGAGAGAGAGGGGGAGGGAGAAGAGAGAATGAGTGAGAGGAGAGAGAGAGGGAGAGAAGAGAGAAGAGAGAATGAGTGAGAGAGAGGAGAGAGGGAGAGAGAGACAGGGAGAAAAGAGAGAGACGAGAGAATGAGTGAGAGAGGAGAGAGACAGAGAGGGAGAGAAGAGAGAATGAGTGAGAGAGAGGAGAGAGACAGAGAGAAGAGAGAGAGAGTGTGAGAGAGGGAGAGCAGCAGCATACCACGGACACAAAGGGGGAGATCGAGTGCAACTCCGGGGAACGAAACCACAGCTTCCTAACAAAAAAAGACAAGGGAGCCCATGAGAAACTGCCGGCCCCTCCCCCACCGTCTGGGCCCCGCCCTTCGCCCCAGGCTCCTGGGGTCTGGGCTCTGGCAGAGGCAGCGCTGCAGGCGGCCGTGCGCCCTGGCCGGCGGGCCGAGGAGGAGGCGTCCTGGCTGGGTCACACCGGCAGCTGCGCTGGGGAGCTCTGCCATCTTCTGAGCGTTAAATCAGGAAGAGGCCACCTGCCTCGGGCACCGTTCCGGCGCTTCCCACGGAGACGGGGACCAGGCCCAGGACCCACACCCGGCCAGAATGCCGTGGGCGCTCCCGACTGGCCACTAGACCCGTGGGCACCCCCGGCTGGTCACTTGACCTCCTTTTCCCTCGCTAATTTGATCAATTGAAGGCCGAGATGACGCCCCTCCTGCTCGTACCGCACACTCCAACTGCAGCGCATCCAAGAAAATGCACTGGCTCATGTTCAGTCTGCACCTACATAAATCCAGCTACAAAGAGCCAGATGGAATGAGGATGAAAGAAAAGAGAGAGAGAGAGAAAGAGAAATATAAGGAAAAAGTGAGGCAGGCAGACGAGACTACAGCGAGAAAGAGGAAACGTGCCCACAGATCACTAAGGTCTCTGTTCATTTCCCAAAATTCCTACATGATGTAAACTGATGTGGTGAGACTTTGGAGCACATATGAGTGATAAGTGCTGTTTAAACCCAAATACCTCACTTCCTTCATGGATTATCTGAGGTAAGCCCCTGACCCTAGCCCCCCCCCACCCACTGTTGAGCGAGACAGACAGGATGAATGAGGTCTGACAGGAAAGTAAGCCTCTCCTTGCCCCCTCACCCTCTGCATTACCCACAGAATCCCCATGTCTCCAGAATATTGGGAGAATTAGAGCAGACAAGTGCACACTTCCACTGTGGAAGGCCAGCTTCAGACACAGACCAGCCAGCACCGGACACAGACCAGCCAGCTCCGGACACAGACCAGCCAGCTCCGGACACAGACCAGCGGTTTCACTGAAGGCGGACCGTTAATAAAGTCTGAAGCTCACCGGCTATCTTTGATCCCACACTAAAGGCCTCAGCATACATGTTGCGGAGAAGATGCTCACAAGGGTTGCACTGAACCTTCGTGAGATTCTCCCAGCTGCCATGTGTGTGACGCATCCAACAATGACGTCTGTGGGTCGTTTGTTATTCTGCAATTCCGTCATATTGCTCGCAGAAGCCAGGAGAACGTCATCTCCACGAGCAGCAAGCCGAGGCCTGTAGCCTAATAAAGTCGGCACTATGATCATGTAAACACTACCGTGGAACAACTCTGTGGTTCGCTGTGGAAGAGGCCGTGGCATGTGTCGACAGCAGACAAACGTCCTCGTCTGCTGGGTTCCCGTGTTTCCCTACAGACCAGTTCGTACTGTGTACCACGCAATGTGTTGAATGTCTTTTTCCATCAACCTTCAGACCTGTGTAATTTTGCATTACACTGTCCACTTTAGTGTATGTGCCCTGATCTGGCTGTATAGAGCGGAACTGATGAATACTGCAACACAGACAGCATAGCAACGAAGCTGGTAAACAGAGTATCGGGCAACTCATCTATAATGAATCTCAAGTCTCTTTCACATGTAATCCATAGAGGCGGGGCTAGCGGGGAAGACCCTATCACAGTCAGATAGGCTCATTAAACCCTGCCCACTAATGACTCCCAACAGGTAGCTGAAGACAGAGGATGGCCTTACCGTTAAACAGGATGTTGGGGCTTCACTTACCATTCAGCCTATGAACACATCGACTAACAGTAAGCAAAGAAAAAAAGAAAGAAAAAAAGAAAGCGACCTTTAACGTCCATCACTCCCTCTTTTAAACGTTACTGGATTAATGGGACCCTCCCAGCATCCTCTAGCTCTCATCCTCTAGGCTTTGATCTCTCCTTCACCTTCTCCCTTGTTTAGTGGAAAACAGAGGCACAGCAGAAAGGTGTGCGTGCCTCGTAACCGAGCGCACACGCCAGATCTGCAGCAGCTATTCAGACGGCATGAAGGAGCAGATCTGGCAGATCTTTTTTTATGTGTAGTGTTTCCAGCGGGCCAGAAGACCACTGCAGTACGCGGGAAAGAAGACAGGTGGCGCCGTACTGAAGTGCTGGCACAGTAAACGTGACGAGGAATGAAGCCGCGTGTTCCTTTCTCGTGACTGAGGCGTGATTCGGGATGTTTTCAGGCGCTAGCTTTAGCACGCGGTGCTAAGAGCAGCAAGTTCCTAGGACTGCCAGCAAAATCTCCCCTTATGATAATTCAGTCTCCCACAGCAACACACAAACACCCTCCGACACTCAGGACCCCACAGGGTAAATCAGCATTGTAATCAAGAGGCCAATGGGGTCCCTCCACCCCCCAAACCCCCCATTCCCCCCGTCACTGCGCTGAGATGACTCCACAGCGGACTTCGCTCATTCCAGCTTTCCTGAGCTACGTGTTTTTCCGCTGCGAGCTGATTGGAGGGATGGCTTCAAACGCACAGGGTCACTAAAACGGATGCATTTGAGAACCTGACACAACACCCTGTCTGTCTCCCTCTGTAACACACACACACACACTCACACACTCCGCTACTGTGGTCTGGGTCAGGAGCGGCCCCTGCAGTGAAGGCCGGGTGTGGTTTTCAGGATGGGTGTGGTTCTCAGCCCTCACTAGGGGCTGGGGTCACAGACCAGACCCTCCTCCCAAACTTTTGATGTGGGAAAACACACAGAGGTTGCCGGAGTGCCAGCCAGCACAGGACGTTCTCGGCTAGCACCTGCACCACACCCTCCACCCCTGCCAGACCGCCCGCCTCCATCTGACCTCCATTCACACTCCACACCATCAGTCCACTGTTACAAGTGATCCTGAATGTCACCTTATACTCTTACCGTGACACCAGCCAGCAGTGCTGAGACGCAGCCGGCGGCCTCGGGGAACCGAGCGAGTTTAGATCCACCAACTCGAGTCACAATCGGGGGAAAATATCTAGCGTGAACAGATTCCAGCATGTTCATCACTGCCATATTCCTCAGGGAGCAGTGATTTCCAGTCCCAGAAGACACATGCAGGGTTTTCTTTTCCTGTTCCCAACATGCCTCACAGCACTGGAGGCTGGGAAATTTTGCCTCGACTGTGAGCAAAGGTACCGATCCAGCTGTTAACAGCTGCTGGACGAGGCCAGTCATAAACACACGGGCAGGAATAACACCTTTCCTGGAACACAAACAATTCAGCGTATTCCCACTGACCAACACAAATGTTTGACTTAGTCAGAGAAGGGTGGGTAATATTTTAGCCGAACAGATAACAGAACAAATATGTATCTGAGACATCTCTGAAGAATGTTCACAGAGACGAAAGCAAGTCGACTAATATTTGGAGAGGGGGAAAAAAACCATTCATTCCACTACAGGAGCTGGGTGATTCCTATCCAGGGGTAAAGATTTGTGACAATGAGATTTCTGAGATTAATTTCCACCCTTATACCTTTTCTTCCAGTCTTAATCTTTTCTCAAACTCTACTGGCCCTTTGAATTGCTCCTAAAGATTTCTGCACTTATATACCGAAAAAAAAAAAAGTCTAAATTCTAAAACATTCTAATCCCTATCTGGGTAATCATGGCCTCCTGACCCCGCCCCACAACATACACCCCCCCAACCCCTCCCCCACCAGGGCAGGACGGACCTGCGAGCCGTCCAGCCACCATCTGTCTTCTACGTCTCCTGGAGTGTCCACATTACACACTCCAGCATAGTGGCGCTAACCGAGAAAAGTTCGCACAGACGTGCGGAGCCAGCATGCCCCGCCCACCACGCTCGCCCCGCCCACCACGGCTTGCCCCGCCCACCCCAATCTGTGTAAAAAGCAGTGGAGTGTTCCATGGTATAACCACAGCCGGCACGCTGCCCATGTAGCATCTCAGAGACGATGTCGAGGCGCTTGACTGAGGCTTTTCTTTAAGGTGACTACACTTCTGTTCTCTTAGCATGGCCTTCCCCTCCACCCAGGGGAGGATTCAGACTTTTTGGCTGGAAATGACTCCAGCCCTGTGGGCAAAGCCTGTTCACGCCACCATGTCGAAACATGGCAAAAGTGACTATACAAACATGCTAAACTAGAACGCTCTGAAATTCTGGTTTGTCCAACTATGTATCCAGAAATAAAAGGCTCCAACAAAGCCCCTCCTTTCCTGAACAGGGGCACTGCCATAGTCCCTCAGTCTGTCTGCACTCTGCAGCTGCCAGGCCAACACTCAATGAGGGCCTGTCTGAACAGAAGGGCTGATCTCAGGACAGCGCTAGTGGACAATGAGAGTATTGAACAGGACACATTTCTCTACTCCCAACCAGCCATGCATCTACCCATCCACTCAGCCATCCATCGATCCACCTCTGTCACTCTCTCTCTCTCTCACACACACACACACAAACACACACGCACAGACTTTAATTACATGCAAACCCAAATCCTTCTATTCAGTCAAACATTTGCAAAGTGCATAACTGAAACTAGCATCTCTGAGCAGTGGAAACAGGCCTTGAAACTCTTTCCATCCATCATGTTTCCTGGAGCTTTCCAGGCTGAACTGACCCTCCATCTCAGGAACCAATCAGATTTCCCGAGCTGGATGCTCCTTTGCCGCGTGTATCAAGTTCTTTGTTAGCTCGTGACTAAGAGGCAGGACTTCCTCTCCCCATATCAACAAACAGGAAGTCAACACGTATGCGAAAGGACGCATTACATTATGTTTACAGCATTCAACAATAAATAGATCTTAAAATTCTTCTAACTTGGTTATATTCTCAAATTCCTAATCGACCTCTGCTCTAAACCCAGAGCTCATAGCTCGGTATTCTTCTCGTAGCCCTAGTTAATCACACTTCCTCCTCACTTCACACTCAACAGTGGAGTAGAACATCAAACAAGCAGGTACCTGGGAGGTTCTGCCATGAGTGTGCTCACCTGTCCAGTTTGATCACCTGTCCAGTCTGCTCACCTGTCCAGTCTGAGCATGTATGGAAGGGGAACTTGTGTGCATGTATGTGTGTGTATCCATGCACAGAGGAAGCTACACATAGGCTCACCTATTTCATCCATGATGAACAATGTTTTCTTGGAAGCTCGGGAGAGTTTCGCAGTCCTCTCTCTCTCTCTCTCTCTCTCTCTCCCCCTCCCTCTCTCTCTCCCTCCCTCCCTCCATCTCAATCTCTCTGCCAATCTCTGACACAAGGACAAGTCATGGTGAATGCCTGCTTAAAAATAAATAAATAAATAAATAAGAAGACCACACACACACACACACACACACACACACACACATACACAACACACACACACACACACACACACACACACACACACACATACACACACATACACATACATACACATACACATACACATACACACACACACATACACATACACATACACATACACACACACACACACACACACACACACACACACACACACACACACACACACACACACACACACACACACACACACACACATAGCCTATTCGTGCTGTTACGCAATAGCACAGCTCTACCCATCTGTGTGTCTGCAGCCCCCGCATCTCTGACCAGTGAATCAGGAGACACCAGCACCACCACCACCACCTCATTCACTCACTCACACTCCCTCTCCCTCCATCCCCCTCTCCCCCTCTCCCCCAGCACGGCCTGCTACCCCTCCTCCGTTCCTCTGCCTCACCACCCCCCCCCCCCCCACCCCCTTGTCCCTACGCCCACTCTTTAGTCTCCTTGTCTCTGACATCGTTTGCTCGGGTCTTACACATGTCTTCCCAATGCTGTAGTGCACGTCTTCCTTTCCTGCTGCTGTCACAGGTAACCCATTGCATGATATTGCACAATATAGAATATTGGAGGAAATGTGAACACAGCTTGGTGGCAGATGGTATGGAATGGTACATTCTGAAGTTTACAGATATTCCGACTGAGAATGTGAGAACGAATAAGTTTACAAGTTAAAGCTGAATTAAGAACGGAGTACTTTTGTGGCTACAAATCAGTCAGCTCGATCACTGCACAAATACTTCCCCCTAGGTGTAGGGTTAGGGTTAAGGCCTGTGAACCTCTGCCACCAAGCTGTGTTCAATTTTCCTCCGTTAGGATTCCTACAAGTTTTAAGCTTTAAGTTGGAAGTGATGTGGACTTCTGCCGCAAGCACCAGGGAAAACAGGCAGGTCTGTCAGGCTGCAGAGACCATCAGTGCACGATTACACGTGGTGCATGTTTGAATGAATCACAGTGATATGTGGCCAGGGATTGTACTGCAATGCTCGTCCTGAGGAGAGGCCAGGGTGAGGAGAGGCCAGGATGAGGAGTGGCCAGGCTGAGGAGAGGCCAGGGTGAGGAGTAGCCAGGGTGAGGAGAGGCCAGGGTGAGGAGTAGCCAGGGTGAGGAGAGGCCAGGGCGAGGAGAGGCCAGGGCGAGGAGAGGCCAGGGTGAGGAGTGGCCAGGCTGAGGAGAGGCCAGCGTGAGGAGTAGCCAGGGTGAGGAGAGGCCAGGGCGAGGAGAGGCCAGGGTGAGGAGAGGCCAGGGTGAGGAGAGGCCAGGGCGAGGAGAGGCCAGGGTGAGGAGAGGCCAGGGCGAGGAGAGGCCAGGGTGAGGAGTGGCCAGGGCGAGGAGAGGCCAGGGCGAGGAGTAGCCAGGGCGAGGAGTAGCCAGGGCGAGGAGTAGCCAGGGCGAGGAGTAGCCAGGGTTTGGGCGAGGAGTAGCCAGGGCGAGGAGTAGCCAGGGCGAGGAGTAGCCAGGGTTTGGGCGAGGAGAAGCCAGGGTCGGCGCCAGCCCGTGCCAACCCGTCTCCAGCCCTTTCCAGCACCAGGCACCTGGAGCCCAGCCTGCTCAGGCGGGTCTGCAGAGCCCTGTGGCCCTGCAGCTTAAACTTGGCTGGGTGCACTTTGAAGAAATGGTTGGTACCTAATACAAGGTTCCTGTACACATGTGTGTTACAGGGGGGCTTGAGATCTCACAGACCACCTGGCTGAGATCTCACAGACCACCTGGCTGAGATCTCACAGACCACCTGGCTGAGATCTGTGGCACGTCTTCCTACAGCTACAAATCTTCAAAATAATTTATACCGTGTCGTAGACGATCTACTTTCAGATTCAGAATGCACGCACACAAACACACACACAGTCTTATATATAATGGTGTAGAGAGGCACAGCATATAATGAAAGAGTGAAACAAACACTAAAAGTGTTTCAGCAGGGCAGTCATGTGACTAAAGCTCCGCCTTCCAACCCTGCACATAACAAAGAGGTTCAACACACACACACACACACACACACACACACAAATCTGACCCCATCATCCAAATGAGTCCTTTCAGTTAATTGCTCTACGTCACGCAGCTCCAGTGGGTCTGACTCACTGACCACAGAGCCCGTGGTCGGCCTGGTCCCCGTGTCAGGACACAGCAGAGAGAAGCGAGAGTAGACAGCAGCTCAGCAACATGCGTACACACACACACACTCACACGCTAATGGTGGTCTTACTGGACACCCTTTAACTGGCCCTGTGGGAGAGGGAGGGACTGACAAATGCAGTCGTGTTGAACATCATTTCCCCACTCAGCACACACAAATGATTCGCTTCTGAATTCTGTGATATGATCCTCTGTACCAGAATATTTCTGTGTTTTTGTATCCATTCTTTCGCACTACACAGTCAGTACCTTGTGCCTGGGCCGCCAAACATGACTAAAAGAATACAAAGGAACAGCCGTCACTTACCAAGGTCTCCGTGGTAACTGTTGTCATGGGAGGCCCTGCTGGAGGGGGTGGAGTCTCCATCGTGAGGCCAGATCTGTCCGGTTTTCCGGACGCCCACGATGGTGGCCTCGGACACCACCACGTGCTGCTGCTGGTGTCTCTTCTGGGACTGGGGAGTGGGCGGGCTGCTGCTGCCCAGCGAGTGCTGCGAGTTTTGCGAGGGCGAACGACTCTTCTCGCGGAAGGGCCTCCGGAAGGCCGCGGTCGGGCTGGGCGACACGTGGCTCGACTGGCCCGATGAGAAGTCCTCCTCGCTGGACGTCAAGTTCTCGTTGGAGCTGCAGTCGGGCGTGTAGCCGCCCCCTCCGCCCCCCACGTCCTCGAAGCTCCCGGGCGAGTACGACCTCCGCGGCCACGTCAGAGGGTGGTCGTCCCCACCGGCTCCGCCCACGTGTTCCCGCGCCGCCGCCCGCCCGTCTCCGCCCTCCACGGCCATCCCGCCCACGTACACGGTGCTGTAGGGCTGGAAGTCCGACGGCTGCCACGGTGGCGGGGGCGGTTTGTTCCCGTTGGGACGCGCGGCGCCGTCTCGGCCGTAGCGCAGGCCCGGCTCGCCGTCCTCGTACTCCGCGTCGTAGCCGCAGGTGCTCTCGCTAGAGCGCCCCCTGTAGACGGGCTTGGCGCGCAGCTCCCCCGCCACCGCGGCCAGGTTCCCGGGGAGCGAGTGGAGGGAACGCTTGCGCTCCACCTGCATGGCCTGGCTCCCGAGGGCGCCGATCTTTTCCGAGACGTCGCGGTCGTTCACGCGCACCAGTCCCCGGTCGTGATGGAACTCCACGTTGGCGTAGAACGGCTGCTTCTCTTGCACGCCCTTGCCGTCCCCCGCCGCGTGCGAGTTGGCCCGCTTGATGCGCTCGAAGTTGGAGCGCAGCGCCGCCACCCCGAGCCCCATGCCCGGCTTGTCCTTGGGAGACGGATCGGCGGGCGGCTCCTTGTCGGAGGGTGGGTGGGGCCTGCGAGGGGAGACCCCGCCCCTCTGCTTGGATGGGGAAAGTCCATCCGTCTCACCCACCTGCCCCGCGGGGAGCGGCTCGAAGCCAGGCTGCAGTTCTAGCCCGTCCCCGTGCGAGGCAGACTTCCTGGCCGGGGGAGGCCGTGGCTTGGCCCTGCACTCTCCTATGGGCTGAAACCTCTGGCCGACTTCCTGTGCGTGGGGGTGCTGGGGGAGGAGCTGGGGGTCAGCTCCGCCCATCAGCACCTCCCCCTCGCTCATCTGCGCTCTCCTGAAGCCCCACCGTTGCCGGTCGTAGCTCTTGCGTTCCTTAGCCAGAAGCGTCTGGAGGTAGATCATCCGGAAACGTTCTTTGTTCACCTCCATCTCCAGTCTCCGAATGGACGCCTTGCATTTCTCCAGTTCCTGCTCGATGCCGCCCACAGACCTCAGTTCCATCTTCGGAGGTTCAGACTCCGGAAACTGAGCCTTCCAGGCCTCGATGAAACCCACCGGCTCCACCATTGTTGACATTAATTGTACTCTCGCTAACGGATTTCAAGTATAAAAGGGCAGCCCGGGATGCCGTTGTTTCCGAGTGGATTTGATTCAAACCAAACTGAATCTGCAAAGTGTAAAAACTCAAAAGTAAGAATTCATAATAAGAGATGCGAGCGTATGCTCGATACTTCTTCGTTCAAGATTTTCCAGGGATTGTCCTTAGAAGTCTGAACCTCTTTTCTTAAATTGTTCTCGTTGTGTTTTTGCACAAAAAAATGACCATCAGCGGGCATATCGGACGGAAACAACGAGAAACCTCGCATTATCCGACCTTGCATCATTCCGACAAGACCACTTGCAGAGTATCACGCGCACATATCTCGGACAACAACACAATGACAGCATCTATACCCCAGCGCGCGCACAATGAAAATATACAACTCGTCTAGTCCATTGGGCAGCATCAACCTGCGCTTCCCACCTACTACACTCCCTGATGGTTAGATGATCCCCGTGCAGCGTACTCCCGTCGTCCCGTGTTCATTCATGATGCGACATCGTTCTCCCATCATTATCTTCAAACCCCCTTTTGTACTGACGTCTGCAAATAATGTAATAAAAAGGCTCCGAAGAGCGGAAGAAAGACGTATCCACAGAACACAGAGACTTTAAATCTCGTCGTTTTCCCACAAACAATATTGTGTGAACATCCATTCGCATTATTGCTCCATTTTGCCGCTGGTAATTAGTCACAATGGTTGCGCTGCTGTAGCCTCGCCGTTCAGACTGCTGTTCTGTCGTCGGCTACGTAGTGCTCCCGTCTGAAAAGCCGTGAGGAGCTAACACAGGAAAGGGAGGGACTATTTAATATGATTGACACCACAGCACTCCGTCTCGACTGAGAATACTAGTTATGTAGTATTTTGCATGAAGCAGCCGTTACTGTAAGTGTAGTCTTAACTAAATGCCGGCAAAGTTTCGTTTTAACCTCTAGTAGAAACCACACTGAGGAAACTAACCACCATAATGAATAATTTGATAAGATACTAAGGGAGAGCTGGAGAATTGCTTATTTAAAGGCTGAATAATTAAAGTTGACTAAGAATGCGTGTATTTACTTTCTTACATTAACTACAGATGTATGCAGAATAATGCACAGATATACCGTTGAAATACCGTGTCTAAAGTCGCCATAATTCAAGAACGGAACGATTTGGTGCGTTTGTTTCGACTCTGTCGCCCCCTAGTGTCGAGGTGTAGACACTACCGAGCATAGGATTCACAGTCACATATCAATTTTTTAATGACAAACGATCTGACTTTAAGAGAATACTTCACGGTAGTTTCTTTACATTATTCATTTATTACTTTGACTTTAAGTAGGAGGTCCATCAGTCGAAAGTGATCGAATTACATCCACTTAAGTTCAGTTAAGAATGAACTACATAATTCTGAGTGGGCGCTGGACTAGAAGACAACATTTAAAACTGGATTTTGTGTCAGTAAAATCAAACTGGTGAGTTTATTTGCAAAATGATGTTCATCATGTCATACCACTGAGCAGGAATGTACACAGCAAATACTATATAAATATAGATCAAATTGCTTGGCTACTTACAACTGAAGCATGCATTTTACTATATATTATACATATATATTTATATATACTGTATATAAAACTATGACATTTTACACAGTAAAAAAAACCCTTGTTGCAAGTCAGCATTATATAATGGTAGAACATTGTTTTTTCCATGCAAAGTGGAGGACGATGGACACTGGGCACCTGAGCTGCTCTCAGCACGCATGTTTACACACGTGTGCACACCAATCAGCAGAGCCATAAGCCTCTTCTACAGCGCCACCAGCAGTCTGTTATCCAATCAGCATCCACAACCACACCCAACTAAGGCCTAAAACAAACAAACAAACAAACAAAAAAGACCCAAACAAAAAACCTATTTGATCCATCAGTGCAACGACTGCCGCATGGTCCGTCCGTTGATTATGTACAGTATGACATGGGGAATGAAATGCCGGTCGAAACACATGCACAAGCACAGATTACACAAAGCAAGCTGAATAGACAGGGACATCTAAGAAGAGCTGAGCTATAGAGGGACACAGAGAGAGAGACAGGGACATCTAAGAAGAGCTGAGCTATAGAGGGACACAGAGACAGAGAGACAGGGACATCTAAGAAGAGCTGAGCTATAGAGGGACACAGAGAGAGAGAGAGAGGATGGAGGGAGACCAGGAAGTAGCGTTTCTGAGCACAAGCCCGCACACGCACACACGAGCTCAAATATACAAATATACTCCTGTGTGGAATATGCTCCCATCAGTGGACATACACGGGTGTCTAAGAAAGGAGAGGTGAGGTTTCCTTCACTGGTGGAGCTTAGCTTAAGCGGACAAATCTGGGGTCGATGATTTGGATTGCAGTGCACGATTATGTAGCTTTGATGCGACTCTCACAGTGTACAGACTGAGCATCTGACCAAGAAGCTCTCTGCCTGGGCAAAGCGGTTAGGAAACGTTATCTGTAATGCAACCATAAGAATAGATTTTTTTAGAGCTCTGGTGACCATTGACTTCAGACATCAATCCAATCCAACTAATCTAAAAGTATTGATGGAATGAAGGGTTATCCTCAGTAGGCATCTGGTCATCTTGTTGATATAAAATATATACTGGGACAGGAACAGGAGTCCAAATATATACTGGGACAGGAACAGGAGTCCAACAACCTCTCACAAGGTGGGCGCATTCCACACACATGCCACAAACACACAGCATCATAAAGTCATCACTATTCTGCATTTTATTGGGTTTATTCACTCAGAAACCCTGAGATGTTCCCTGATTTGCTTAACACCCGCAACACAAGACTGAAGATGCAGAAGGCCAGTGGAGGAAGCATTAGCCACTTACTGGGTTACTGCCCATAGAAGACAGGGGGATGCACAGAATGGTTAGACATCCACTCTCACAGTGCTACACACACACACACACACAGAGGCTCGTACCTTGTAGCATTTAAACCCAGATCTCAGCACCCTGGGACAGGGGAGGGCCCTATAAGCACAGTGCGGGACAGTCAGCGGGACGGTGCAGTACGGGTGCGGCAGTGCACACGGACAGGACTACAGCAGCGCGGGACGGATGCGAGGATGGACTCACGGCCCTACAACGTCTCAGCTGCTCAGCCATTAACTTGTGTGTGCATGCAAGCAGACTGACCTCGGGCACCATCCTGATCCTCTTATAACAAACACCACAATCACCACTGCCAGTCAAATGAAGACACACGCAATGCATCAACGGTCCATGAGTGTATTTTTCATGAAGTAGAAAAATGAAGGGGGGGGGGCGGCGGGGAAACATTTTGGTTTAGCATTGTAAAATTCATGTTTCTAAACGCAACACTTCAACCTATGTTAACCTCGTCTCCAAAGCCAGTCAACAGATGGTAACATTTACACCAGAGTCTCAACCACCTCAACCCAGCCTGCCTAACAACTCCTAAATTAAGTTAATACAAGTCAATTATAAAATACAAAAAGAAACATCATTAAAACAAAGGGAAAAACAACACGATGGGGACAGGATGATTTGAGTTCCTTTTCTGCACATACCAGTAGGGGGCACCACACCTCTACGCGACACCATCATACGTGGACTGTGGATGAACTGTGTGTGAGGAGCTACTGGACTGAGGTAGCTGCACTGTGCAGAGTGGTGAACAAACTGGCTTCACTACTTAAAACACGTTACGGATTAAAACAAAAAGAAGAAGAAAAAAAACGTTTTAAAAAGAAACAGCAAAATGAAGGTTATTGTACAAAGGAGAAAACACACAAGTCTTTAAATGAAAAGCCCATGCAGAACACATGCAAGACGTGGAATGTGCAGCTCTGATGTGGGGTGTGTGTGTGTGTGTGTGTGTGTGGTGGGCCGTCTGAGCGCACACGTTCTGCCTCTCACGCTTCCTCAGCCAGCTGTCCTGCCACCGCGTGTGCCATGTGCCACGTGTGCGTGAGCTGCAGGCGTCCACACCACCCACCCTACAGTAGCTGCAGGCGGAGCCCCGACTAGATGTATGTTTTGTTTCCATGGCTTAAAAAAAAACAACAATTTGTGCAGTTCGACAGCTGAAACGCGTACAGACGTGGTTCAGATCGTTACTGAGCATCTATATATGCATCAGACGTGTGGGAGAGGAAACGGGATTCGAGCGGCTGCCTTAGACGTATCAGGGGTCGCGTCTCCGTCCGTGGGGGCGTCTGTACTCAATGTACACCCGGGAACAAATGACTGGTATAAAATAGTGTTCGATCTCTGTATCTTATAACTTCATGCACTCAAAAAAAAAAGTTAGTATTTGAACTGGTTCGAAAGGAAACCGTGGGAATTAAGAAATGACGCATCGCAATTATTAAAAAAAAGACAACAAAAAAATATTGATCATTTTAAGACCAAATCAGCAGAAAATCCACAAATGTGGCAATAATAATGGTCACTAATACTTAAACCCTTCAACTCTATGTGGTCCCCTCCAAAGCCACAGGCATTTGTTTTTTCTAAAAAGAACATTGTTACATTTTTTATATTATTGTTATGATCGTTTAACTCGATCCTTCTCGTGCACAGGCGCACATCTTACACACATATACATACACACGTTCTCTTTATCTACACACAGGGCGAAGGGGTTTTTGTGCTCATCAGTCAAGACCAAAACATTTCAGCCAGGTTAGTGTCGGTGCTGTAGATCCAGACCACCAGGGGGAGCATGAGAGCTATGAAGGGCCAGGAGACGCCCTCAGTCCAGGTGCCGAGTGAGCAGGCGCTGCCCGCGGGCTTGTCCAGCTCTTTACCGGGCTCCAGGTACTTCCGGGCCGCAAGCTTAAGCACCTCGTCCAGCAGGATGACGGGAAGAGAGATCTTCAGCACCATCAACCACTGGGTCACGTTGAGTGGGGTGATCTGAAAGATCATCTGAGGAGCAAAGAAGACAGAAGAGGAAGAAACTGGATGACTACATGGACATCAAAGTTGCTGGCTGATACCAATAGTTGAAAACACCAGCCCATATATTAGCTGTACACCAGCACCAGAACATGTGTCTCCGTGTATGTCACACTTCACTTACACAAGATTAAACAGCTGCTTTTATAACTTTTTCCTCACTCCTTCCTGTAGCCTGTGTGAGGCGTCAAGTCTTAAAGACCATCTTTTCATTTTCCTTTGACTTGAGATGACACTATTCCTGTTGGCGTTCTATGCAATCAGCCAACAGCCAGTAAGAAGTACAGAACGAAGGCATCGCTCACATTAACTGCTCAGGCAACGTCTGCAAAATTGCAGGGAATTTTAAGTGGTCTTATTTTAAGGGTGTTTTAAGTGTGTGTTTTAAAAGCTCCGACTACAAAACCTACAAACACTTAACGACATTTGGAGACACAGAACCGTTTTAACGTCACGCCCCCAAGCCGGACCACACTTCCTGTCCACGCAGGCGATGCTTAGCCTCAACGAAACAGCGCGTAGCCGCTTCGGACGACAGCCAGCAGTCTGACTTGTAAGAACAACTGCAGACACGTCGACCTCTGTAGCAGCACAAAACAGATCCATCACGTGCGCGCGCTAGCGCTCTACACTGCCCCCTGCTGTCTAGCGGGGGGACCCGCAGCGTCCTGCACTCCCCGCTCCCCCAGCCCGTGCGTACCGGCAGAGGCTCCACGTAGAGGATGAGGAAGTGGAGGGACATGGAGAGGCAGATGGCTCCCAGCAGCCACACGTTCTCCCAGGGAGGCATGCGTAGCAGGGACTGGTTCTCCGACACGCTGAAAAACACGTAGCAAAGCTCCTTCATCATCTAGTCACAGATCGCTGCTGCAGTGAGGTTACGGCCCAGATCTGGGAAGGCGCTGAGATGCTGAGTTTAGCGTTTCGGTTATTTAACTTGTCGGCTAATATGTCCTGCAAGAGTTTTCCAGGGCAGGTCAGAGCAGGGTAAAAGTCTGAATGTCATCCCTAAACTTCTATGGGGGAAGATGATCTCTATGTTTGAGATGTACTTCCTGTACTGACCTGTTGAGAGCGTTGCACATCTCAATGGTGACCAGCACAGACAAAGCCATGGTCATGGGGTACGGAGACTCGAAGATCTCACACTTGATGCCCTCAAAATCAGGGTTCTCTGGGCCACACTGGAGGAAGTGGCTCTGTAGGAGGAGATAGTGGCTTACTGAAGCATTCAGATACCAAGATGAACCTGTGTGTGTATGCTAATGAAGCAGCAGCAGGCCTAACCAGCTGATAGAAGGTGACCCGAGGTCCGTCTTCAGCAGCGATGAACCACCACGCTGCAGCACCGACTGTGGCTGCTCCAACATAGCCTGGAGGGCAGAGAACCAACCAGTCACACACACACACACACACACTAGCACTAGCGCTCCAAAGTAGCAGGGGCGACCGGGATGACACTGGTACACCACAGGCTTGTTCAAACACAACCACTCAGTTAGTGATCAGGTGTAGTAGCTCTGTTTGGGCATCAGCTTTTCTACTGATCATAACAAGGGGCCTTTAAATAAGCAGGAGAGGCGGCCGGGGCACTCACAGCCGATGGCCAGGTATCTGAAGAAGAGCCAGCCGGAGATGAGGGGCTCGCGGGCGTTACGGGGAGGCTTGTTCATGATGTCCAGGTCGGGCGGGTTGAAGCCCAGGGCTGTGGCAGGCAGGCCGTCCGTCACCAGGTTCACCCACAGCAGCTGCACAGGGATGAGAGCCTCGGGGAAGCCGAGCGCCGCCGTCAGGAAGATGCTGCACACACACACACACACACACACACACAGCTTTTAGAGTGCAATTGCAGGAAGCTAGCCTGCGCTAGCCAAGCAGCGTGCAGTAGGGAGACCTCCAGGCTCTTACCACACCACCTCGCCCACGTTGGAGGAGATGAGGTAGCGGATGAACTGCTTCATGTTGTTGTAGATGGCCCTCCCCTCTTCCACCGCCGCCACGATGGTGGAGAAGTTGTCGTCAGCCAGCACCATCTCCGACGCCGTCTTGGCGACGGCCGTCCCGGAGCCCATGGCGATGCCGATCTCCGCCTTCTTCAGGGCGGGGGCATCGTTCACCCCGTCGCCGGTCTGGGAAACAGAACAGAGGGGAACGTTAAACAGAGCTGAGAGTTGGCAGCTGGGTGGAGGTTTTAGCACAGCAGAGGTGAGACGGGTCAGGACCCGCGGCGCCAGGGGCAGACGGCACATCCAGCTCCAGTTACCAGGTGTAAGCAGACCTCAGTGAACCTGCGACTGCCATGTCCATGTAAGCAGCCCTGGCTATGAATCACATTACAGTCTCTCCTCAACCAATCAGGAGGCAGTATATCATGGCCTTTTTCAAATATCATATATTAGAATGTTTTATGGATAAGTGGGTGTTCACGTGCTGTGATCTGATTTGACTGTAACCGTGGTGACCCCCCGTGAGAGTGCGATGGGTCGCAGTTTTACCATGGCGGTGATCTCATCGTAGGACTGCAGGTACTCGACGATCTTGGACTTGTGGGACGGCTCGACGCGGGCGAAGCAGCGAGCGCTCAGGACGGCCTCCCGCTGGGTGGCGGGCGTCAGGTCGTCGAACTCCCGGCCCGTGTACGCCATGCGGGACACGTCGTCGTCCTCGCCGAAGACGCCGATGCGCCGGCAGATGGCGACGGCCGTGCCCTTGTTGTCGCCTGTGATCATGATGACCCGGATTCCTGCCAGACGACACAGCTTGATGGAGGCGGCCACCTCTGCCCGGGGCGGGTCCAGCATTCCCACGCAGCCCACAAACGTCAGGTCCGTCTGCAGGGGATGAAGGGAGGGGCAGGGGGCGGGGCAGAGGGAGGGGCCATTCGTCATCAGTGGCATCAGCCAGTAAGTCACTTACATTCAGCTCATCACTCAGCAACACGCTCGTATACATTCAGCTATACCACCATGTTCATTTACTCTCCCTACCCACTTCCGAATCTTATAAGCTCTGCGTTCATTTCAGATCAGCATGAATTTAACTCCAGAGGATGCTGGTTTTCTGCTCGAGTGCTGCTGGCTACCTGCACTCAGCTCTTCTTCACTCCTCCAATATCCCTTACACACATGTGGAAGAAATCAAAAGGCCTCACTCAATAACCTATGAGAACAATCACCAGAATAATAAGATACCAGAACACCAAACCCCAGGAAGGCACCTCGTAACACGGTATCCAAGGACTGAATTCTTAACTACTCCGAATTTGTTGACGCATGCAACAAACTAGCAATCCAGACGCTAGCTGCAATCCAGACGCTTGACTGCGTTTGATTCGGACTCTCCTAACGCCGTGAAGGTCCAGAGTCCTGCAGACGTCAGACCGAGGCCCTTCTGTGGCTCTGCTAAGGTTCTGACCTCGTACTCGACGAAGCGTGACGAATCATCCAGCACCAGGTGCTGCCTGCTGATTGGATTGTCCCGCGTGGCCAGAGCTAAGCAGCGCAGCGTGTCCCGCCCGGTCCCGTACTCGCGGATGACCGACAAGATCTTCTCCTTGATGCCGGCAGTCAGGGGGACCTTATTACCGCCCACACGAACGTGTGTGCACCTGTCAATCACACCCTCTGGAGCACCCTGTTCAAATGAGCACACACACATACACACACATGAGTGAACAGACTATTATGAGTAATAATTACATTTCCACCTTCTGACCTGTATTCTTCAAACACACCAGAACAGGACTACAGATCTGCTTTGTGCCGTAAACCACAATAATGATTGGAGCTACAGCAGCAGGAAGGAGAGAGGTGTGTCTGTCCACACAGGCTGCAAAAGCATATTTAGCACATGATGTTCATATTTAACACACCTCATCAAGCCTTTCTGGACTGGTTGTAAAACAAAGCCCTAATAGGAGGGTTTCATTCATAAAACCACCCAAAATACGCACCACCTCCCCCCCATCTGTCCAACACAGTGACTGGGATAAAATCACACTGATCACAGATCAGTAGTCCTGCTCCAGTGCCCCTCATTTTGCCCCGTTTGGGGGAAACGCAGGCTGACACAAGGCAGGGCACACAAGTGCAGCACAGCAACTCGGCAGTGCACTGCTGTGCCCAGAGGGACTGTGGCTACCTTGACGAACATCTTGCCCATGGCGGAGCGGGCCTTGTTGGGGGTGCAGTACACAGACATCGACTTCCTGTCCCGTGAGAACTCCAGCGTGAAGTCCTTCTTCATCAGCTGTTTGATGACCTGAGCCCAAGACACACAAAGACGTAAGGTGCTGATCAGAGGAGACACTGCTTGTCCCAGCCAGCAGATACACACACATGCTGTGGACAATGCTACCAAAACAATTAGCCACGCCTCCCTCGGTGTGAGTGGGCGTGGACACACACACATACACCAGAGCAGACCTGGAAACAGCAGACTTACAGAGTTGCAGGCACTGGCCCGTTCAATCTTGGAGAGACCTTTGAGATCAGTGTCAAACACATTCATCTTCTCCACGAGACACACGAGCGCCGTCTCTGTGGCCTCTCCAACCTTCTCGTACACTCCTTTGACCTATAGGCACATCACCAGCCATTCACACAGACAATCGAACACTCATCAGGCCAGCTGCTTCGCAGACACAAACATGGATGTAAAATGAACAATCTTAATGCGGATTTCATCCAATCAGACCCCAGACCTCGTTATAGTCCAACGAGGAGTCATTGCAAAGTGCACAGATTGTTGCCATCTCAACCAGGGCTTCATACTTGGAGCACTTGACGGGTTTGCCATCCTGAAACCTGAGGGAAAGGAAGAGTTAGTCCTCACCTCAGCAAGGCCGCCACCCATCGGAGTGCTTAGATTAGTGTGTGCGCGTGTACATGTGGTGCAGAGGACTCACACTTCTCCTTCAGGGGCATATGTAGAGCCAGTGATGGTGAACTGCCTGAGTGAGCAGCTATCTCCCTTCACCTGGTCTACAATGAACATCTGAGAGAGAGACGCACACACAAATGCAACACATAAAACCTCCAGCAGGTGGCACACTCCACATGACGATAACGCTGCGTCTGGGAGCTGCAGCCATACCTGGCCTAGGAAGGCAAAGTATAAATACTGCAGGATATTTATTTAGGGGTCATCTAGGGGTCACTGTGCACCCAAGGCACCAAAAACGGGAAAAGTGGCCCGACAGTTGAGTGGACAGTTGGGATTTTCACCACTGACACAAAACAGAGCAGACACCAGCGCAGAGACACGGTGGGGGGTGGGGGTGGGGGGGGCCTGGAGGTATGGAGGACAGAAGGACATGAGGACTGGTCCCAGCTGTGTGTCTTGTGGGCTGGAGTGAGCAGCACCAGACTCTCTGCACGTCTAGAGTGGGACGATTAGCAGCCCTGTCCAAATAAAAGCCTGAGCCTGCTGCGGGGGAGGGGAAGACGGCCACGCCGACGTCAGACACGCCAGAGACGGCAGGCAACAGCAGAGCGCCACTTAGAAGACGAAATATGCCCGAGTAAAGAAATAGAAATAAAGTGGCCATTTTAGTGAACATTCTCAATATAACGGCCCCGCTGATCGAGTTCCATTTGTAAATAATTACTGGGCACTAGAAGTGACGCATTTCATCTCGTATAAGGAGCTCATAATGCTGCTTGGAGCCAGAGGTTGCAGACCTGTTTCGGCAGGATGACCACACACGTGGAAAACAACTGGCATGGGGCACGTGTGTGTGTGTGTGTGTGCGTGCGTGCGCATGCTTGTGTGGCCAACATCGACTGCTGAGGATCAGAGACAGATACTGAACACAAGGTCAGTTATGCAACACTACCGCAAGTCAGTGACTACCGCATACTGATCAGCAGTCCCAATGGAGCTGCACTGGTGAAGGGAGGGAGGGATGGAGAGATAGAGGGAGGGAGGAAGGGAGGGGGGGGGGGGCTGGAGGAAAGAGAAAGAAAGCAAGTAAGAGGGAGAAAGACTGAAATAAAGAGAGCGAGTGAGAAAGGAATACAGAGAGAGAGGGGGAAAAAACATATCTAAGGGTGGCAAAACGCATGACAGGGGCATGAAAGCCCTTTCACATCTCTGAGCCTGAGGCAGGAGGACAGTAAAGGGGGGGGAGGGACACGGATCCTTCAAACCAAGTGCTGCTGCACAAACACACACTGAGGCGTGAAGACGGCTGACAGGCCAGTACAGCAGCCGACACCCTTGTACTGTTACATCACAAACGTGCTGGCAGTGACGCGTGAAGGTTCCATATTCCATAATGCATCACATTGAAACACTGACGACTTCACAAAACTACAGCCGTCAGACGGATCGTGGCCCCTGATCCCTCCTCACCCTGCACACGGACATCTGGTTGGTGGTCAGCGTGCCCGTCTTGTCGGAGCAGATGACGGAGGTGCAGCCGAGCGTCTCCACGGAGGGCAGCGAGCGCACGATGGCGTTCTTCTTGGCCATGCGGCGCGTGCCCAGCGCCAGGCACGTGGTGATGACGGCGGGCAGCCCCTCGGGGATGGCGGCCACGGCCAGCGCCACGGCGATCTTGAAGTAGTAGATGGCGCCGCGGATCCAGGAGCCGCCGTGGACGGGGTCGTTGAAGTGTCCGATGTTGATGATCCACACGGCGATGCAGATGAGCGAGATGACCTTGGAGAGCTGCTCGCCGAACTCGTCCAGCTTCTGCTGCAACGGCGTGCGCTCCTGCTCCGTGGACGCCATCTCGTCGCGGATCTTGCCGATCTCCGTGTTCACGCCCGTTGCCACCACCACGCCCACGGCCTTGCCCGCCGCGATGTTGGTGCCCTGCACACGCCAAGGGAGAGATCGGCACAGCTTACTCAACAGCCCACGACCGATGAGCCTCAGGATCAAGTGGGAAATTATCTGAACATGAAGACAATTTAGCAGGTACGCCACACGTTGGGCCTGGAGATCTTTTACTCTTCAGAGAACCAGAGCAAATCGTCTGCCAAATACCATGAGGGGTTTTACAAGCAGGAATGTTTATACTTCAAATGCAACAGCAGTTCCTTAAATACTGCAACAACAACCCACAAGTGTGGGAAAGAGAGCCGTGGCACAGGGGAAGCAGACGCTCCCAGCACCGAGCAGTAGCGTAGCAGAGCAGGTTCACACTTACAGAGAACAGCATGTTCTTCTTGTCTTGGTTGACGGCGCGCGGGTCAGGAACCGGGTCCGTGTGCTTGATGACGGACACGGACTCACCTGCAGAGGAGCAGACGGGGTGGGCGGAGAGTTAGAGAAAACATGGATGAGAACACCACTCTCTGGGCTCAGGCCACAACACACACACACACACACACACACACACACTGACCTACAACTCCACTCAGCATCACTGCTTATTCAAGAGAGATACGCACAGGGGAATCCAGATGAACAGAACGTGTGGTAAAACTACCCCAACCCCACAACACCACCTACTAACGCCTTCACCTAAATCCCAGTCGGCTGCAGATCTCCATGATGTTCTGACCCTGTTCTAGAATTAGCAGCACCTGCTGTTGGAAGCCGGGCTGACTGGTTCGGTGCGTAGCCCAGTGTGTGAACTCACCAGCAGCACCCTGAACCAGGAAGCGTCAAGCCTGCTTTCAGTCTACACGACCATGCTCAGCATCACGCAAGTTCCCCATTAGCTTCAAGATTCACGGTTTTGACAGTGACTGTTTGATCACTGTTTAGACATTTACTGCACCTAAAGCATCGGGACTGTCATCACCAGACATCTCCAGACTCTAAAAACCTCAAGATTTGCAGTTTACTCCTCATCTGACAGAGAGAGGGGATTCAGTATTGGCCAACCTCCATACCAAAGAGACCTGCACTTCTTCATAGAAACATCTTGAACAGGCAAACCAGGAGAGCCAACAAAGATAACTTGGAACTGCACATGACTGATCTGAGGTCAGTTCTGCAATACCAAAGAAAAACAGCCAATAGTGGAGAAACTAAAAATCACTCTGACTGGATGCTTAAGCAGTCCGTTACCAAATAAGGAAGGAAAGTTAGACGTGAGCCCTACAGTAAAATCTCCCCCTGCCCCCCACCGCTCTCCCAGGCCAGAGGTGTCTCTTGATTGCATTATGGTGAAACATTAGTTCTTTCTTTCCCCCCTTGCTTTTTGCCATTTTTTTTTCCCAGTTTTTACATTTTTTATGTTTTTTTTATAAATATAACAAAGGAAGTTAGTCTAGTCTAACGGCATCAGATTAAATGTGCACTTCTGCTATTACAGACTTTACCTTCAGTGCTCTGGTTGTACTAGCAAAAACACACACACACACACACACACACACACACACACACACACACACACACACACCTGCAGGTATGCACTTCAACAAAGACCATTCCCAGAATGGAGGTTTGCGCTAACGGCCTCACCTGTCAGAATGGACTGGTCCACCCTCAGCGTGGTGGATCTGATGGAGGTCAGACGTATGTCGGCAGGAACCTTGTCACCCACTACAGAGGAAACAGAAACGGTGATGTCAGTGATGTATGCAGCGCTCCAACCCGACAGCCACGCCCTCCATGCAGTGCGTGTTCTCCAGAAACAGAACGCCATCGTGTCTTGCTTGTTTGACCCCCTGAGGCCCCTTCAACACTACACAGGCGCCATGCTTCCCACAGGCCAAACGGGGGCCCTCCAGGGCCTGGATGTCAAGGGCCTCCTCGTCCCAGGGGTCAGTAAAAAACCCGTCAGCCACTCCAATGGCGCTGCAGTGAGGAACACGGGGGTCACACACCCTCACACCTGCAGAACTTGAAGACCCAAGACCCAAGACCCGGGCCCACAGCTTTGGAGCTGTGGGCCCGCTGGTTTGTTATGGCAGTAGGGTAGAAGCATGAACAAATTAAAGCCAGGGCAGATCAGGAAAGTCGTGATCTGCATTTTCAAGACGTGTGGAGAAAAGACTGCACAAGGTGTTTCTCCATGTTGGGGAATGAAGCCCTTGGTATTGAATTTCAATTTGGTTCAAACTGAGGAAGTACTAGGCTAATCACACAAACTTAAACGTGGCCAGACCAAACCTGACTGAGATCAGGAAGCAATGGCCGACGGATCTCATGTCTTCAAGAAGAAACAGAAAGCATCTGATGCATCAGTTTCACTAATCAGGCCTTGCCAAAAATAAAGAAATGAGATAATATCAAGAGCTTTAAAAATGTTCCAGTGCTCTCTGGCAGATAAATATAGACTACACATCATTCTTTCCACCAACAGGAGGTTTTTAGCAATTGCTCAGGGGGGTTGGGGGGGTTGAGGGGGGACAAATGTAAACATCTAATTCTTTCCCAAACAAATCTTTGAATGAATGAGGAAACAGATACACGACTCCTCAAAACCCCGACGTTTATTAGCCACACGGGGAAGAATTCACTTGAACCGTCCACTTTAACCGCGTAAACATCGCGTTTATGTGGAAGATGCGCTCACCAGCACGGGTGCATGTTGCACAACACCCATGTTCCCTTCACAGATCCTGCCAGTCATCCACGTCCGGTAAAGGAACAAATGCATCTCCTTTCCTGGATCACGTTTTTATAGGCATATAAATCTACCCGTAGGTCTCACTGCCCCTCTGACGCCATTACGGCGGCAAAAGCATCCTGAGTCCAAAAATGGCAGAACTATTTTGATATGGTCCACGGTGTACAGATGGGCTTACAGCTCACCCGGACGAGCCTCACGGTGCTTTAATCTGAACAAACAGCTTCCTCTTGAACCACGGCCTACGCTTACATGGGACTGTGATCTGGGATTAACATGCCACTACGTCTTCAGTGGGATGAGGAAAACCAACACGCATGGGGGGGGGAAGGGACGACGACAAACACACACCTGCCATTACGAGTGACATATTAGCATGCAGCATTTTCCTAGTCAAAGCACAGCGGGCAGAATGTAAACACACGGCCCCTCCCTGCTGATGCTCAGATGGGTGCTCTGTTCAGCTCCAGGAGTGATGCACATATCAGATCTTCCTGATCCCATTTACAAAAATACTCACCATCTTTAAAATGCCCTAAACCAAATGAATCAATGTGGAACGTGTTTTTAATATATAGCTCAAGTTAAAAGAAGCTGCACGGTAAGGTAACCTACTTTAAGCAATCAGGGAGAACACAGCCCTAGAAGAATAAGTCTCCTTGACAAGTGCTTATGGGAGATTAGTTTTTACTTAAACGGGGAGGCATGCTACGAGTTTCTCTGCAGCGCCGCAGCCTAGCCGATTCTAAAGGTTACAGAGCATCCTGTCCGTTTTATGCTAATTTAAGCACTTCCCTTTTGGGAACTTGCTTTTGTCAGTCTGGACTGTGCCAGACGCATCATTTGAAATGTGATACACCTCGAATCATCTTAGAGGATGATTAGGAAGGTGAAAAAGATATTAGCATGGTCGGGTAAGGTCAGGGAGGGGGTCATACTTGGTAGCTCTGGTTCTGCTAACGTGAACCCTGGTGGGAACAGGGGGGGGTCTGGTAGGAATCAAAGAAGCACCATGAGCACATGGGTCTCAGACCACAGTCCAAACAGATTCTGGTCCAGTTCTTCTGGCGTATGAACACAGGACGGATGGAACCCAACACAGGGTGTGAGGTCACAAGATGAGAACCAGAACACAGAGCGGGAGAACATGGTGGTTGTAGTGAGCATATGTGGTGGTGAAATGGCTCATTACCATTTGATGCATATCGATACTATGCGGGGGGGAGGGGGGTGCAATGCCCAAGTGTTCAAAACACTTCCTGGTTTACCTCTATGTTTTCTCAGCACTTCTAGAGCATTTGTCTAGTTCGTTTGGCAATATCATAGTTAATGTTGCAAAAAAATACATCGTAATACACCAACATACAACAGAAAAACTGTTTACTCAGAACGTGGTGTACCCATATGTTTCTACATCCTTTCGTTTGATGGTAAATGTGCACTCCACCTAAACCACACCAAGCGTAACTGGCCATGTGACTCACCCAATGCTGACGTCTCCTGGGTGGTGCAGCTGAGACAGGACTGGACTCCTCTGGTGTTGGGTGATTTTATAGCTTTGGCCGTACCTGACTGTACTCGTTAGTAATTACTAGGTTTCTACTAGGTTTTTAGGTATCTGGGCTGCACAATATGAGGGGAGGTATGCGATAAAGCAATTTTATGATATGACTTAAAATAAGAACTAATATTTAAGTGCATATTAGCTATATTGCCAACATGATCACTGAATAGACTGAATAATTGATTTAACACTTACTGAGCAAATAGTGCAAGAACACGGAACCAATTAGGGGAACGTTTATTTAAATATTGCAAGTTTAACTTCTCCTTTCTCCAATTTTCTTCTGCTCTCAGTGTCAATAACGTAGAACATGCCAGAAAACTCGAGCAAGTCTCCAAATTAAAGTTTAATGAAACCGGATATAAAAGTGCACTACTGACAACAGACAGGCAGCGTAACATTCAGTGACAGACAGTGGTCAAGAAAACAAAGGAGACTTTTAAAGAGCCAATCTTAACCCACGGGTGGCAAACGGCTAGTTGAGGCTTAATATGATTGGTCAAATAAGACACAAATTTCTTTATCTATTTTTATTCATCGCATGTTTTGCAATGTTTTTACTGTGTTCATATTGCAATGACAAAGGATTATAGAATTTATCTGTCAGGGCCATTTAGTAAATACATCTGAGCTAGGAAATGTCCAACCTGGTCTTGTGGATAAGAACCATGGCAAACTAACGCCACTGACAGGAGACTGTGAACTACAATCCAGCCAATCGCGTCCCAGCACATACAGCCGTACTGACATTCCACGGCATCCCAAATGATGGAAAGCAAATTAACCCTCACCGTGCCAAGCTGGTAGGTGTAGCTTCTACAAATACAGTGGCACAGGGGAGGATCTAGCACGGACCACCTTAAACCTACAGACCAGACATCAAGGGCTAGTTGCCTTTAACAGACCGTGCAACAGTGTTGCAGTGCACAGTAGACTGACAAGACCACTCGCTAGAACAGACACACACACACATACATAGGAGAGTAAAAAACAAACACACACAGGTGAGACTACAGGTTGAGTTTTGTGGTGGTGCAACGCTCAACATGTTTATCCTGTTTCACACCCCCCACCTTCCCCACTTTGTTTCTGATGAAGTGTTAACCAGACAGCAGGAGAGTAACCTTTTAAGAAAGCCGGCTATGTTCCTAGAGGACAAAAAAATGTTAGAGAGGAAGAGGAACCTCACGTCAGTCTCCAGGTCCGAGACAGACGAGCTCACGCATGGCATGTGTCCATCTGAGCCCTGGACAGCCAGAAGGAAGTTCAGAAGGAACATAGGAGAGGAGCGGGTCTGCTCGGAGGAGAGGAGCGGGTCTCCTCTGAGGGGAGGAGCGGGTCTCCTCTGAGGGGAGGAGCGGGTCTCCTCTGAGGGGAGGAACAGACCTACTCTGAGGGGAGCCCAGAGCTCTGTAAACAAGCTCCTCTGCTCATGGCCTACATGGAATCACTGCCTGCGTGCACTTGTTATGCAATAACTCAAAAGAAGCAAATTCCAGTTTAAGAGGAAGAAACCTTTGACATTGGCAGGCCTTGATCTACTGACAAATGTTTATGACATTCAGTTTAACCCCCACCCTCCCCAGGTCAAACCCACCATGCCTTGCAAAAGAAGCAAAAGAAAATCCCCTTACTGAACGAACACATTGGTGTTCCCACTACGCTCTGGCGGTGAACAGCCCCCGTGTGGCGTCTGGAGATGAAGTTCTGCGGGCAGCTCTTCTCAAACTCTTTGCTTGTTCTTTCTGGCTTGCTCGGAGAGCTCCAGGGACAGAGCTTATGGCAGGCCCTGCACGGGGCAAACAGCAGGGGGACAGACCCCCCCCACACCCCAGGACCTGGAGGGCTGTCTGCAGACACTCCACAGGTCCCGCCACAGGGGGCAGAAGGCATCTGCTGCCATGGTTACCTGCCTGCTCAGATCCAACCTGTTCCATGCTGCATGGCCTTCCTCTGGCCAGTGCTTGTGCTGGGCTCATCTCTGTTCTTCACCAGACAATTACTTTCTCACACACACACACACACACACACACACACACACACACACACACACACACACACACACACACATACACACACACACACACACACACACCTCTCCCCACACACACACACACACACACACACACACACACACACACACACACACACACACACACACACACACACACACACCTCTACAGACAGCTCCCAAGCATTAAGCTGGTTGCTCGGGCTATGCAGGAACCATCTAAGAGCAGCTGACCTGACAGGAAAGTCCACAGGCAAGGTCGTTAGAGGTCAACGAAAGGTCATCAGGCACTAGAACATCAGCCCGATCAAACCCTCTGTCACGAAGGCCAAATCCAGACAGGCAGGGCCCATGAGACTAATGTAGTAACGTGTCTGGGAGGCGTGCAGGAGCACTTGTGTGTTTAAGGCTTATGGGGTGAGAAACACAGGCGAGCACGAACAGGGATGCTGGCCTCCGTGCGAGTGTGCTCAAGCAGTTAGCATGTAGCGGACGCAGGCGTCTAGGGTTACCTGCACTCTTTGTGCCCTGTTCTAAGGTTGCCAGACCTCGACGGATACCGTCGACAGTGGGACAGGAGACAGTGGAACCGGAGAAGCGCAGACGGGTCTCATGAGCACATTACACAGAACGGGAGACACTTTGCTGCATCTGTCCCCCACAGCCATTATGACAGCGTGTCTACAATAAAACCAGACACACATTTGAAGCTAGTGCCCCCCCCCCCCCAAAATGCTTCGGTTCTTCACCTCTACGATGCCTTGCTGAGCAGGGGAGTGCCACGTCCAAGTGACATTTTAATTTAATCGGAGAAGTGCGTTTTCGTCTCTGCTGTGTTACCGAGGAAGCTCTAGATCCTCAGGTGCACTAAGCAACACCCCCCACCCCCTGCAAGACGAGTTAAGATACTCCACATAACAGCCATTCTACCGGACCAGCTGGTGAGTGAAGTATGAGGAACTAGAGCTGAGGGGACTGGTGTTCCATTACACAGCGGCAGGAAGGCAGGAACCTCCGGGGCAGAGGAGGAGCCAGAGACATCAGTGAGAAGCATGTGCCAGTCCCCTCGCTGAAGGCCCAGAATGCAATGCCACAGGACAATGGCTGGCAGCATCCGGGGGGAGCAGAGGAAGGCTGGCGTGTGGAAAGTCACCAGGACGAGAACTGGAGTCTGGGAGCAACGATGTGAATGAACTGGAAGAAGGAGAAGCTGATTTAAGATCCACTTTGGTCCTGAGAAATGCTCAACACACAGTGTGTGCCCATAAGTGTGCGCACACATGCAGAGACCCTTTAGAAGGCTACTTAACATTCCCCTCATGAGTCACCCTTTCCTGCCCACCTAACCCCTCCCCCCAAGCTCCCTCCAATCAGGCGTGTTCTGCTTCATTCTTCTCCTCTCCATCTTCCCAGCCTCCTGCACAATGTCCAGTCTGCAGCAGCAGAAATTAAAGCCATTATGGTCACCGCAGCCTGAGCCAGTCGATGCATGACGTTCGGGGGATCCGTTTCCCCTCCCATCTCTCCTTCCCAACGAGCATGAGGCATCCTCCCCTGGTCCCCCATCCTCCCCTGGTCTCCCTCTGTTTGTGAGGCACAGACAGCCACAAACAAGCCAGCCGGCCAATCCAGTTAAAGATTTGACGACCTTGAAAATAAGGAGCTGAGATTTCTAGATGGAGGGGACCATAGCGTTTGGCCGCTATTCCACGTTCCTCCGGCCCACAGAGCCGCACCAGCGGGGCTCCCAGCGGCTCAGCCCCTCCCCCAGCCCTCGAGGTCGCTGTGCTGCATGACCCCGCGACTGAGCACAGGGCTCCCGTAGCCTTGCATAACGCTCACCCGGCTGCGATACGAGAAAGGATGAGTCATGAGACAGAAGAGCTTCAGTGAGCTCCTCCGACCCCCAGACTGCAGGTGGGGTGTGTGTGTGTGTGTGTGTGTGTGTGTGGGGGGGGGCACGGGCACTGCTGTCATCCTCACCTCCACAGAAAGGACTGTTCCGGCTCACGGTGACTAAGCAACACAGCTCCACCAAACTCACATTACTCTACTCCCAGCAACCAGGAGCTGGAGAGGGGCTTTAGCTCTGCCATTGCTCCTATAGGAGCTTAAAGATGGCACCGTGCCCAGACCCCGTTGTAAATCCACTCACGGCTACTGCAGGATGGTTACAAGCAGAGGACAGCGTCCCTGGAGACGGTTAGGAGAAGCGTTCCTCACCTGACCCAGACTGGGATGTGCCTGCAGACGGTCTGGGCTCAGACATGTATGCACAATGCTCTCCCCACCCACCATGGGGATAACCGGCCATTTTATTAAATTTATTAATTTACTAAAGGGTTGTTGGGTTTTGGTGGTACGTTTTCTGCTCTGAGCCACAGATGGGCTGTTATTTCTTGTAATTATTAGAGGAAATTATATATTATATATTTTTTGCAATAAGTTACATAACTAATTCATAGGGTTCATAGGGCTGCAAATAAATGGTATTGATGTTTTCCCCCTCCCAAGCATGGCACCAAATTGTCTCAGATGTGCCAAGATATGACTGTCACTCTTGGGAACCGGATTTGAGTCCCTGGCCTGTTGAGAATTCTGATGTGCTTACTCACAACTGAACAAACAACTCCACACTACAGCAGTGATGAGACCTGGATGAAAATGAAGAACGCAGAGATCAAGAACCCACGACCCAGAACACCACTGTTAGTGGGACGAAAATGGAACGTTCCTTCGGTCGTTCCCATCATCCCTTGCATATCTAGCAATGCTATTCCAAGGAGCAGCAGAAGCGGTTGGTCTTGGTGCCGTGTAGGCACCAAAAAAGCGGCAGGTATGGCTGAGGTGTGGCGCTGACTCAGGCCTCTGATCAGTCCTGCTCTCTCCTCTCTCTCCTGGGAAATGCTGCCGTTACCCAGAAGTTGCATGCACACGCCCTTGTCTGCGCGATCCAGCAGTCAGGAACACAGGGAGGACAACGTAAGACTAAACCTCGGGTAACGCGATACCGCGCAACCTGTAGACAGACCATGTGGGTGGTGCAGGCCAGCCATTGTCTCCTGTGAGAATACCGATTAGCGCAATTCAGCGCACTGGCTAGGAGGTTTTGTACACAAGAGTCTAAAAGTAGATATCCTTACCAGCAACTTCCACAATGTCCCCGGGCACGATGTCTCTGGCTTTGATCCTCTGCACACTCTTCCTGTCCTGCCGATACACCTTCCCCATCTCCGGCTCGTACTCCTTGAGGGCCTCGATGGCATTTTCTGCGTTTCTCTCCTGCGAGCACCAATGCAAGCAACAGGTGAATGAAACACAGAAGGCGCCATCACTGGATTACACATTACACATACAGGTTATACATAGTGCAGGTCCAAACCACTCTGGACTTTCAGTACAAATTCCAGGCCTAATCTACAACAGCAGTAGGACGAATTTTATACTACCCCCCATGAAGTTCAAAGGTCAAGGAGGAAAAAATAAATCAAGAATACTTAACGGCAGTGCACGTTTTATCATACCGTCATGAAAAGACCAACCAGATAGGAACCATCATGGGAATAACCAAGGAGACAGTGCAGCATGTGCAGATCTGTCCTCTCCCATCCACCCGTCCCAACTAAACGTCGCGTCTGGAGTGACCTGTTCACTGCTCTGAGATCAGTCTTCAGGGGGACACTAGCTGGTGGCAGCGCCCATGGCTTGCCAGGGTTTTGTTTTTCATTTGTTTTTTTCTCTTCCAGGAGTCTCCTATTGGCCGCCCTCGCATAACGGGAACACAAGAGCGTTTGTGTCAGGCCGACGCCGCCGGCTATCTGCAGGGCGATCGAGAGGGACTGTCGTCCACACTCCTCCGAGCACGTTGCTGTGATGCGCTCGGGCATTTTGAGCAGTGAGAAACAACCTTATCTCCACTGCCTCAACATACTTCTCCTGCACTGTTTATAAAGGGATTTCAAACATACGCTGGAGTAAAATAATCCAATGATGGTGGGAAATTCGTGAATCTAAACAACTCACCATACCCGTTACGCACATGTTCACACACTTGTTTCTCATGACATATAAGCAAGCGTAATTCTAAGAGTGAGATAGCGGATGTTCATGTTCAGAGAGCAGAGGCGCAGTCATTCTAGCCCACAAACAAAACCAAGAACCCAGGAAATGAAATGCAAGACCCATTGATAAAGAAAAGCTAAACACGCTGAGCCCCAACATAGACGGAAATGCTATAATAAGCACTGGGTGCAGTTGGAGGTCTTGTTGCCTGATAAATCAAAAGAGCGTTACACTGAAGCACCAGCAGCGGTCCTGCTGTGGGGATGTCGTGTCGGGCGTTATCCAGGATACGTGGAGGAGCGTGCGGGTAAACGAGGTGGGCCTGCAGGCGTGCGTTTCACATCAGAATCAAAGGAGGCGGCTGGAGTGTAGCTGTTGTTCTACTGGAACAGCAGGGAGCTGTGGTTTACACCAACATCACAACAAGCACGGCCAGCCGACATCAAAAAGAAGGAGCGGTGAAGAAACACACGACAAGCCCATGGCTCGCGGGCAGCGCCGCTTCTGGCTTCACACCTGCACACTTCCCGTACGCCCCGGATGGTCGTTTTGCTGTTGGTCCTTTGTGTGTTGTTTTTTTTTTTTTTTTTTTTGGGCCAGGAAGACCAGAACGCAGAAAAAAAAGTTTGTCGGAGGTTATAATTCTAAGCTCCGCGGCGGGTAATCACTCTAATAAAAGCTTACTAAGGAGCCTCAGTGAACACCCAGAGCGGAAGGGCAATGAACAGTATTCACCTTTGTCCCTCTGTGGCACATCCTGGGCTGGCTGCTAAGACACACAGGTATTTACTGCTTATAAGCCGAGGACACTTAATGGCTGCGCTCAGGGCTAGCGGGAGGGAGGAGTCCCACGGCCAGAGCCACAGCAGGATTACACCAGGGGGGAAAAAAAGAAACGTCAGAAAGCGCAGGGAAGACAATTAGCCTCCATATCTCAGACTGCTGCCCTTCTCAGCGAGCAGGCAATACCGCACCTCCAGGACTTTAACCTTTCCCGAGCAAAGGCCATGGGAATTACGTGGGGTTTTTCCCTCCTTTACCCATATTAGGAAAACTTGGCTGGTGTGGGCAGGGCAGGGCAGGACGTGAGCGACGTACACTGGGGCCACGGGCCCAGAGCCACACTGCACTGGCTTCTCCTTTAAGGCCTGGAGCTGGTGGCTCAGCAGGAGTGAAGCCTGGGGATTCTCAGGCCAATCTGGGTAATGAATGGTGCCTAAAATAAATCCACGGAGGAGAAACTGGGCCACGGGCTTCAGGGCCACTGGGCGGTGCTGGTGGAAAACAGGCTTTGTGCTGTACTGACGGCATCCGCTCGGATGAGCAGAGACACCTTAAAACCAAGCAGAACAGAGACCTCCACGTGTTTTCACTTCATCAGCAAGGCCAACTTCCTCAAGAAAGAGGAAGAAACGCTCAAACACGCGTTAGGGTAGAAACCCTTCATGAGAAGCATGAAGCTTCAGCAGGTAGAAGCCCGGGACCCACACAGCGAGCTGGAAGGAACACAGCGAGTGCATGGTGAACAGGGTTACGAGCGACAGATGTCTAGAAAGCCCAACACAAACAAGGCCATATGCCTTCTGAAGAGGCTCCCTGTGAAACACAAACACGCAGGAGTGTGTGTGTGTGGGGGGGGGGGTGTAGCATGCTCTTACCTGCCAGACCCCTACGATGGCGTTGGCTATGAGAATGAGCAATATTACGAACGGCTCCACAAAGGCTGTAATTGTCTCTTCGCCCTCTTCAAACCAAGCCAGTACCTAGAGAGGAGAAGAAGAAACATTTAATGCGAGTTACTGCTTATAGGTGTTGTGATGATATTAAAAGTTCAATTCTTATCCACATCACATGCTCAAGTGCACAAGACCAGTACAATGTCAGAGTGCCACGCTGCGTTGGAGTGTGTGAGGGTAATGAGAAGGCCCCTCGTGTCACTCACACACACACACACACACACACACACACACACACACAGCACCTCAGGCATCAGCTCCTTCAGGAAGGAACGTGACTGTGGTCTCTGGGAGCCGCTGTCAGCTGGTTAATGGGGCGAGTTACGTCGGATGCACGCCCGCCCTGGTGGCCTGGCACTGGTCAGACGGCAGCCCAGACCCACACTGCTGCTGGAGCTGGTCATGCACGTCCCACAGGGGGTGGGGACAGAGAGCTTGAGCAGAGAACAGAGACCAGGCTCTCTGGAACGCCGCAGTACAGCTGCAGGGACTCATTCACTGCTAATGTTGACAGCAGCTTCCAAAACAATTAGCTCAGCACAAGGCCCGAATGATCGGGACGCATTAAAGTGGATTCGAGTTCACCACAAAGGTGCCTGCATCTCACATACACACACCGTGAGAAAATTTACACCTCATAGTTACTCAGGCAACTGCACCATCATCTCACAATACAGGCAAAGAAACAGACAGATGAATGATGCAGTGTGATGGAGCAGGTTTGTGAAGTTCCAAATATAGTTGCACCACACAGGACTTGGTTTGGCCAAGAAAACGCCAACTCTCCTGGGTACCAACCTTCCACTTGTCACAGAAAGCAGAGACTGGACCATTACAGAGTTTAGGACATATTCAGATGTTACCCAGGATTAGATCATCACTGCTACTGCTAGCCCTGTCCACAGCTCCATGTACTGGGCTTTAGCCACAAATCATTAGCCAACATTAACTGCAAACAACTCTGAAATGTAATATCATTGGTTTTGTGGTAACACAAGGTTCTGCATGTATGGAAATAATCTAGGTCACTCCACAAATGTGGCATGTAGCACTGCCTCACGCCTGCAGCCTATAACCCATTTCAAAGGCCACAGGCATAAAACGATGCTAATGTGAAATGTTTTTAACTCAGGTTATTAAATATTGCTTCTAAATCCATGAAGTGGCACTCTGATAAATGGACATTATTCTTTTTCATGACAGGATCTATGACTGGGCCACCATCACCGGGTACTAAAGTTCTAAAGAAGAATGACAGACATGATGGAAGCAGCAGTTAGACGATACGCCAGTCGAGGCACCACTGGGGCGCCGGGTCCAAACGGCAGAGATGAGAAGAAAGTCGCAGTCGACTGCAGAGAGGACACAAAGTGCTGACTGAGTAACACAGACTCCCTGAGGACAGCTGGTGGGAAAGGAAGACCAGGGGCGAGCAAGCATGAGAGAGAGAGACCGGGTGTGTGTGTGATAGAGTGATTCAGAGAGTGACACTGGGAGATTCAGACCGACAGACTGAATGTGCACATGAGAGTGATTCAGAGAGAGTGTGTGTGTGTGTGTATGAGAGAGAGCGAGCGGAAGAGACAGAGAGTGATTCAGAGTGTGACAGAGATGGACACACAAACTGAGTGAGATCCAGTGAAGCAACCTATACATTCCAGGCTGTTATCACCCTACACGCGACCAGGAGGAGGGGGAAGAGGTCATGGAAGTGACCGTCACAGCTGCAACTCCTCCTCCGTCGCTGGGTATTTCTTTCTAGTGCATGGACCACCTTGGTGTGTTCATTATGACAACTCCAGTGTTGTGATAACAAACACTGCAGTCACAATGCAGCTATGAGACCTGAGAGGAAGTCAGCAGGAAAACCAGACAGGGGGGATTCTAATCTCTCACACACATTCACACCAATCCAGGGGGATTCTAATCTCTCACACACATTCACACCAATCCAGGGGGATTCTAATCTCTCACACACATTCACACCAATCCAGGGGGATTCTAATCTTTCACACACATTCACACCAATTCAGGGGGATTCTAATCTCTCACACACATTCACACCAATCCAGGCAGGGCCGGCATCCCACGAACCCTTAAAATCGTTCCATGTATGTCATTACAGCGGTATCACCCGCATTACATTTAGATAGCCGGAAACATCCGGTCTAATTGCCATCACCACTTCACACCTTAATGCCAACAGCTGTCCCACTGGAATCACACATGTCCAGTGGTGCTACTCAGGCAAACAGACAAAATATTTGCATTCTAGTCAACAATATTGTTACACTATTTAAATGGCCCGTCAAAAAAATGATTGCGACTATAAATTAGAAAATGCTTCAGAGAGCATTCAGGACACAGTTGTGCAGCCTTGACTTTTAACGCATTTACCAAACGCTCATCCTGAGAAACCTGTATGCGTGTTTGATCTTAACAGAAGACCTAGGAAAGCCATGTTAGAGTCCAAGAACTCCATCAAGCTAAAGAAAGGGGGCTTGACATGGAAGTCACTATACAGTCTAGGGCTATAACATTATCCATTATCCTCTTTTAAAAATGGAAAAGCCACTGCAACATTTGCTATTACAGGATATCAACATTTATGACCATACACCAGCTCAAAGATATCTAGCATTTTGAGTATAGTAAAACAAACTCTTGGGTGCAGACAAAGAAACTTTCTGAACCACTAACACTACACTCTGCATTTTCTACCATGAAACACAAACATGGTTTATTTCCCTTTTAAATTGCTATGGTACAAAAACAATACTTACAAAAGAGATGCATGCTGCTAGAAGCAGAATTCTGACCAAGAGGTCCTCGAACTGTTCAACAACCAGCTCCCACAGCGATTTCCCTACAGAACAAATAATTTTAAATGTATAACAATAGGCAGTAGCAACCAAACAGAATTCACACAAATGTGCATTTGAATAGTGAGTGAAAACACTGGTTTACCTTCTTCCGCTGGTAATTCTGTGTGGCAGCGAAAGGTTCGTGGAATGGAGAGAGAACAATGCAGTTAGTTGCGTGATTAAAATGCAGTTTCTTAAAACGGAGCATGCCATTACATTCAGAGGGGAACATTTTGGCCATGTTGGCAAAAAAACAGCTAACAAATAAAAATGAACCATTTCTGTTACAAAGTACTCATTATCTCAAACATCATTCGCCTCCGGCGAAACTACGTAAAAGGGCTCGCGAGTAAAGCCCGCTTGCAGAGCCCACGAGGTCGACGACTGCAGTGACGTCAAGCACGGTCGTTTCATTTTAACCACGCCGGTTGATGAAGTGTAAAAACGCCGTGTGTGCGAATACCTTGGAATACTAAGGAACACCAGTTCAGTGAAATTATCTAGCTATCTGGCTAACCCCGTTTAATGCACCCCCGCTATGCACACTCGTATAAGCTAACTAATTAGCTAGCTTGCTAACCGGGGCAGTTAGATAGCAGCCTAGCTAGCTGAACTACTCACCGTTAGGTCCCCATTTCTCCCTCTGTCGTTTCACTTGGTCCAGAGCGAGCCCGGTGCTTTCGTTTACGCTGAAATAGCTGTAGACCTCTTCCACCGTTTTTGTATGAGCGTTCTCCATCATGGACGGTCGTTTGAGGACAGCAATATTAACCTACTCAACCCCCACACGGCGTCTTTAAAATCTCAGTGAGTCCAGTACTAGACCCTCGCACCAAAAAAAAAAAACACCAAAACTGACCAAATAACTTAATATACAATGGCGATTTTTTTCCTTCAAACGCAGGCTTTTATCTAGCGAGCTAACTAGCTAGCCGATGTTACTTCACGGCACCCGAGAAGTTTTGAGATAAAACAAGTCCGCCTTAGACTCGGGCTCAAGGAGCTAGGATCGGTTAACCGACGTCATTGGGAAATCAATCGCCTTTTTAAATTTTTTTCCTTTCAGTCTTCGTAAGACCGTGCTGTAAACGCATCTAAACGGTATATCGGGCCGCTGTCGTGAAGATCCTCAGCTCGTTCCTCAGGCTCCAAAACCGCCGGGTGACCACCATCAGCACCAACCGCCGTCGCCTCGTTCTCGACCGATCCGCACGCGACGTTCTGTGTCCGCATGTGGAATGCGCTCATTGGCTGCGCGAGACTCCGGAAATCCCGTTTCTTTCCCGAGTTGGCCGTCATCGTCGAGGAGGGGGGGCGGCTGGTCGGGATCAGCTGATGTGTCTCAAACATTTGCTCAACGTCGGTGACTCTCAGCTTTAAGTTATAGTAAAAAAAGAAATAGATGCCAACGGTTCATATAACTCTTCACGATACGATAACGCTAGGCGACACACGGTTAACGGGCGATTGGTTCATTTAAAGAAAGATTCCAATTATATACTTGTGTAGTTTATCAATGTACGTTTTGAAAAAAGGTGGCAGTAGAGTCTTGCAACATAGGTAAAATGGCAGTCAGTACGGAGAATCACATTTTTAGCATATTTAGCTAGCCTGCTGTGAAAAAGCCGGCACTGAACCATCTCAAGTGATATAAGGGAAGATTCTTTGCTCTTTAGGTGCGGTTGATTCCTAGTGACCAAGTGGCTGCGCTCTCAGTAGTCCAATTCGAACTTTGTTTTCTAGGTGAATTGTGAGCGATTTTGACGAGATCATTGCCTCCATTGTGTTATCTTTTAATTGTGGATATTCACTTTGGAAGTTGCATAACGTAAAATAACAAACTATGAGTAACTCAGATAATAGCGGTTAAAACATCTGCATAAACCCCAAAACATTGACACATTGCTAGATGATTCAATCTAGGGGGTTATGTTTTAAATCAGTACAGATGTTAATAGATAACATATTTTATTATCACTATTAAATAAAGGTTTCTGAAGTATTGCCACCTTTCAGATTTCCTGATTCAATTTCCACAATGTATTAAAACATTTTATCCTAATAAAATATGTAATATGCTCACTAAAAATGTTGCAATAAATAAAGATGTGAGTGATAATTAGTTAGGCTTAACATATGGTGTGGAAAAGCACATCAAATGCTTTCACTTACAGTAATTACTGTGTCAATTCCAAAAAAATGACAGACCCCTTCATTCAAGGTCATAGCAAGTTTTCACCAGAAACAACGTCCACCATTCTCATCCTAAACACTGTATACTTGATTATTGATGAAACTTGTTAACAGTTACCCGAATCGTAATACAATATCACTAAGTTTAATTGCCAGGTTATGTACTAGATGTAAAGTTAATTTAAGCAATCATTCTATATCAAATATAAAGAGATGAAGGAAAGCTCTTTGTTTTATGATTCATTTACATGCCTTGCCCAGGTTGTACAAGTGTACCTGGGGTGTATTGCTTTTCCTGACAGGGTCGGTCTACATTTTTCATGAGAAACACCAAAGTGAAAATAGATCTACATTCCATTTGTTAACTACACTGATTTTACTTGCACCTGTGCAGATAATGTGTGAGTATGAATTAAACAACCATACTATGTACTAAACAACCATCGGATATCACTGCTTAGCAGCTTCCTGGATGATACAAGAAAGGAACAGTCCGTAGAACACTAGTCTGCTTCTTTCAGCCAGTTGAGAATGAGTTGGGAATGAGTAGTTATATTTGGACATGGTGATAAGCCACCGAGCCTGCACACTGTGTCACTGATGAAAAACCTCACTGCAGGAACAAATCACAGGACTCATTTACTGCCCAAGTCTCTGACCATTCTGACATGCAGTGATGTACATAAAAGAATACAAGTGTGCTAAATCAGTTTTTCCAGCTCTGCGTTGTCATGGAGATATGTTCTGCTACATTTCATGCAGATTGCCTTTAAAACCATACTGGACGTACCCTTTGTGAGTCTGAAATGTTATATGAACACATTCAGTTAGTACCTCAGGTCTAAATAAACTTTTAAACACAAATTTAAAAGCATACCAATCATATACTGATGCTGGTGCATAATGACATGATGATATCAGTATTGTTCACAGATATCCATAATAGGAAAATAGTGGTATAATTAGGCTGATGTTATCTCTTTCCTGCAATTCAGAAGAAGACAATTTTAAATACAGTAAAGATATTAATAATAAATATATATATTTATATATATTACCAATATGAGTAGCACCAATAGGTGTGTGTGTGTGAGGGGGGGGGGGTCTAACAGCTCTGTTCTGAATCATCGCACTCAAACCCAGATTTCAAACAGCTGCTATGCTAAATTTACAACCTACTGAATTTTGTGAGCTAGTAAAATTTAAATGGTTACACCAACCAATAGTGATGGTAATAGTTTTAATTTCAACTTAAGTATATAAATCTTATACTTGCCCATCAGTATGTACAGTCTGCTATTAAAACAGTGTTGCTTCTGGCAGTAGGAAATACATACTGGATTTGTTTTAAGTATATTGTTATAACATTTAATATAAAATATATAGCATTAATACAAACATACATGATTGTGTTCACTGCTCTAAATTACAAACTTCCAGACACTAAAGTCAGGTGGCAAAAGTGGTCAGGGTGATATAATTTCAACAGAACAAAATTAAACAAGTCTCCCAACTGATGGTGCAGAAATCACATTGACCCAAAGGTTAGCTCATCCATTTACAGGCCATTATTCACTGACTCCGTGACTGACACATTAATTGACATGAGAGCCAGGAAGTGTAAGTCAGCCATTCTGTAAGCAAAAGCACAAATTAAATGGGACCTGCATACTAACTGTTTTAGGCACTACATATAAGTATACATAATGTGGTTAGTCTTTCTGATCGACAAAAACATGCACATTTGAATCATGCAAACATGGTATTTGGAAGTGAAAGAGTCTGTTTGCATCAGCGGGAAGTCTCCTAATGGCTCCTGATACAGCACCCTCCTTTTGTTACCTGTGTGTGGCTGTTTTATCCACAAAACTATCCCCTTGTTTTGGTTTCGTGGGTGAGGAATGTAACTGCTAACAACCCTTTCCCATATTAAGGCTATGTTTGGTATCAGCCTCCGGGCCCAGAGCCACGAGTTTGCCTTATATAGCCCTGTAAAAAAGCAAATGTAAGAATCTGGCATGTCAAGCAGATAATAATTACGTTCTCAAGATAAAAGACAGGGTAGAGATCCCCGTGTCCACGTGAAGACACATTAAAGCACTATTTCACCTTTATTGAGACACCTGCAACTATAATCCTCCACCATGGAGTCTTGAGCAACACAAATTAGCTTTAATGTATAAAGCAAAACTGTCATACCGTGGTACCTTTAAGACTTTTGGGAGATTTGTTTGCCTGGTAATTTAGTTTCAGAGTCTAGGCATCCAACATGTGAGCTATATGCCATCTAGCGGGTGATGATTATTACTACATTCAATTCTCTACCATTCTACCGCATACATCTTGGATGTCCAGTTCTAACAATGCTTTGCTGTGTTTGTTGAATTAGGTATATATGTTAGGGCATGGAATCATAATAATTTAAGTGAGTTCCTAGACTGGCACTGTCAATGTAACCTACCACACAACTGGATTTCTTGAAGAGCCTGCTCCATGATTCGCTGTTTGCTAAACAGTAGCCTAAATGAGGCAGGTCTGGTTTACTGAATGTACCAGGATGGATTCAGGATGGATTCAACGTATTTCAAACCATTTAGATCTCTCACTTTAGTAGCAACATCTGGTCTTTAAACACTCTTCTGCTGTGAAACTTTCTATTAAATCAATCCCCGCTGCATCACTACAAAGATTAATGTAAAGAGTGCGCAAAAATCAAATTAAGTTAAAACTGTACATTTATGAAATCCATATATTTATAAAATATCAAAACAAACGCACAGACAAAAACTCTCGCGTCTTAAAAACCGCGCATGCGCCATAGCGCCAGCTATCTCGTGTGTACGTCTCGTGTGGCAAGTTTACAGCATTTAGCCAGCAACAGCTACAAGTAGCGGGCACGTCGGTGAACTACGGCTCCTCTCCTTCAGATTTTGTTTTTAAAAAGTACATTATTACAGTCAACTTTATAAAATGACCGAACAGTCATCGCTTCTTCTTAGAAAACAGCTAGCAGGTAACGTAGCAATTATTATTTACATATTAATTAGACTTTTTTCTTCTGTGTGGATGGCTAACCTGACTAGCTAACTAGCCGAAGTTGGCAGTTGGCAAAGGGAAACTATAGCCGTCCCTCTATTTCAGCCAAACTAACACAATTTGTCACCCCTTTTCGTGACATTTGGTTTGATAGGTTTCATCTTAGGTGATAAATATATGTATATTATTGATTTAACCGACTGAGATTAGTTGTTTAATCTCGGGTTGCTCACAGCATGTTGGCTATCTAAGCTACATGGTACTAACGTAGCGTGTTGGTTAAATATGTTTACTGACAGAAATCGACTGACGACTAAGCCCGGTGCGCCCGGTCTGTAGACGCCTGTGTTCAAGCACACGTGTTATATCCACCAGGAAGAGATTACACACCATCTGTTTACTCCGGGGCCTGCTTTTCTAAAAGCCCCGTGAACGAACGATTTATCAAAACTAAAACGACGGAGCGGGTATCGCCTTAAAACCTCAGAAAGAAATAACCAGTGAACGCCTTTGGAGGACATGACACATCAGTTAGACACACGAACGTCAGCCCTTGCGCAATGCCGTAGATGTTGTTCAGAAATAAGCGCAAGTTAAAGTCACTTTTTTTGTTTGTTTGTGTTTATTTTTCCATCACAGAGCTCAACAAAAACCCCGTGGAGGGCTTTTCGGCCGGCCTAATCGATGACGATGATATATATCAATGGGAGGTTCTCATCATCGGACCACCAGACACGTTGTTGTAAGTAAATTGTAAACAGCGCTCACTGTTATGTTGTTTTTTACTGATAAATGGCGAGTTTCCCTTAAACGTCGTCGCGTTAAGATCATAAAATGGCCGATCACTGAAGCATAATGTAACGATCCCTGAGCAAATACATGTTCTCATTAAAACATTCGACGATCTTGTATTTTCTTTATTTTCTGTCTTAGTGAGGGTGGATTTTTTAAAGCAAATCTCACCTTTCCTCATGACTACCCACTTCGACCCCCGAAGATGAAATTTATTACAGAAATTTGGCACCCGAATGGTGAGTGCAGGCGACTGGTGTTGTAGATACGTTTACTCATACCAGAATTGTAAAGTATAGCCAGTGTTCTTGGGCAGCTGCCACAGCCTCTAGTCCCATCTGTTCTGCCACTTTTTCTATCTTATTATGGCCTCTTATTGTTGCAGGACATGTTACCTTTTAATGCCTCTTAAGTCCTGCTTCACAACACAACTCTTGGGGATTTTCGCACAGCATATTTTTTGTTGGGACGGGGACGTATGCATCTCTACGGCTTTGCAGTAACATGGCAGACGTGTGTGGAGTGTTAAACAAATGTTAAACAAATGTCTGGTCGTGCCATCGGACGCCAGTTTGTGACCACCACTCTCCCGTCCTCCAGTGGCGAAGAACGGGGACGTATGCATCTCCATTCTGCATGAGCCTGGAGAGGACAAGTATGGCTACGAGAAGCCTGAGGAGCGTTGGCTGCCGATCCACACGGTGGAGACCATCATGATCAGCGTCATTTCCATGCTGGCTGACCCGAACGGCGACTCACCTGCCAATGTGGACGCAGCTGTAAGTTCAGATGCAATAAATAAATAAACAAGTTTCCAGCTGAAGTGTAATGAAATCGTTGGATTTTAGCCTGTTGTTCTGGCGCGAAGACGAGTCCAAGTCACTTTGGATAACTTTGCTGTTGGGAGTTTGTCTGCTGTTGTACTCATGTGTACGTGTGTGTTTGTTCAACAGAAGGAGTGGCGAGAGGATCCCAACGGGGAGTTTAAGAAGAAGGTAGCACGCTGTGTGAGGAAAAGCCAGGAGATGGCCTTTGACTAGGCCTGTATGTGACACTAACACTTGCTTAAATGGTCATTTTTTCTACATAGCATCTCTCTGCTTTGAACTCTGAACTCTGTGGAGTGCCAATTGGTGAAGTATCCAAGTATCACAGTGCCGGGGGGGGGGGGCAATTAATTCCTGACCTCGGCCCAGTTGCAGCTGTGTCAAGTTGCCTACGGACATCTGGATCGCCTGCACGTTTCACTGCTATGGAAACTGATTGCTTCAGAATTCTACAGTGTGGAGAATTTGCATCCAAAAATGTCTCGCAGTCTATCTTTGATCCCTACACACATCCCTCACACTTTATCCAGAAGTGTTAGTAGAAATGCATCAGATTTAAAGAGGCAGTGATTGAAACAAATTTATAATTTGAACCCAGTAATCAAGTTTTTCTTTTGAACAGTGTATTTAGCTCCAAATGGTAGAGTTCACATCCAAACTGGCTGTTGGATATATTACTGGAATAGCATCAACAAACAGACCATCAAGAATAAAAATGGAGAAAATATTTCTTTAACAGGGCCACCAAGTCCTCACAACCCTGACTTTTGCATGTAATCATACATAATAAAAGTCATTAATGTCCCTTACTGCCATCAAAATAAATATTCCATTCTACCCCACAGACACGGTTATCAAAGACTGAGGACGGTCATCTGCCAACTTTTGCAAGTTTTCTTTTTTGCTAATGGGGTGATGGAAACCAGTCTAGCCATTTTGAACAAGAGGATTTCCTTTGAATGTGTGAGAGTAGGATCATGTTTTGAAATAGTATAGTTTCCCCAATCTGGGTGAGAGGGGGAGAGACTGTGTGTGTGCGTGTGTGTCCGTCAATGTCAGACTTATTTATTGCCTGGAGTGTGAATACATGTAATGCATAACATTTTTGACTTGGTTTTAATAATCTGCCTCTGAGCCATCAACTCTGGATAAGGTCTCTTATGCAATTTTGCAATGTTCTGTGCATTTGTGGTAAAAGATTTTGAGGGTAACAATTCCCCCACCCAGTGTAACCCTGGATATCCCTACGCCCTGGGAGAAGCTTACCACAAATGTCTCTCACCAAGGAGTCCATGCTCTCTATGCTGCCTTAATCTGTTTTACTGTATGGAAGGTAGTCTGATTCATTTATGCCAGGTCCGTCAGGATGATGCTTCTGTTCTTGAGCAAGAATCTTACCCTTTTTTGGGGGGGGGGGGGGCAAACAGATATTTGCATGAGAGAATATTTTTTGTACAAAATGTAAGCTCAGAAAAATCTTGTTTTTCTTTGTGTGTAAATGATGTTTTGTGTTCATCAGCACTCGCCTCAACATCATCACCAACTTCATTTGTGGCTAGTTGGTGGTGCACTTCTCAATCACGTAGCCCACTTATGCTGGCCATCTCCTTAAGCATTTATTTATTTTTTTTTACTTTTGCAATCCTATGCCAAGCTTTGGTATCTGCCCATTAAAACAGTGTCTGTCTTGCATACCTTCAGGTTTGGTGTGGGTCTCCCATCACCTGTCTTGATGTGTATTTTTGTGTAACATGAAGGCTGGGTTAATTAAGCTTCTCACGTGCATATAACCTGTTTGTATTTGTGAGACACATTTGTGGTTTTCTGTGGGGTTTTGATGCCAAACGTGATCCCAAGCAAACAAAGAAATATCCCATTAAAAGCAATAAGTAATAAAGGTGCTTCATGTGGGAACTGAACATTCATACATTTTTAAAAGGACATGCTGTAAATGATTCACTGGTGTTTCACTGCACCTTCTGCTAACTGTCCAATTCTCACTTGGCCCAACATTTTAAACGACTTATAAATTGAGGCGGTGAATATCCAGATGAATGTTTTTCAACGTTAACAGAAGTAGCAAACTTCTGTTTCTGTTACTGCATGTACCAGTAAAATGGTATACTTCAAGCTATTAATGAAATATTCGGTGTAGATATTCAACTCATCGGGTGTGACATTTTGCAACTGAAAATAATTCTGAAGTAGGCACTTGTAGCTATAGAATTCAGTCTGCTCCTATAGGCACCGTTTCTGCTATTTTAGCCCAATTAAGATGAATAAAAGACCCTTCTCATGCTGTATGTGTTAATGCATTGTGTGTATTTATGGATGAAGCATGCCACTTTATTTTTAATATTTTATTTGATCACCTCAAGTTTCACATACATGACGTATGGCTGCAAAAAGGAAATCAAACCTATATTTTACCGCTGTATAAAATTTATTTTAAATCTGGTATCCACTGATGGCAAAAAAAAAATAATAATAATAAACCCACAATAACCCAACAGAACCACACTGGAAAAATAATATGTTCCAAGTAAAAGTACCAAATGGAAATCTCAGGTGGTGCCTACTGTCCAGGTGCTGAGAGGCTCTTGTTCATGAACTGTTTCTTCACAAAGCACACCCACCACTGAAAGATGGGGACACAGAAGGGTTAGCTATGGCTCACTGTGGCATTGACATCACATTTACAGCAATGTATATTCTATGCTGCAGCGTTTCAAAACACCTCTTTGGATCTGCCCTGGAAATCTGATACAACTCAATCAGCACCACCAAACATGGGATGCGTGCTGTATAATCAGTGTAATCACAGCGCTTACCTTGCTGGGCTTGTCGGTCTGGGGATCAAACACACGGTCACACAACCTCAGACCCGTTTCCTGCCGCAGCTGCTGAAGGTAGGTCCGCATGGTCTCTGCCCGGCATAAACGCATACAGACTGAATGCCACTCATCACTCACGAGAATATTCAGCTTTGCAAAAAAAAAACCAAAAAAAAAAACCCAATCTGCCGTGGTGAAAACACTGAAATACACTGCAGCACAAATCTGGGGCGGGGTTCACTGCATCATACCTTCTTCCTGTTTGTTGGAGGGTTTGACATACATAGCATTCAGTGGGAAGCCCGGCTCTCCGGGGATGGGGAAGTTAGTGATGCCCAGCGTGTACATCTCTTTCTCTCCTTGCCCCCGTGAGCTACACTGGATCACAGAGAAGGACACAGTGGTTTTGTGTATTTGTTTTTAAAATCGCACGCAATGTTGAAGCTGCCTGGTGCTTTTGTTTCTCATGTAGAACACAGATGACAACATGCTCTCAAAGCAGCTCAAACATTAACACTGTTCACCTGCTCTAAAATTACAATGATTAATTCCTGTGGCCTTACAGTGAAATGTGTAACACTATTCATTGATTGGTAGACGGTCACCCATGGCAAAATAAAAACCTTTAGTATTTAAATCATTTGCTTTGGACAGTTATTAGAAGTGTTATTCTATTTTGACTGAAGTACTGGCACGCTTACCTTTTGTAGCTTCTTGAGACATTCAGAGATGTACAAGGTGATGTAGATCAATGTTCGATCGGCCTCATTCTTAAAATGAATGAATAAAATGGTCAGGCAATTTAAAAAGCAACAGCAGGAAGAGTGACTTCAAAACGTAGTGCATCCAGTTATACAAGGGAGAAGAGGTTCATGTGGTCAGAAGCAAGGAATATCTTTAGTTTCATGCAGATGTAGTGTAACAGACTGTACAAGGCAAAAAAAAGTGGGCAGGGATCTTTCTGCGTGGACAAATGCAGACTAAACAGTGTGGTGCAGCAGGGAGGAAATGCAGGTCTGGGCACGAGGGGCATGTTTTCACAGCGCTCCGTCACTTCCTGGATGTCAGCAATGCAGCCCCCGAGCCCCTCACCTTAATTTCGTAATTCTTGAAGAAAACGTTAGCTTTAAAGTAGTAGATGGCCTCGTCGATGATATCTTGGTCTTTGGCTGGGGACAAAAACAGGAACAATGAAGCAGAGCTGACGAGTCTGAGATACATCAGGGTGACGACCATTTAAGGAAGAAAAGCTGTGGCCGTCCGGCTAGTTTACGAGTTATAACAACAGTCCATGAGTACACGGTTTCCACATGAATGAAAGTTCACAAATCTCTTACTTTCTTTCGGAGCAGGGCCTTTAAACTGTGTTTTGAGGGGTAGCAATGCCATATTGCCCACCAGTTTGGTGTCGGCATCCATCAGACTGGAGTGGTAAGCCTGAGTCAAACAACGTCAAAAGCAGAGCAAATGCAATAAAGCATGTGAGATTACAGATTATAACCCAGACAATTTCTATAACCTATGCAGTTGTGACTGTACAACGCGTGTCCAACATTATGGCATACGCGAGAGAGGCATCGGTAGCTAGCTAGCTGCCTATATTACAAATCTGTTTTAACAAATAAACGAAACATATAGTATGTTTCAGATTTTTTTTGTCTTGAAATCTAGATGTAAACATATTAAGGCTGTGCAAAAAGTGATGGCTGGCTCACCATGTAAACTAGCTAGCTTGCTAGCTAGTAAGCTAGTAAGCTAGCTAGCTAAATGTGGCTCCTCAAGAAGAAATACATGCTCAAACTGTCACGTGAAAAGGCTAACAAGACAATTTTGTAAGTTGAACTGTGTGCGAAGATGAATTTGTACATCATCTTACCGGCATTCTGGTAAAATATATCCCGAAATTGGTAGGACAGAATTAATAATGTCAGCGCTGCTATACGCCGCTTCCGCTGTCCCACCCAATACCAATACAGGAAGTTGGCAGTCTTGTAAATTCCTCTGCAACTGCACTTTTTATCCACGAGGGGGAGCTCGAAGGTTAATCACCCATGTTTCATTTTTTATACATGACTTGATGCTTTTTGCCTTTCAAAAGATGACACAGCACAACATTTATAGTATAGACACTTCTACAATTCAGGAATTTTTTATTGAAAAAATACTTCATATACAACTCTGAGTAGCATACTACTATACTATATCACTGTACAAGGGTTGAGGACCCTCTCTGTCTCCGCCCCTGGGCCCTGACCAACAGCAGTGCCCTACAGTTCCAGAGCTTGGAGAGCCAAATCATCGTGCAACGGAGATATTTTCATTTTCAACGTCTTTTAAGTTCTCATGAGCTGCATTTGTGACAGCCATAGTCTACTGTCATTTGTGACGGTCTATAGCAACATCGCCTGCGCGTTTAGGAATCCTCTCTGTCTTGGAAGAACTCGTCATAATTTGTGTTGCTAGGTTCCTCATCAATCTCCTGAGAAAGAACAATAAAAACATATATCACTACATAGTCGTGTGAGGTAGGTTTTGTTGTTTTAATGGAGAGAAAAAACAATTTAGGTTCTTATTTACTGTTCTGTGCTACTGCTAGGGGTGAGATCGGCTACTTAAGAGCTACAGTCCACATTTAATACCCAGACAGCAGGATGTTTTTAACACAATGTTTAAACCCAACTGGCTTTAATACACAATAATAATCGTTATACAAAACACAACTGTTTTATTTTGCCTAGTTAAAAACAAAAAAGGACATTCAACAGAACAGTTTTACCTTTGGCTCTTTGAATTCTAGATCCTCCCCGTACTGGATAGAGAAATCAATGTGCTGAAGAACAATGTTGATACCCTCTTCATCAGTGCGGTCAAAGGGCAGGAAACGCACCATGCTGTAATCATCGATCTATAAAGGATCACAACCAATTTGACCTTTTCAAATACGTGCTTAAGTGCTTTGTATTAAATTCTATTACACTTTATTGCATTTTTGTATTAAATGATGTAGTGGATGCGTCTACTTAAGAAAAACATATATAGTGATGTACTTTAATTTGTTTATCACAGATATTCCTAACAGTGCCACTGGTCAGTGGACACAGGACCACTGCTGACAGAATGGTCTTTAATTGGTCAGCCAAAACAACATTTGCATGTCAGGGGCTTCATCAGGTGGAGCTTATTCCAAATGACACATTCCAGTGAGCCGCCTCTATGCACCCTAAACAGCACTGCTGTAAGCACAGCTGTGATCATCAACACACATCAAACGCGAGGTGGACATGACGAGCTTCATGCTGAAGTTGTCCGGACAGGAGCTTCTAGTTGGACGTCCTATCGTCGTGTTACGTGTTTGTCACACCCTGTTTGTGTTTCCGACATCACACACAGCCACATCAGGCACGTGGGCTCCATACTGAACGCTACAAGAATTACTGCAGTCTGCTGTTAATTACCCTTTGTGTTAATACAGCACTCTACAAACCCCCATTACAGCTTTGTCATGGCCATCTTACCAAACCACAGATGGCTTTGGTGAGCTTCTTGAACTTGTTGCTTCTCAGTGTGCCTGAGCTGTCCTCCATCATTGAATACATGTCCGGGTCCAGATATCTAATGTGAATACGGATAAAGTTATCCCATCTCTTTGTTTATCTGTGTATTATTGTGAAGTCTACAGCATACAAATACACAAATGCACATATGGAAACAGACAATGTCCTAAAAACCCTATTTAAGATCTTACTTTTCAATTTCTTTCTTGGACTTTGGGCTGAGCAGGTCCATTTTGGTCATGAGGTTGACCTGAGGGATTTCTAGCGCCACCATGGCACTCAAAGCTGCCATTACACCAGAGATAAACTAGAATGCAGAGACAAACCTCTTTAACATGCTACGTCCGCTACTAATTCACATCAGCAGGAAATCACAGACACTGTGAACTGATCAGATATGCTGAACAGTATTCACGAAGAGAAGAATGAGCGCAGGATGTTGTCTCGATGTCGTCTCACCTTGAAACTCTCCACCATGAACTGAGAGTCGACCAAGAACACGCCACACACACGGAACTCCCATTGCTGCAGCTGCTCCACCAACTGCTTCATGACTGGCAGATGGGTGTACAGCTCTATCTGACCTGCAGGCCCAGGGAAACACGTCAAAATAAGAGCGGGATGTGTCTGGAGGGCTCATCATTCAGCCATCATTCTTAACCACTTTTGAACAGGTTCAGCAATTAAGGAGAATTTATTCCACTTCATTAGTAAACCAACGTCCCTGCTCAGTGTCTTATAGTCCTAGACATGTCTGATAACTCAGCTGTACCAAGATCTTAAACTATGTTTAAGAAAGTGCCATAAAAAAGAAAGTAACTCCTAGTAAACAACCAAGGCTATAGGTGATTACCTGGGCAGTCAAAAAGTATGTAGTCATCCTCAACATGACCAAGAGTCTCCTCCAGCCAGTCAAAGTTATTAGCAAAGTACTCCATGCAGAAGACCAGTCCTCCATTAGGGCCAAACCTCAAGGTGTCATCCTCCATGACATCATCGACCTGAATGAGCTCTCGGATATCTGTCCATTTAAAGCACACACACACACACACACACACACACACACCCCAAAACATAAATAAATCACATGAATGCTTTTCTCTGTGTTGGAGGAAATTGTCGGTCACAGTAATGCACTCAAGTGTCATGTGAGATGTCCACGGCACCAAGCCTCCAGCAGGGTAGTCTCACCTGCCATTACTGGATAGTTAAAGTGCTCTGCTGCGGGGTCAAGGTTCACGACCTGTACAGAGCGGTTGATGGTTTCCGCGTGTTGTATCATCGTGGAGCAGTATGTGCTCTGTGATGGTAGCACAATAAAGTTTAATAGGTCTTATAGCGCCGCCGTATGTATAAACAGTAAGGGCAAATGACCGGTGTTGCTAGCGTGTTTATAAGTTATCCGCTGATCGGATTACATCGTACAGTGTTTCATACACTAGTGCTGTTTATATATAGGGAACTAGAGGAAATCAAATGCATTAACCTTAACTAGTTAGCAGAGCTAACCAACGTGACTGAACATAACGAGCGTGTTTAGCTAAGTTAGCTAATAGCTAGCTCATTTGTTTCACCTTTCCGCTGCCGGCGGGTCCCATTACGAGCTGCGCATAGCGAGGCATTTTCACGTCTCGGTAGACAACAGTATGTAATAGTTTCTAACGTAATACTGAACAGCCTTTACCGATAGCTAAATTACCACTGTAATGTTAGCCCTTTGAAAATGATACACACAAAACATGTTGAACAAACGTCCATGCTGTTTTTTTTGGTCAACATCCTGTCGGCGCATGCGTAGTCGGGTTAAAAAAAAAAGATTTCAAATGCGCGGAAAACCGCTGATCGGAATAGATGATACCCCGATCGCGAGGCGGTGAGAGCCACGGGGTAAGTTTAGGATCTCTCAGCCGGGTTATTCAAGTGTAAACACAAACAAAACAAAACACATAAAATGAAAGGCCGGCTGTTATTTCCTCTCTACCATCAAGGTGAGTTGACTTCACTCATCGTGACCGATCTCTGTCGCAAAGAGATTGATTGATTGATATGTAATATAATTTTTAAATTAAATTATAGTGTAGTTTCCATGTTTTGTCAGGATTAATATGTTAGTAAATTTTGAAAATGTGTTTAGTAAAATTCACTGCGTCAATCTACAGCCAGAATATCAAAATTGGAAACGTAATGTAAACAGGTAGTGTAAGAATTATTTCACCTTTAGGTTTTTATATTATGAAGTGATTGTCACCTCGTTTTGTTATCTATTTATGCCCATTGTAGTTTCCCTGTCAGTGTCATGTATCTTATTAAAGCGTATCCGATTTCTGTACACACGTCCGTTTATTTTGTTAATTTCTTGCCTTTAAAGTTCAGTAAATTATAGCTAAGTCTTTCTTGCAACCTGAAAAGTTATTCTTTCCCGAGTGAATACAGTGGTGTCATTACCTATGGAAGCTGAAGAGACATTACACCGAGAGACCAGAGATGAATATAACCGTTTAACATGCAAGTGTCTTTCACGCGTGCAAACGTGACCACCTTGATGACTTAATGCCCATCACATTTTTTTTTTCTTAGACTTTCTGATGAAACAGTTGGCGTGACTATAGTATGTGGATTACAGTGTGACAGTTACAGTCTAAGGACATGTGCACAACAGGAGCACAGCAATGGATACCTGTAACGCTGGTCACCTTCCACGCGCAATGGTCACATATCCATTTTTACAGGTAGGCTTAAATCATTACCTCCATCTCCAAAAACAAAAACAACTTGAACAATTTAGACATAAGAGTGAGTGAACTGTCCACTGAAATAATCAGCAATTCTCCAATGATCCAGATGGCTCTGTTGAGTCATTTTCTAATAGTCTACTAAAGACCTTGTGGTGATGCATGTACACTTTCTCTCTTTCAGTTCCCAGGCTTGACGCCAGGACAGAAGCGATATTTGTACGCCGTGGATGAAGCTTATGGCAAGGATCGCGTGCGAAAACTGATCCAGCAGCACTACATGAACGTGATCCGCAGAGCTGTACGAACAGGTGTGCGGTCACCTGAGTGGCCCTCAGCGGACACAGACCTCATGGCCAACCTGCAGCTGAGAACCTGTACACCAGAGGTGCAACATGGCGCAAAGCTGCAGAAGAAGCACTCGGGTGCGAAAGCAAATAGGCAGAAGCCTCAAGTCACGACAGGGACAAAGACGCTTGTTCTGCCTAAAATCGGCCATCGACAAAGGTGACAAATTAAACTGACCTTACTTGATGCTTCACATAAAAACTGAAGTGTTTGACTACTCTGTGCCAATTACAGCTTGACATCAAGGGATCCAGAAACAAACGTAAGCAAATCAAAACAGACCAAGAAAAAGAGCAACAGTGCTTCGACAAGTAGGTCCTTTGCAACAGGAGATGATTGAAGTTGTATGTGTAGAGATATACTGTCATATTAACCTTAGGCACTGCCCAGTTCAGTTCCCGACATTAGATTCAACACATGGACCGGACTTCCATTTCATTTCAGGACCGGTCAGAAGAGAGCCAGACATGGAGTGGGATGTGATGGAGGGGGATTCTCTGCTCTCTGACATCAGCTCCCTGTCCCTTAGTGAAGAGCTTCCAGACATCATCTAAACATACATCTTTGGTAGTATATTTTTGGTATGATGTCAACATGGGTTTAGTCTAAACATTTTACTGCTGGAGTTTATATTCCTGTGTGCATTACACTATTCATGCAGGGTTTTGTGTTTGTTATTCCTTTCTATATCTTTAACTTTTGTAGGATTTTATCCTTGTTGATGTAAAGCACTTTGATGACATATAAATGTGCTGTATACTGATGCCCTTCTAAAATAGCAACATCGCTGCTCTCAAATTTCATATGTCTGCTATTTCTGAGAATCTGCTTTTGTGTGTGATCATGGATTTTGTGTACACAGGAATGCAATAAAACAAGATGTGTAGCTTTATTGTATGAAATATTTCACAAAGTTTGAATAAGGGCCTTAAAGCAGACAGAGGAGGCCTTGAAAACCTGACAGGACATAACATTATAAACATGTAAAGTGGCAGGAATATACTGTATAGTCACTAATATTAGGCAAATAATAAGACATTATTGCATTCTAAGCAACCATTTGTAGATGAGGAGACGAGCTAATGCTGATGACATATACACAGTATTATACATGTCGTTAAAGTAGAGCGGCGTGGTACAGCGTCTGCTCTGTGCTCACGTGGTCGAGAAGGAATGAGGTGACCAACATGCTCCCGCGTTCTCCTACGACTTCTTGTATTCGATTCTCTCAACTTTTACGTCATCGCCGATGAGCTGGTAAACATATGTGACGACTGTGGATGCTTGGATGTCCATCAAAACAAAAGATGGTATAATGTTGCTGTGGAGACAGACAGGTACCAGGAAAATGAAAACATGGTCACAGTACATAAAGTGACATCCAAAAAAATATATTTTTTTTTATTTAATGCCCTTTTCTGCTATTCATTTAAGTCTGTAATCTTTAGGGAAAACCAAGTCGTCATGCTTAATAGAAGGCTGATTCTCATGAGGTTTAACAATTCTCCATATTCAAACTGAACTTCTATTAATACTGAATCATTCCTCTGGACATTCTAGCTCGTCCAGTCAGCAGATTTGGACATGCTGTAACAGTTCTGCTGATGATGAGTTAAAGATGAAGGCCCATAAACAGAGGAAGATCAGATAAAGATGGACGAGCTTGGCACTGAAGCACATCTCTTACAGCAGAACTGCGAGCTTAACTCACAAATCTGCTTTCATTTCAGTACGTACAAGTAAATCTTGGTCAGTAAATCTTGGTCAGGGCCAAACTGATTTCACAGAATGTAAAAGAAAGTGAAAACTCATGGGAGGTAATCAGTGGCCCTTCATGTGAGTGAACGGAAACTCTTAGCAGTGCCAAGATATGGAGTGAAGATGGATGTGGATGCTCCACCTCTCCAGCGCGTTATAGGCCCCCGTCGCTGAGCCCGGGTTGATGTAGAACTTGTTCTCGTTCTCGAAGGCCTCGAATTTGTGTGTGTGGCCCGAGATGAGGATGTCCACATCCAGTTGCCTCTGCAGCAGCGCAAGGCTGGCCATGTCACCCCAGGGGATAACCTGGTGCCCGTGGATCAGCCCGATTTTAAACTGCCCCACAGTTACCACCTTCTGCTCAGGGTAATTCAGGTTCTGTCATTCAACGTACATAAAATGTAAGAAAACAAACAAAAAAAAAAAATATAGTTTTGCATTTTTGCTTCAAATTAAGTTGTACTGTGACAAATGAGCCACACTGTGAACTAGTCCTTGTTCTACGATTGCTAATAAAAAAAGGGAAACAGTGAGAAAGAAGGAGAAAAATTAAGTACTTAAAAATACCAGTTTAAATTGACAAAGTCTACTTAATAAAATGTTAAGAAAGAATACCCAGTAACCTCATCAAAGTCTCCTCTGACGATATGCACATCTCCAGCTAGAGTTTTGAGGTAGTCGTAACTTTCCTTTGTGCAGAGGTTCCCTGTACAGAGGATATGCTGAATCTTGCCAGGAACCAGCAGCTTCTTGAACTTGGCTGGCAGCGTGTTGCATCGGTGCGGAATGTGCAGGTCGCCTAATACCAGAACCAGCTGGCAACATACCAGAAAGAATTTAGCTGTATGGTCACTTCTCTTTGAAAGACACTTAAAAGCCATTTCCACTGTATAAATGCTTACACTGATGGATAAAAGTTATAAACAAAGCTACTAGTTGAAAGTTATAACTGTACTTAATACAACAATATTTACAGTGTTTCCACACACGTTCGACCATTACTACACGTGTTAGGGAGTTAAAAGTGCACTTGGTTTGAAATGAATGCAGGCTGTTACATTCTTCAAATGACCCTACTGTTGGTAAAGCTGAGTAAAATGTATATGGAAAAGCCTCATAAACAAAAGACAAATCAAAAAGTGTAAAAATGTGAGTAGTCACAATTATGACTAGATCCTCACCAATTATTATTACTAAAATGGGTTAATTAGTTTCTAGTTACTTCCAAACCTTGCTATCAGGAACTGAGCACAGAGTCCTTTAAGGATGATAAGTAAATCCATTATTTGCAGTCAAGTGTCAACAAGTGTGGGAGGAATTTACCATACATATCCAAGGCCATCTTTACATGCGTTTCCTACACTCAGCAGACTAGATCCAGCAGGTGAGCGGGAGCAGGGTTATTATGAGAGCATCCCATTAGTCTGCGCTAGAAGCCCCTATAAAGCAGTGTGGAGGGGCTGAAGGGCACTTACTCTGTGACCAGCCTGAATACAGTGCATGTTGATTGGAGACAGGATGGGGTACAGTGGGTGAGGAGGAGTGATGGGGAGGGGGGAAGAGATCAAAACGATGCATAATCACAAATAAAGAAACAACAATAAGACAAGGTGATGTGAGACAGGAAAAAGGGAAACTGAAATACCAAGTAGACAAAAAATCAACATCAAAATGAATTAGTGAAACACAAATCCAAATGTTAGGTGATGGTGGTTAATGGAAGGTTAGTAATGTGCAGTTAGTGACAGGCGTGGGAGTGTCCGTCCTGTGTGTGTGTGTATGTTTTCATTTAGGTCAGGCTGCAAACAAGAAAATTTAAACTGCTAATGGGATCATGTGATTTGAGAGACAAATTGCTCGGGCCAAAAATGTACTGGGCCTTGAAGCTCTATTCATTCAAATATGATAACTTTTGTCTATCTATAACTGGGGCACTTTTCAAGAAAATATTGTAGTAGGCCTGTTTCTCGACTACAACATCCAACTGATCTTTGTGTAATACTAGGCGAACACCATTCTCAACAAAGATTAATGTTTTAACTGCATATACCAAAGAGGCTGGAGAGGTTCGCGCATCACACAAAAATCCAGTTATCTTGGTGTTGCTCCTCTTGACAGCAAAACTAAAAACACAGGCAACTAATGCCGTGTTATTTACTCACAAAGCAGTGGGTTATCATGCAAACAAGATGATCAAGGGTCTTTCTGACAGCGAAAAATTAAATGAGTAAAGCTTCATAAAAAAAAACGTTGGGCGGCGTTAGCTAGCTAACATGGCTAGCTAGTTAACTGATTTTAATGAGTGATTCGACTTATGAGACATGACACGCTCCAGATATAAAGGGATAATCGGTAGCACGATGCAGTCCCAATAAAGCATTCAGAGCTGTGACTGGATACTACACTTAACAACACACAGCCGTTGTTTTTAACTTAGCTAGCTGGCTAGCGTCATGTGATTGTTATGGAGAAAGCTAGCCAGTTAGCCAGATAGCTATTCAGCTCACAAACAAGCTAACGTTAACCATCAGAAGATCTGTTTGCAGGTCTGCAAATACGAGTTTTCGGTTTGTACAAAGCATTCCGATTGTACGGTACGAACACAAGACCAGCATCAGTGTTCAAAATCAATGGGTGAACAATTAAACCTTACCATTTTCTTAAACTGTGAGTTTCTACTGGAACCCCGGAAGCGACTAGTCAAGTTCTGTCAAGACAGAGAGTAGACCCTCCAATTGGCCGCGCGGATGTACTTGTGTTTTCAAAATAAAATCCCTCATCTTAATTTAGAAACAAACTTCGTGATTGGAATTTGAAAAACAAATACAAAGTATCATATATTTGACGTGTTCCTATAGATTGTTTAATTTTCGATGTTTTATATTATCCAAAATATTATTTTTGTAGTCAGGTTCATCAAAGTTGGAACGACTTATAGTGATCTTTCATCCTACCGGAACGTTCTCGTGAACGGACATATTTACCAACGACAGATGTAGCCCTAACGTTGTGTTAATTTGTTATCCAGAAAATGTTTTGGCATTTTACACAGGTAGAGAGTTGGTCTCGATAATGATCATCAGCAATGGACACGACAGCAAATACTCTAGAAGCGGAGAGCAAAGAGAAACCTGATGATGTTAAACTTGTGGACGGACCAATTGCATCAGGCAGTACGGCAACGGTGTCTTTAACAGACAAAAAACTTGTTTGTGTTGAGTATCCTGGTGTTGTTATTAATGTGGACAAAATGCTGGATAGCATTGGAGGAGAACAAGGAGTGACCAAGGTGATTATTTACTTACTGTTAGTATTTCAAAGGAAGATACTGCCATTTTTTTTGCTTCTATTTGAATGCTGATTACTCAGTACACACAAATACACACACACACACACGTATAATATATAGCTGTTTATAATCCTTGTACTGAATGTTACATCTCTATGTTACAATGAAATAGATTAAACGAGTGGTATAACAAGATTAAAACCTTCCTTGTTGCCCTATTAGATGTAAATTCAAATTCCAGTGAAAACATGACTACTTGAAACCATTTTGTCTTGCGTGTTTATAGACATATGCCGATTCATCCAAACGACTTGAGCTACGTTTCCGCCCCAAAGACCCGTACTGTCACCCGGTCTGTGGGAACCGCTATTCCTCCACCAACCTGCTCCTCCGAGTGCGCCGCAGAACACGCAAAGGGAGCAGCGGCGAAGCTCACATCACCGTGGAGATCCTTGGCCTCATCGGGACAACGTATAAATTTCAAGGTGGACCTCGCAATTCACGCACTTCGGCTAGGATAAACACACATGCGCGTTTCATCCCTCAGTCTGATCCGATCTGGTCTGACCTGGTCCGCGTTTCTTCTTCTTCCTTTTTTTAAAGGAATGGTAGACTTCCAGTACCTCGCCATGCACAATGAGCCAAATGGTTCTCAGGTCTCTTTGTATGACAAGGTGATCTTGCACAAGCCTGAGAAGAAAGAATTCTTTCACCACTCTGTGCCACTGTTTCTCCCACCTCCGATCTTCTCTCGGCTGGACGGGCCTGTAGATTACTTCTATCGGCCAGATAGCATGCACAGGTGAGCTCTGGCCTTGTCAGACTCGGCTCAGAGGGATTGCTTTAGGCCCGAATTAAACCATATTCAATGTACCGAGGGAGAGGATAGTCGATGAAAATGGCTCTTCCCACTTGGGGGAAAGTGTTATACTGCATGTTTGTGTAATGTAATTTCAACTGACCAAAAAAAAAACATTGACTTTGTTTTAAACTATTTTTTCATCTTAATCTTTATCTTTGTACCCTTTAAATTTTGAAAGTCAGTTATCTGTAGTTTTAGTTGTGTTGTATGATCTGATTTAATGTATAATTTTATATGCTTTGTATTCAACTTGAATGACTTATTCTTCTGTCTCAACCTGTACAGGGAAGGAAACCTGCAGTCTCTGCTCTTAAACGAGAACCTCATCGGACCGAACCGCGCCAGGCGGCCACACAACGCCATTTTTGTTAATTTTGATGATAAGACTGTCCCGACTGAACCTCTGGAGGCTGCCAAACTCAACTGGAAGAAGAACTCTATCCACCACAGTGATGTCAAGGCAGAGGAAGAGATGAGAAAGGTTTGTGTTTAAAGAAATAAGCCACATATCTATGTTTGAAACGCAAACATACACTATATTGCCTCCCTAAGATTATTGGGTCAGTTAACAATTGCGTGTAATTGGAAGCCGTACAAGTACCAGAATATAAACAACAGTAGTACATAATAAGAATATATTGTCAGACTACATTGCATGTTGTTTGTTGGATGATTCTGTTATAATGCCTCAAAACCAATGAATACATACAAATACAAGGAATACATAATTTGTTTTAAAGAAACACTATCAGTGTCAGATTAATAATGCTGCATTCAAGCGGAACCATAGACTGCATATAAGTCAGTGAGTGGCACTTATGAGTGTTTGCTTTCAGCAATGGAGGAATCTCAATAATCTCACTGCATTTGCTTTAATCCACTCTCACTGGAACACTGTTGCTAAGCAACTAGAGGACATGGACTCCTTGTTGTTTTAGCTAGCGTCTTGCAAACGTTTTGCTAAATTACAAACAGGTTCCAGATTTCCATTCCTCATTCTCATCATAGCTTCATCAAAGCTGATTGAACTGAATTCATGGTTTAGAAGTCTGAAGAGGAAAGGACTTTTTTTGTTTGTTTCTTTTTGGCATTTTTAAAGAATAAAGGCCCACATTTGTGCTCATTTAATCAGTGCATTCTAAGCACCTGTAATTATTTTGATCCTAAACAATTTGTGGTAAATCAAAGGGTGATTTGATAAAGGGCTAAAGCTAAAGCCTAAAGCACAAAGTTAAAAATAAACAAGTGTTGGCTAAACAAGCAAGTAAAATGATCATCAGTAAGCCGTACACTCCCGTTTTGTATTTTTATGTAGAGTCTGTGAATATTTTTTTTCCTTTCTTTTAACGCAGCTCTTTGAGAGACGACCAATATGGTCCCGCAATGCTGTCAAGGCGAATGTGGACATCCACCCAGAGAAGCTGAAGCTCTTGCTTCCCTTCCTGGCCTACTACATGGTGAGGAAGCGGCTGACAGGCAGTGCTGACAGCCAGAGGCCTCTCTCTCTCTCTCTCTCTCTCTCTCTCTCTCACGCTCAGGGTGTGGGAGGAGTCCAAAAACACAACAGAACTGTGAACTGTGTACAATACCTCCATGATTGTGTTTGAGTGTTGTGAGTCAGAACTGGGAAATGTCTTTGTCTTTTTATATGTAAAAGCTACAGGTTTTATTCAGTTAACATGTTACTCTGAATGTTGTGTGTGTCTGTGTGCATCCCTGCACCAGTTGACTGGGCCATGGAGAAGTCTTTGGGTGAGATTTGGATATGATCCTCGAAAAACCCCAGAGGGTAAAATCTACCAGGTTCTCGACTTCAGGATCCGCTGTGGAATGAAACACGGTGAGGACCATGAGCACCTGTGTGATTCAGAAAGCCTGAGCCAATGACACTGGCCTCAGTCTGATTACTGAAATGAGGAATTTCTGTCACTATGGCTGGAAATTGTAGCATACTCCCCAGTCCTGATGAATGTACTGGTTAGTTGTTCATTAAACAGAGTGGATGTATCATTCTCTCCTCCTCCTCCTCCTCCTCCTCTAGGATATGGTGTCAATGACATGCCAGTGAAGGCTAAAAGAAGTGCCTACCACTACAGTCTTCCAACCACAGTCAACAAAGCAGGTGAGCGAGGACCGAGGAAGACTCCTTAGAAGACACCACTCTGATAATCATTCACAACTACAAGAGAGCTGTGGCTATATGTGACCCCATGCCTGTCTGACATTTATGTGCCTTTAGCTCCCCAGCCAGCTAGTCTAAAGGAAATCACCCAAGATGGGGCTTCACCCTCGAGCTCCAAAACTTCTTCGTTGGTATACATGCTCAAGGTATGTTCAGATAGAGTCACACTGTAGCTGTACTTTCTTTCACACATCACTCTGGCTTTGTGTTCTCTCTACCAGATATATCAAAAGCTTTCTTATTATAATTGTGCTGACCGGTTCTTTGGAAAGCATAGAAGATAAAAAAAAGAAGAAGATGAAGAGAAAGAAGGAAGGATGAATTTTATAGTGACATTCTATAATACTGTCTTACTTTCCCATCCTATGAATTGTCTTACCTTCCCATCCTATGTCTTACCTTCTCTCTTGCAGGAGTCTGCTTACGTATTTCGCGAGGGAATGCTGCCTCCCTACCGACAGATGCTATATCAGCTGTGTGATCTGGATGTGGAGAAGTAAGGAGCAGTGTTTGCTTATGACCATGGTCACATGATTTGTCCGCCCATCCATCCATATCAAATCAGCACGAAAAAATCAGGCGACTTAGAAATGCGTGAATGAAACATCTTAGGATGAAGATGTGTAGCCTGGTAGGAAATGCTGGAGTGCAGAGTTAGAAGGGGGGCAATTAACAGTCAACTTCAGGGGGCAACTAACAGTAAGCATGCATGGTAAACATGTCCTCAGAATAAAGGGAATCATCCATAAGAATGATGGCAAGGAGGAGGTGTGTGACGAGAGGGATGGCTGGTGTTTGCCCCAGACCGCAGATGAACTTCGGGACATTATCTCCTCCATGATCACCCAAGTCGTGGGAGCAAAGCGTTCCGGTAAGACCACTACACACTAGACACAGCAAATATCATTCATAACCACTATATACATCTCACTGATTTTGTTTTTTGCAAGATTAGGACTAAGTTGTCTTACCAGTTCGCTCACACTCAGTGTTCTGTTGCTAGAAGCCACTATAAACTCATTACCAGTGAAGCATATCCCTGTTCTGTCATGTGTACATTTTTAATTTATCGTCGCATTCGCACACTTAAATTTGCACAGCTGTCCAGCCTCGTAATAGGCTGCATTTTCCTTTCCTCCTTTTGTTGAACACTGGGTTAGTTGAGCATTAACTAGCTTTCAGGACCAAGAAAACACCTGCATTCTTTCCACTGCTATTTTGGGAGTGAGGTCAGGAGTTATGAGATGCGTTGGTCGTTACTGATGTTTACCGCTTGTGTCGATTTAAAGGGAGCTGATGTTACTGTTATACGAATACATAATGAGAGTGTGGTAATGCTCCCGCTGGGAAACATCACTGACACCTTTAGCACTTGGTAGCTTGCATTGGTCACGTATTAACCAGGCGCTGTGGTGTGGATATGATATGTATGGTATGTTCTATATGCGACTTCAGTCTGTTGGTGAGTCGAACGTTTAATTTAAATCGATAGTTGCTTTGTTTCTGAGAGGAATGTATATTTCTAATGTATGTTAGGGCATTTAGCAGATGCTCTTATCCAGAGGGACTTACAGAGTGATTTGCGTCGGTTCTTGTAGCTTCATCTTCTCCAAAGCTGAGGCCAGTGAGGGCTGGACGCAAGATGGAAGAAAGTGATGAAGAGGAAGAGGAAGAATTCGAGGATGATGAGTACAAGCCCTCTGAAGGGAGTGAAAATGAAATGGAGACAGAAATTCTTGATTACATGTGAACACGGCCTGGACCAGGACCAGCATGTTTACATGTGCAGAGTATCAGTGCACCAGTTTAACCTGCTTCCATAGATTCACAAATCAAATGGTTTTTTTTTTTTTACACCTTTGTAAAATAAATGCTCTTTGAGCAATTCAAATACGTGTTTGAAGTGATGTTTGAGAAGTACAGAATTCCAGCCTAACGTCTCAGGCTGAATGTTTTCTGGATACTGATGTATTGGAAATACACAAGTCTGAAACGTTCTTCACAAAGTCCACAAAACATTATGGGGTTGCTATGCAATCAGAAAAGATGCAAATTAAAAATGAACAGGAAGGTAGACAGGTGTAAGGTGGCAAGGACTTATCACATTAAAAAATGATTATGCAACACTGCTTTTTCTGTTCATATCACAGTGCTCAATAATGTTTGTGCCTACTACCTTCTAAAACTAAAATGCCAACAGAATGTTTTGGTTAACTACGTTCTGTACTCCTCATTAGCTTAGCTTGTGTTTTGCATTTACTTAGCTTAGCATATTACATAATATTTACTTAATGTAAAAAATAATTGAACTCTCAAAGTGACTGCATGGCCTCATAGTTGAAGGTCAGTGTGTTTTCATCTCATGAACAGAACTCTGAATTGTGTATGGGTGGGTAGATGATCTCACCATTAAAATATGAGGAACTGAGGAACAAGAAGAACTGTGCTAATGCTAAAAAGTGCTAAGCTACAGCTACAGCTTCAGTTTGTGATAAACCTGCCCATTCTGGTCTGTTCTAAAGCCCCTGATCTTACACCAGAGTGGGTTGGGCACACAAAGGTTAACCAGAGAGTTAGTTGAAATTAGTTACACTTAGTTTGCCTCTAAGTTATGCTCCAGTAAAAGTCTGAATGTAGGCTAAACTTATTTTTCAATGGTCCCTGAGCAAGACTTGGTCCAGAATTCTGTGCCTAATGTTTTACTATGAGAACTAAAGATAAAAACCCACATGTTGTCCCTTAAGATAAGAATAAAAGTACATTGGCTTTTTTTTTAAAGAGATATGAGCAGGTGTATTTATATATTTATATACATATGCAGTATTTATAAAAGGCAAAGAAAAGTTAATCAGCCTCACAGCTGTGCTCGGAGAACCACGATGGAAGCGTGGAGGACTCTCATTGCTTTGTGCTTGTTCCTTAGTACTGCACATGCCACCAGTGTGAGTGAATATTTACATTCTAACACGTGAATAGTTTCACAGTTAAAATTAACGTTTTGTACTTTAAAAATAGTTTTTTCTTGCACTTACTCCATTTATCAGTTCTCTGATCGTACATTGCAGTCCCATTTTGGAACCTCTAGTTATTGATTGAAGAGCGTCTGCTAAGACTCTCCCATGTGCTGTAGCTGGGAGCTGTGTACACAGAGGGTGGCATGGTGGAGGGGACGAACCACAAAACAGGACTCTTCCGCTCGATGGATGTCTTTAAGGGGGTCCCTTTTGCTGCCCCACCCGGGCGATTTGAGAAACCCAGACCTCACCCTGGCTGGAGCGGTGAGTGAATTCTTCACTGCAGACACAGGGACTTCATTCCAACTCGTTCCAAACTCAGCTTAGCAGATTAATTTCTATGGTTTGGATTGATATTTATAGTAGTTTAAGTGTATGCCCAAACAAGAATGTGTCTGCACTGAAGGTGCGTAAGTAGTAAGTTTGTGCCTTCAAATGTTGGTAAATGATAACTAATTTCTTTAATTGAATTTCTATGTATCTATGTAATCAACAAGGATAAAGTTTTCATTAATGCTGTAATGTAGTTTTGTGCTCAGATGTTTTCCGTAATTAACGGTTTTTAGGCAGCATAAATTAAACAAGCAATGGATTTTGTTTCTGCGGTTCAAACTTTCCCGCTGTTTCTGTGCAGGTGTTCTGAAGACCAAGGACTTTGCTAAGAGGTGTCTGCAGTTAAACCTACTTCAGTCGAGTGAACGAGGCAGTGAAGACTGCCTGTACCTCAACATCTGGGTCCCGCAAGGTCGAACAGGTAAGGAGGCAGCTTGCCTGACACGTTGACCTCCGTGCTAGCACTAATATACGGTGTCCTTTTGTGTCTGGCTTCACTCTGCAGTCTCCACCGGCCTTCCCGTCATGGTGTACCTCTTCGGTGGTGCTTTCCTGGTTGGAGGTTCTCAGGGTGCTAACTTCCTGGATAACTACCTGTACAGCGGAGAGGAGATTGCCGACAGAGGGGATGTCATTGTGGTGACCGTGAACTACCGTGTCGGGACCCTTGGGTTCCTCAGCACTGGAGATTCTGATTTACCTGGTGCGAACTAGGAAACAGCTGGATTAGCAAGCAAGCCATCAGCGTTTCAGTAAAACAACATAAACACAAGTTAATGCGGGAGTTTCAGATTGCGGTACTCAGTACACAATACTGCCTACACAATACATTCATCACTACTTTGTATCACTCATTACTCATTTTATTAGAAACATGTATCTATAGACCTCTTGTAGGTCCACTGTTAATAGAGTACTGTTAATAGAGTACTGTTAATAGAGTACTGTTAATAGCCTATTGCCTGATGCTCTGCACTTTATCTCAGCTGCCCTTCAACTCCTCGTCAACAGCAACAAGTTTCTGACCAGGTTTCTGACCACAGGCTGTTGTGGGATGCATATGCTTAGACAGAAATATAAAACTTCAGCAACAGTGTTGACCCTGGCACACCCACCCCAGTGCCCCCAGTGCTCCCAGTGCTACATCCTGTATCATGCCGCTAACATGGCAGTAATCACCAATCACTACTGGTCCCGTGGTCATACACTAGTGATGAGTAGGGGTTTTTTTAGTCTTAATTATGGCATAACAATTAAAAGAGCTGAACTGTATGTTTTCTTGTATTGGGACGCTAAGTTAAAAAATGAAATAAAATCAATATTAGTGTCAGGACACGTCTTAAACAATATAGAAAGCAGGGATTAAAAACCTGACTATTGAATTTAACAGTCTGGATCTAATTCACTGGGCACACCTTGGTTTATAGGGAACTATGGCCTCTGGGATCAACACACTGCAATAGCCTGGGTGCACAGGAACATCAGGTCTTTTGGAGGAGACCCTGAGAAGATCACCATCTTTGGAGAGTCTGCAGGGGGCGCCAGTGTGAGCTTCCAGGTGCAGTGGGGTTTTTCTATCTCCTTTCATCCAGTACCTGTGCATACTGTGTTGTTGTGATTACTGCATACATGTGTGTGTGTGTGTGTGTGTGTTTCAGATGTTGTCCCCCCACAACAAAGGCTTGATTCGCAGGGCTATTTCCCAGAGCGGTGTTGCTCTGTGTCCCTGGGGGGTTAACAGGAATCCTCGAGCATTTGCGGAGGAGGTAAGCATGCTAATGCCACATGAGCAGCATCTCATAAAAACTTTTAACTTTTTATTCTTAACCCGGTGAAATCACAGAAGTGAATGGAATAGTACAGAGCCATCATTACCTAAATCTGCTCACTTAATACCACTGTATGTACAAATACTCTTTTAGGCCTTAAGAAAACACGTGTCTGTTGTCTTGTCTGATCAACAAGCTTAAGGAAAAACTATAAAAAATTATAAAAATACATATAGTATATACAGCAATAGCAATATTTATATGGCATTCACACACACACACACACGTTCCTTGCTCTGCCTGCAGGTTGCCAGGAGGGTAGGCTGCCCCACTGATGAGGCTATGGCGAGCTGTCTGAAGATGACCGACCCTGTTCAGCTCACCCTCGCAGGCACTCTCAACCTGAAAGGCTCTGCTGCCAGTGAGCATGTCTGGTCATCGAAGGCAACACAAATATATATATATATATATATAAGATATAATATAGGTGACAATATGTGTAAAAATCCTACCCAGAGCTCCTTTAACACTTTCCACACTTTTTCTGTTTTAGATCAGTAGTACCTGAAAAGACCAAAACACAGCAGCGTCCTGACCATGCTTAAGTTGCCAGTTATGTCTATAATCCTCCAGACCCCATTGTGCAGAACCTGGTTCTCTCCCCTGTGATTGATGGCGATTTCCTCCCTGACGACCCCAGCACCCTGTTCCACAACGCCGCTGACATCGACTACATAGCTGGAGTCAACGACATGGATGGGCACATCTTCACTGGCTTTGACATACCATCCATCAACCAGCCCTTACAGTCCACCCCTGTGTAAGTGCATCTGCTTCTGTGTCTTCCTCTGCAGCGATGCCTCTCAGCAAGCTATAGGAGATTATACGGGGGCAGTGTTTGATCTCCTCGCCCATGCCGTGTCCCTCAAAGCACACATGCACATTTAGAGATTCACATTCTCCTCTCAGCTGATTTTGGCTCTTCCGTTTATGACACCACATTATCCACATCTTGAAGTGCTGGTTTGGTTAATAAGGAGGATTAGTCCAACTTAGGGTTAGTAGGGTTAGGGTTAGGGTTAGGGTTAGTAGGGTTAGGGTTAGGGTTAGGGTTAGTAGGGTTAGGGTTAGTAGGGTTAGGGTTAGGGTTAGTAGGGTTAGGGTTAGGGTTAGTAGGGTTAGGGTTAGGGTTAGGGTTAGTAGGGTTAGGGTTAGGGTTAGTAGGGTTAGGGTTAGGGTTAGGGTTAGTAGGGTTAGGGTTAGGGTTAGTAGGTAGGGTTAGGGTTAGGGTTAGGGTTAGTAGGGTTAGGGTTAGTAGGGTTAGGGTTAGTAGGGTTAGGGTTAGGGTTAGTAGGGTTAGGGTTAGTAGGGTTAGGGTTAGGGTTAGGGTTAGTAGGGTTAGGGTTAGGGTTAGGGTTAGTAGGGTTAGGGTTAGTAGGGTTAGGGTTAGTAGGGTTAGGGTTAGGGTTAGGGTTAGGAGGGTTAGGGTTAGGGTTAGGGTTTAGGGTTAGGGTTAGGGTTAGTAGGGTTAGGGTTAGGGTTAGGGTTAGTAAGCCCAGTTATGTTCTGAAATGGAATGAAAACTATGTATTGGACACAACTAAGACCCGTGTCAATAAATAAAAATATGCAGAAAATATTGCTGGAGCAGCTACAGTATATTCTCTACAGAATAGAAATATTATGTACAGACTAAGATGGCTTGTTTCCTGTGATGGAGTGGAGCCCTAGCCACGGTTGGTTCCTGGCTGGTGCCCTGTGTTGTCAGGATAGACTGGTGACACCCTGAATTGGGATAAACAGGTTTGGAAGAAGAATGAATTGCGTCTTACACAGGCATGCTTGTTGCTATGTTGGGAGAATTCAGCCATGATGGCTCAGAAACTGCACCCTCCGCGTCAATCAGAAGAGTGAGTCAGGGTGGTAGGAGTGCACTGTACGTGGTTATCTCCCATGACTTACCTCCAACAACGCTTCACTTTGAAGGAACCGATTTGTAGTATGTAGCTGAGATTTTATTTCAAGATTTGACGTTAGCATATTGAAACCTGCACCATGGGAATTCTGAGGGGGGGAGAATCACTATTGATTCCTTTATGGATTCCGGGTTTGAAAGTCGCCTGTAAAGTCTGAACCTATTTTGAGATCAGCAGCCTCATGCAGAGAAGTTCAGGACGCGTGACCTTCTGTGAATGCTTTTTCCGCTTTGGTTCGTTTCTGCCCTCCTGGCAGGGAGGACGTGGAGCAGCTCCTGTCGGCCTTGACCAGACTGAAGGGTGAGCCGGCAGCGGCGGCCGCTCTGCAGCAGTACACGTCCAGCTGGGGAAGCAAACCTGGCAAGGACGACATCAAGAGAACCATCGTGGACATCGAGACCGACTACATCTTCCTCGTCCCCACTCAGACCGCCCTGTATCTGCACGCCAAGCATGCCAAGTGGGTGTCAACCCCTTCCCACACCCACCCACCCCCACCCCCACCCTCACCCCACCATCCCCCTACAGAAAACTACAGAAACAAGGATGACGGTCTTAAAATAAACGTCCTGTCTGGACTAAAAGTGATCCGGTTTCAGGACATAACGTGCACCTTATCCTGCATCATTGTGCTCTCGTCAGACTCGTTGCTCTGTTTTCCCCAACAGAACAGCGCGCACCTTCTCCTACCTGTTCTCCGAGCCCAGTCGAATGCCCTTCTACCCCAGGTGGATGGGGGCGGATCACGCTGACGACCTGCAGTATGTGTTTGGAAAGCCCTTCGCAACTCCTCTGGGCTACTTCCCTCGCCATCGCAAGGTCTCCAAGTACATGATCGCTTACTGGACCAACTTTGCCAAGTCTGGGTAATACACTACAGCCTCGCCTACGCCTGTACAACACGAAAGGGCTGATAGACGTGCCAGTGTCCACTACATGCTGAGGAAATATTTTACTTTTTTTATTAGGCTAGGCTAATTTAAATATGGTTATTTAAATAGCACCTTTCATACACACCAGCAATTCAAAGTGCTTTACACAAGAAAAAAATCTTATTACGAACCGAGATCTATCACCTTGGGAAGGTAAAAAGAATATAAAACATTTAAAGGAATAAAAAGCTATGTGTTTCTGATATTTTTTGCCACTGATAAGTTCATGCCCAATTATGAGGGTGTCCGCTGTGTCCACAGGCTGAGAAATAACATTTTGAAAGCAAATGTTAAAATGTAGTCAAAGAATAGAAGCTTCCGAATATCAAGGAAGTTTGCAGACTAGTCCAGAGGGTGTAGAGGGTCTGGAGTTCAGTAATGAATGCTAAGCACATCTTCAAAGGTTAGATGCTCTTTTAAGCATGTTCTTTCGATCATATTTAAGACGTTAGAAATCATGAACGTTTTCCTGCGGCTGTTCAGATCTCTTCCTCCTTCCTTGCTGCTCCACTTCTCAGCGACCCCAACGTAGGTGGTTCTGAGATACCCGTGTTCTGGCCCGGCTTCACTGCAGAAGGGCACCAGTTTGTGGACATCAACCACGACATGGGCAAGACCTCCATCAAGCAGAAGCTGAGAACTCGCTTCGTTCACTTCTGGACCAGCACCTTCATGAGTTTCCCCAACGTGAACGAAACGGTTCCACCTCCCGTCTGAGCCGCAGATGTTGTAGATACTCTGCACTCTATACAGCAAAGCTGTGATTGACACGCACACAAATAAGTGAATCCAATAAAACAAACTATGTCTCCGCTTAAGGGCTTAATGTTCATTAGTTGTTTTATGAAGCATTACAGTTACCACAGTGTACAGAACGATCACAATACACTTGCTGCCTTTTTATGTTAAAATCAACATATCTGCACCTTTCCCCATTAAACCTCATTATATAGTAACCACAGGTTGTATATTTTATACACGTAAAAGGGAACGCAGATGCCACCATGTTAGTGCTGTGGTATTCTCGCCACTAGAGGGCACTGGAGTTCGGCACACAAAGATCACGTTTGCCATTCTAGAGTTTTACTCTTACACACTGTAACAGATTTGACAGATTTGGTTTAGAACTGCAGAAAGCAGATCTCAAGTAGATGGACTACTGCAAACTATGAAAGTGATAACATGAATAGCAATAAGCAAGATTAATGGTTCTGCTAGTGTGCTAAACGTCTTGAACGTTGCTTTAGAACAGGAGTGCGTGCGCTGGTATTGGAGGGCTATACTCTAGCGTCGTCGTTCGTACCCACGTGATTCCACCCGTCAGTTAATTTGTTACACAACTTGAAGATTAAGCAAAACGCACGGAATATTCCATCTCCCCGTCCCCCACCCATCACCCAACGAGAGCCCCGAGAAAGACTTCAATGATAAACGGCGCCACTGTGGATATAAATAACACTAAACGGCAATATTTTAATGAAGCAATTTGGTGAAATGTAAATTGCTCTCGCATTTTAAACTACCAAATAAACTAGGACTCTCGGGGGTTTCAGACGAGATCCCAGATCCATGTTAAGGAATCGCTGTGTATGCAAGATTTTGCGGTCGTATGGGCACGTGCCAAATTACCACAGGAGATTTCCACTCGAATATCCTATTTTTATTTCAGTAAGTCGGTTTCTACCAATGCAGTACACAGAGTGTTGTCTATCGTCACAACTCCGATGATTAGATGTTTACACGTAGTAAAAGCTGCGCGTTCTTCTCCGTGCGCCTCCTTTCTCACCTGCGGAGGCGTGGCCACGCGGACGTCAACTACAAATCCCCTCCGTCACGTTTCTAGGACGCGTTTGCCTCACGAATTAATTTCGTCGACCCATCCCTGGGAAACTTGCGTAAACAAATAGTCTATGGCTTGCCTGTCTATTGTCGACAGAGCGATGCGGCACGTTACAGTTGTCGCAGAAAACGCGCGGAGACGGGAAAGAGCTCGTTGGTCCTAATAAGCGTGTTTTCGTGATCGCGTGTTAGTGGTACCCACGTTTGACTGGCAATTTGAAACTGCAGCGTTGTCCGAGTGGCTTAGCATCATGGAGAGTTCTGGCAATTCGCCGCTTTTCAAAGTGGTCGCCGTGCTTGCGATCACTCTCACCGCCGCTGTCTTAATGCACGTGCGAGACCCCTCCGATCTCTTTTTCGGTGGCGTGTACCCGGAGCTATGGAGGAAAACTGGTCTGGCTGGGGCGCCAGCGCGGGCCGCAACATGCATCTTTGCGGGAGTTTCCCTTCTTGCCATGGGCTGGCTGTACCGGTTGCTGTTCGCTCCTCTGGAGCTGCTAAGAAGCCCGGACGACGTGGGCTACATAGCCGAGGACGGTCGGTCTCGCGCCCAAGCCGCCAACGAGGTGCGTCGGAGACGTAAGACAGGAGAGCTGCCACCAGTTTACCCAAACGGCTGGTACCGAGTTTTAGACTCGCACATGCTGGAGCGAGGAGATGTGAGGAGTGTGACCATACTGGGTATGTGGTTATCTTTCACCAAAACACTGCACTTTATTTAAAATCTTATTGCCCACACCAAGAAAGAAAAATGTACCTTCCTGAAAATATGTAATACCTATTTTTTTTTCTTTTTTGCGTGGCAGACTCGTGTTTCTATCAATATCTTCTGTTATTAACAAGTTTTTTCCTGAGGTCGCAGAGATGCGCTACACAACCCGAGCGTATAGCCTCATCCTCGTATTATATCTCGCGGCTTCTGTGTCTGGGAAGCGAGTGTGAAGTGTAAAAATAGCATTCCTCAGTTTTGTAACCGTTTTTTCAGGTCACGCCAGTAACGGGTTTTTGCTAGTGATGGAGGAAATGTCGAGAACGCTGCTCACACTTTAATTACTAACTTGCTATTTACCTTCTAAAAACCAAAGTGTATATATGCAGTGCCACATGTCTGTCATGTAAATTCGCAAAACACTGCTTTCACATTAATCAAAGTTCGACACATTCATCAGTATTGCGAGAAATCTGGCTGTTTCTCAAACGTAAATGAAAAGAATGTAACATTCTCTAGTGCTGGTGTCTGTCTTCTGGTACAGTAGGCTGGTTACAGGAGGTTGTTTTAAAGTAAATGTATTAATTGAAATTAAAGTTATCCTCCCAGCTTACTAACAAAAACTAATTTTGTTGAATATTAAAATAAGTGCGTATATACAATTTTTTATGTTAGATATCACAAAATAAAAATGTAAAATAATAAGTAGAATATGAACAAAGTGAAATCTGAGTGCATTGTTTAAGTCCTAAAATCAATCGGACAGTAGTATCAGTGTAGTGACAGTATCTGCAATGAACTATTCAAGACAAAATAGCAGCTATTCAATATATAACACTGAGCAACACCATTTGTTTTTAGATATTTTTTTAAGTTACGCGGAATTAAAATGCACATTACTTATTCATAAATAAGGGGATGAAGGTTATTTCACTTCAGAGTTGTACATGTATGATATTTGCATATATTCTGCCTCAGGAACGGCCTTATACACGTCAATGTATAGGGGATCCACTTCTATCGTTTCCCTTATACACCTTTCGCTTGTCCATCCTATACGTGATATGTATACTAGAGCCAAAAGTTATGGGTGATGGACACATTCTGTAAATGAATTTGGATTCAGTGTGCAGAAATGGACAACGAACAGGTATATTCTGCAGGAAGCAAAGTCATTGTTGACAAGTGTAATCGGTGTAACACGTCAACTAAGTCCTTTAAGGGCAGTGGGTAAGGAGCAGTGATGCACCCTGGTGTCCCTTGGGACGAGACCGGCAGGAGTGCTGACCCATGGCGTAGCCCCGGTCCTGCGTATTCTGCTGTATCACTGTCTTCTGCTGCACACGGACAGTCCAACTCTTTTGGTGCGAATCTAGTTGCTAAGGAACTTTGGCGTGTTTGGTTACGTTACCTGCCCTTTGTTCTTTTGGACGTGTCCATCGTGTTGCTGGCAGTGCTGCTTGGAGACCCCTTATCATGTTGCAGACTCCTTTAGTGTTTCAGTGTAAACTTCAAACAACCCACCTTTGTCATTTGTCCATTGGGGCACTTAGACACTTGGAGATGATTCTTCTCACGTCTCTGTTGATGTTTCTCCTGAATAACCTTGGAGAAAGCCTGAAAACAGACCAGCCATCTCCACAAAACACTCCAGAACAGTGAGATTTTGCATAGCTGGATTAAACTGCTTTAGCCTCCAAATGCGACTTCTAAGCACAGCGTATTCTCATAGTATTTTTCACCTGTGTGGCTTAATTAATTCACGTGGAGCATCTTCCAGACAGCACACGCCTTTCACGTTTCCTCTCACGTGCTCTGTCCGCTGTGAGGGAAGTGACAGCACTTTCTTGGAAAGAGAAGAGATACAGCATACAAATCACTCACATTGAAATATAACGATTGGCATGTTTTAGGCAACAGAGATTTGATTGGGATTGATTGGTATTACACAGACATGCTGTTTACCTGGCTTGTGGTTTTGAAATGACTATGTCAGGGCTACTAGTCATTGGCTAATTTGTGCAAGTAAAAAATGAATATGCTCTGAAAACGCAAATGTTTATATTAAATGTTTATTAGGAAATTAAAATGATGTTCGTAAAATGGTACATAACATGCAAGTGATTTGCTAGAAGTGTTGTTCCTGTCTTTATTCAGACTGTGTTTACATTTATACAGCCTAATTTAGAGTTAACCTAATAAATGCATACAGCAGTGGAATTGGAGATAGCTGCATCAAACTATAGCTGAATCGTAGCTGTTCTCTCTGGTTAGGAAGCATTTAAGTATTTACATTGTGCTTACTGGAAAGCAACGTTTCACATGGGTTCAAGATAATACAGCATTTGTAATAAGACTATATAATGATGTTGCAAACAAGAAGTACAGAATGGAAAAATGCTACCTGAGTATTACATGTAAAGATGCGAAGGCTATACATGTGAGTGCAGAAGGAACAGAACACATTCCACCCCCACAAAACCTTTAATACTCTTGGAATATCTTAAAATATAACCTCGTTTTAGAACCATCTTAACCAATCAGATTAGTGGAACTTAGGAATGACCAATGGGAAATCAGTACTCCAGTATTGTTAAAGAAACAGTGTTGTTAAAAAAACAATAAACACAAGAGTGATAAATGTAGTGCCTTCTGCAGAAATATGCTGTGCGCGGTAATCCCAATCTCATTTCTCGACATGAAAGGGTGACTTTAGGGGTGCATAAGAACAACTGCATGTTAACACCGCAAATCTCCAAACGGAGTGTAACATATTCCTCCGACAGGACAGAGGAGCTGTGGCTGTCACACAGAATGAGTGTGAGCTGTGTGTCCTCCACTCTCACCATGTGCCCCTGCAGCAAAAGCACATCCAGTCTCCTGACTCAGCATGGCCCTTTAGTGTGTGTGTGTGTGTGTGTGTGTGGAACAGGAGCAGGGGCTGGGTGTGGTCCAGAGCTGCTTCCAGCACACCGCAACATTCTCACACACGACTTAGTGCTGCTGCCCAGGTCTTAAGGCTTACAGTTCTCTCGGTTCAGGCTTTTCTGAAAGATTGTGCTGTTATATCGGAGGTTTTGTTTGTGTCTGCCTGTGAGATTCTTTCTCCTTGCCTGCCGTGGAAACATGCTGTAAGACGGACTGTGAAAGCTGGATGTGATAGCGAACATGTAGTAATGCTCAATGTGATAATGAATGTAGCATTGTACCTAATCATGCCTGATGTGATAATGAATCATCTATTACATTATAATGCTTGACGTGATAATGAATCGTCTATTACATCATAACGCCTGATGTGATAATGAATCGTCTGTTATGTAATAATGCTTGATGTGATAATGAATCGTCTATTACATCATAACATCTGATGTGATAATGAATAATCTGTTATGTAATAATGCTTGATGTGTTGATGAATATAATCTTCTACATAATTCCTGATGTAATAAAGAACATGGAGTTCTGCATAATTCTGCATATTAATGCCCAGTGTGATCATGAATCTTGTCTGCTGTATAATAATGCACAGTGTGATAATGAATCTAGTCTACTGTATAATAATGCACAGTGTGATAATGAATCTAGTCTACTGCATAATATTGCCCAATGTATTGAAAATGAAATGTCAACACGAACCAACAAAATCCCCCCTGCGTCATACCTCATGTAGCTTGTGGAGGCCATGTGTTCCTAAGGCTCAGGTGTGTCTGTGTGCAGAACTGCGTTATCCTGCAGAGCTGCTGAGGGCCCGCGTTCTGCTCCCATCAGCAGGGGGCCTGCGCTAACTCGTTTAAAGTCACCCCCAGGGACGGTTCACTTACAGCGCGGTTCATATTTTATAGTGCTCCCCAAAGTCCATTTGCCGGCAAATATTATTTAATTAGCCTTTAAGCGGTGAGAACACAGCTATCGATCGTGATGCACTGTAGCGAGGAGGAGCAGTCAGTCAGACAGAGTGGACCCATCCAGGAATGTGGGTCGCAGCTGTCTGTCGGGTCTGTCGCGTGAGGGACGTCGTGTGGTTTACGGTGTGTGTGACAGAAAGCAGCAGCAGGGATTTGCTCCGCCACATTGCTCAGTATGACTGTATATGAGTTTATGTTTCTCGTTCTTCCCCTCCTTTCTTCTCTCTTTCCTCTTTTCTTTCATTCACGCTTTATTTCTTTCACTATCCCCCTGTCCTGTCCCTGCCCCAGATTCAAATCTGACACGCGTCACTTCAGCTTGTGTGATAATACTCCATTCACCTACTAGCCGTAATGTGTTCCCTTATACACCTTTAAGGAAGGTATCGCCTTTGATCCTTTAGCACACTGAACTAGACGCTTGGTGCATGAATGGGACTCCATGTGTGTGTTTTGTGACATTCATGTTTTGCACCTCACCATCCGTACTAGCTAACAGTATCTTACTAAATGTTAAGCAGATGCAGTTTAAAAATGTACATTAGGTTTGTTGGCCTACAGGCTTTGTGCATGACCCTGCAGTTGGCACGTTGCTTTTAACAGTAATCACTTGCACAATGCTGCCCTCTTCAGGTTGTTTTGGGTGCTGCATTTCTTTTTGCCAAATTTAATAAAGCTACATTTTCACTACAGGGTTTCTAGCATGGAGTGCTGAGGGTAATGTCGGTAATATTTCCAATTTTCCATATTTTATAAATTTGCTGCTTGTGCCTTCAGGGGAGCAGGTAGCCGTGTTCCGTGGTCAGGACGGGAAGGCCTACGTGGTGGATGCATACTGCCCCCACTTGGGAGCCAATCTGGCAGTTGGGGGAAGAGTTGTGGGCAGCTGCATCGAATGCCCCTTCCACGGGTGGCAGTTCCGTGGCGAGGATGGAAAGTGTGTCAGGATTCCATACGCAGAGAAGGGTGAGAGATCTCCACGACCTCGGCCTCACTCTGGCACCGCCGACATGGCACCGTGCGCCGCCTAGACGGACAGATAGGCAGCCTGATGGGCAGAGGCTACTGTATGAGAGCTGTTCTGTTTGTCTGTTGTGCGTGGGTGGGTGTTTTGGGTGCGTGGCCAGTGCCTGAGTTCGCTAAGGTTCGCTGCTGGCCAAGTTGTGAGATCAACGGCCAGATCCTGGTGTGGTTCCACTGTGATAGGGAGACTCCAGCGTGGAGGGTCCCCGAGCAGAAGGAGATCAGCCTGGGAGAGTGGGTGTACCGTGGACGCACCGAGCACTTCATCAACGCACACATAGAGGTACTGCAGGAAGGGGGGGCGGACACCGAGCTCTTAAAGAAATAGCGGCATGACTGACAAGAAACAGGCAGGAGTCCCTACAGGATGAAGTGTGTGTACATACGGCTGCGTGCGATACGTTGCCACACTGATGGGCTTTTTATAGATCTGTATAACTCCTACAATGCAGTTCTGCATGAGGAACACGGGTTATTCTGTTCTGTTACGCTGCCCCCTGCAGGAGATCCCAGAGAACGCCGCTGACATCGCTCACCTGGCCCACCTCCACACGCCGGGCATCGTGAGCGGAGTGGACCTGCGCTACACCAACAGTAAGACCTGGGAGTTCGTTCGGCACGACTGGAAGGTGCATAATACTAATACTAATCTACATAATACGCCGCAACAGATCAACAGCTGATGATTTTATAATCTTACAGGTTTTTACTCTCATATTTATAAATGGCATTAGGAATGGAAATCATATGAAAGTGGGTATAGAGCTCACCCTCTGTAAGGTGACTCACTCCACCTCAAAAAATCAAACGAGAAATTCCGTGAGAATGAAGTTGCCAACCTTGAGAACTCCGCTCCGGGTATCTGGTACAAGGCAGTTAACAGTCTGCTGGGAAATATAGAAAATGTAGGTGATGCAGAAGCTTCTACCATGCAGCAGGACGAATGTGAAACTCTCATGCCTGCAAGATGTGCAGTCATCACTGATATGTTGACCAACGCGCACGCTTAAGGATTTGTGAGGCTAAACTCCTCCCAATATACAAGATTTCTGCATGTGTGCTGAAGACTTACAAAGCATCAGCACTTATACTGACACACACGTGTTTAATTCCTGTCAGATATCAGGTCAGTTTCCTCCTCAGTGGAAGGACTCAGTGCTCTGTGCTGAACCAGTACGCAGCACAACACAGTTCCCTCTGAACTTCTGACTGACATCTCTTGCTGTGTCCTCGGCACAATGCGTACAAGCTGGTGTTCATCGGGGTGAACTGGTTTCCCTCTCTTCTTCTTGTTCTCTGTATGAACACACTAGATCGTGTGCTGGTGATGGCATCTCCTCTTGGACAAAAGAGGAGTTGTTTGTGCCTGATAACTAATGCTTTAAAAACAAAAGATATGCTGTCAGGAAACCTCACACACACCTGATCCTCCTAAATCCAGACTAGCGCCAGCCTGCCTGTGCTTGTGGTGTTTGAGGATTATCGATTATATATGTGTGTGTGTGTGTTTTCCAGGTGGAGTGGACACCAGAGCCAGAGCCATATAAGCACTGTTCTCAGATGCTGGTGAAGCATGCTCTCACTGTGTTTGGCCGACACTGGCCTCTTTTGGATGTGAACGTGGTGGCTCGACAGGTAATGTTACAACTGACCAGCAGGGGGCACCAGTGGGCGTCAAATCAGTGCAGGTCTTGTCTTCAGTCTTGTTACTCATGCATCATTCAGACACATAAGACCCATGCGTCCTGTGTCCCATCACTGCAGTCACCACATATGATTATTTATTTATGTAGGATGTAAAACATCCTGTTAAACGGAACACAGAGACTGATCCTCAGGTTTTGCATTAACATGTAACCAAGCCACACTGTGTGCATGTCTTCTGATACCTTTATGTATGTAATGTAAATGTTATTTTGTGATGCCAGTTGTATGTGAAATGTATATTTTATGTAGTTGCCAATATCAAATTTCTATCATTTGAGTGGGAGAAATGCTTTAAATGAAAATTTCTTAAATTAAGAAATACATCAAAATAAAAATCCTACCTCCCACATGAAGGATTTTGCATACGTACATGGGAACTCATTCATACATGTATAAAGGCTTTTTATTCATTCCTAGTCAAGAGGGGTTTTGTGCACGGAACATTCCAAGTCCTTCACATACAATTTACCATCAGCATTCACTTATGTCTGCCTCGAATATGCGTTCGTGGTGCCTTTCAAGAGGACTACCTCGTAACCATGGCGATGCTAATTAAACCCGGTGGTATGTGGGAGAGGTGGGAGAGGTATGGGGAGGAGTCAGAGCACTGCAGCCCTCGCTGGGTGGAACGCCGTGCCCCGCCACTGCAGAGGACACGGAGGTCAAGCCTTGTCACGCGACATGACGTGAAGTAATTAGTTGCGGTGCGACGCACGACGCAGACGGACTGTGACGTGGCGGGAAATGATATAAGACAGCATTAATTGATTGCTGAATGATACAACAGCTTTGTCTCACAAGTCCCTGTGTAAGCAGATCCACCGATGTAGCCCGTGTAGTGACGGAGCTTATGGAGACGTGTGCTTGTGTCCAGGTGGGGCCTGGGGTGGTGTTCCTGCTCTTTGAACACAGCTTCCTCGGTCGGGGGGTCATCATGCACTGTGTGACCCCAGTGGAGCCACTGGTGCAGTGTGTGTCACACACCATCTTCTACCAGCGCAGTATCCCCCCACTGGTGCCCAAGTTTATCCTGCGTGCAGAGTGTATCCAGGTAACACACTGATATAAATAAATACACACACACACACACACACTGCAGTAGTGCCATTCTAATGACTCTAATGGTCTTCACAGACATCTCCCCTTTGTGTGACAGAGAAAAGAGGGTATTAAGATATCGTGTCAGAGTTTTTGGACAAAAGAACAGTATAATATGTAACAATTTTGTAACTATAATTTTTTTAGATAACAGACATTAGCTTTTGTGTTTAGTCATCATAGGTTCTCAGATTTATAGTCAGGGCTATAAGCAGTTATTGCATATGATCCAGCGACTCTGCCTGCATGGTTTCGACTTCAGTAATCAATACTAGAAATTAATTGCCCTTCAGATGGCAAGAGGGTGTGTGATTATCTGTAAAAGTAACAAGACTCGACAGGTTTTCGATACATAATGCTGAAGTTCTTTATGTTTTCCTAACCAATAACCAATAATCACTATAACTGATCGATTTTCTTTACCACGGCAGTTTGAGAGGGATGTAATGATCTGGAACAACAAGAAGTACATTTCTAAGCCAGTTCTGGTGAAGGAGGACTCGGCCATCCAGAAGCACCGGCGCTGGTACAGTCAGTTCTACAGCGAGAACAGCCCGCGACTGCGATACCAGCTCGACACGATGGACTTCTGATCACACGGCCTGGACCGGAGGTAACCCTCCCCCCCCCCCGACTGACCTCCCAGTTCACACTCCACAGGTCTGGTGATGTTGTGGACCAGCTGCAGAGACGATCCATCATTTCCACTCTTCCCAGTTCCCAGGATGCCTGAACCAAGCAATCAGGAACCAAATGTGTGGTATAGGTGTCCTGGAAAGTAGGTTGGAGTGAAAATATAGGACAGTTTTTTGGGGCACTGCTTTGAAAATCACAAACACATACAGCTGCATTGCTTCCTGTTGCGTAGATAAACTGGTTAAAAAAGATGCACAAAACTTGTATGATGTGATGGACAGATAATTGCGTTTGAGACGTTGGTGACGGGAAAGAAACCAAGTCCATTAACAGTTTTACAGTTGGAACGTTTTCGTCTCTTTTATGCAGGTGTTTAGTCGGATGGACGACTCTGCGGCTCTTACATGACTGCGTTCAGGGGAAAAAGCCTTCCTCAGTCTTGGAACCCAAGAGTAATTGTTCTGAACTCAGTGAGCCCATATCTTTAAATATTCAAAAAAGTTCCTCATTTAAGAACTGAAAGTCTTCACGTTAGTGAGAACTGTTAGAGAATTCAAAAGCTCCCACAGAGGACTGTGGATTGCAGAGGGAGAGCTATCTTTCTCTCTCTCTCTCTCTCTCTCTCTCTCTCACTCACTGCACTGAGGTGAGGGGACCCTTGCTTGCCTGTGACTGAAGAGCTGTTCCTACTACTGTAAGCAATAATAGTCCATGTGCCAGTGGATGAGTTGAAGCCACAAGATCAGTCACGTATCTACTGTGATCGAGGACCTAGAGACGATACCCTCCTGTCTTACGAAACTACTGTGTTTGTAAGCAACAATAGCTTCTGCTGTTTTGTAACTATAATCATTCAGGCTGCATTTAACATGAAACAATGACAAAGTACAGAATATCTGTAATCTGAGACTGAACCATTCCAGAATTTAGTTGTTTTAGGCGACCATAAGAAATGCGCTCAATAACACATTTTATCGCCGTGAGCGCTGAAGCCAAACACTCGTCCCATTGTCAGTCCACAGCTTTTTCCCTCTTCATTCACTCTGGTACAGGTTAACCTCATAACCCCAATGCTACACATTTACATCAGAACTTTACAGCACTTTTTTTTTTATGAACTGTCAGACATTTCTTTCATCTACTCTACGGAAACATACTGTGACACATCCAAAGTACAACACGACACACCGTGTCCTGATGAAGGACATTTTCTAAATTGGCTTCACTGTGCTCTCGTCTCAGGAGTAGAATCGAATGCGTTCTTGAAAATCATTGTATTTTTACACATAATTATCACTAGTTAGTGATGTCCTTTAAAGCCTCATAAAGCATGAATCCAGCAAGACTCCTGAAGCAGCAGTTATACTGGCGGAACGGACGGCAGGACGTGGACGTGGACGTGGACGTGGACAGGCCTTCGGTGCCGCTCGGACGGCAGGGCTGATTTTGGTGGTGCAGGAGGGCACAGCTGCAGTGGAGTCATCCGTCCAGAGCCAGACGCAGCGGAGATCTCCAGGGCCAACTGGGTCAGTGCCAGAGGTAGCAGTGCCAGCATTGCCAGAGGTAGCCCACTCCCACCACACAGGAAGAGCCAATCAGCATCGCACGAGCTATTGGGTGCCGACGTACCAGTAAGAACCTTCGGCCAGTTTCAGTTTAAACGGTAGCTGTTTGGAATATGGACGGGCTCGAGATGAATAACACGCTTCTGTGTTTATTTATAGGATCATTCCTGAGTTGATATTTCTGTTTGAATTTTACGTTTTACGTTTAGGGCATTTAGCAGATGCTCTTATCCAGAGCGACTTGCAAAGTGCTTTGCCATCTACTCACAGAATACATCCTAGGCAGTACCGTAGATAGGTCAGAATCAAGATACCCTTATAACAGACTCCTGCTAATCTACAGGAATCTATGCCAGTACCTAGTATTGCAAATAAACATACACTGTAAAGTACAAGGACAACAAGTGCTATCTGCAGTCATATAAATACTCAACAAACAGGTGAGTCTTCAGTCTACATTGAATGAGCTAAGCAGTTCCATTAGGCAACTCTGGAGTGTACAGTGAAAGCATTCATGTTTGACAACTCCAGCAATCTTATCAGAAGCCCAGAGTAATCAAGTTCAGAGCCATTCGGAGATGCAGGCACATTTGTCCTTGCATCCTGCTCCCCTACACCTGCTATACTCATTTGCCATGTTGCTAATCGTAAAAAAAACCCTCTGGACAACAGACCAAAAAACAAAAAAACAAAAACAACTCTGAAATAACTTCTAATAAGGTGACTGAAATCATTCATGCGTTCTCAGTGTTAGCTATGACATTCACCTGGAGCTAAAAACTGAGGGTGTCCTGAACCGAGTTGTGGAGACACGCATCCATTTTTATTAGATATAGACTACAGTTATATGAGCCAAAGCTTTGTTGATTGTTCTTAATGGTGGGATGTTTTGATTTTAGATATTGTTTGGAAATTAAGTTGAATACAGCCCCATAGACATGAAAAGCTTCTCATTTCTAACTTGTGTTGCATCTTTGATAAGCTTTACTGCCCCATAGTCCCTGTATCATATGGTGTTCTTTTTTCAGCATAAAATAATCAGCACACTTTTTTTTTATGAAGCTTTCTTTTTTGGTACAGTGTTCAAAGTACATCACACTGTTAATAATTCAGCATCATTTCACAGCTCTTGTTACAGATAAAATAACATTTTGTTTTGCAAAGTAGGAAATATGTTTACTTCTTACTGAAACTGACCGCGGCCTGTGGGTGTTGGATGTGTGTAATAACATATTTATCCACAGGTGCATATAGGCATATTAATCAGAGTTCAAGAGTAAAGGTAATATGTGCCTCATTAGCTATTTCTGTCACTCTGTATAGACACTGATGTATAAAAGCTATTAGAATAGAAATGTACTACATTCAATGCTAAGAACAGGTTCACATAATCAGTCTGAAAAGAGCTACAGTCTTCTAAAGACCTGTACAGTATTAAAGCAAGCTGAGTTTGTCATAGAGAACCAGGCAGCTTTAACTCTCTCATGCAATACCACCTCATTCACGCCCAGCCTGTCTCTTAATGCTGCGTGGCATTAATTAATCTGTCTGACCACGTTGCCATGATCGGGGTCTTATACAGCGTGAGCCATATGCTAGACCTGGTCCAGCTAATACATTTGGAATGTCATCCTGGGGGAGGGAGAGGGAGAGGGAGAGGGACAGGGAGAGGGAGAGAGAGAGAGAGAGAGAGAGAGGGAGGGAGAGAGAGAGAGAGAGAGAGAGAGAGAGAGAGAGAGAGAGGGAGAGAGATGCAAGTGAGGTCATTGTACTGACCGTATGTTAGTGAGCAGATGTTTTCACCTGTGCTGATGGTGCCGTGTGAGGGCGACTTGATGCACTGAGCAGGTCTGTCTGGAGAGCAGACGTCCAAATGCACACGGTACAGTTCAAGACTGAGAAATTGACTGACACACTGTGATGGACTGAGTTTGAGCTACAGGAGATGACCCAGTCCTGTAGTACCCTGTTAGCAACCCAGTCCTGTAGTACCCTGTTAGCAACCCAGTCCTGTAGTACCCTGTTAGCAACCCAGTCCTGTAGTACCCGTTAGCAACCCAGTCCTGTAGTACCCTGTTAGCAACCCAGTCCTGTAGTACCCGTTAGCAACCCAGTCCTGTACTACCCCGTTAGCAACCCAGTCCTGTAGTACCCTGTTAGCAACCCAGTCCTGTAGTACCCTGTTAGCAACCCAGTCCTGTAGTACCCTGTTAGCAACCCAGTCCTGTAGTACCCTGTTAGCAACCCAGTCCTGTACTACCCTGTTAGCAACCCTACCCTGTTAGCAACCCAGTCCTGTAGTCCTGTTAGCAACCCAGTCCTGTAGTACCCTGTTAGCAACCCAGTCCTGTAGTACCCTGTTAGCAACCCAGTCCTGTACTACCCCGTTAGCAACCCAGTCCTGTAGTACCCTGTTAGCAACCCAGTCCTGTACTACCCTGTTAGCAACCCAGTCCTGTAGTACCCTGTTAGCAACCCAGTCCTGTAGTACCCCGTTAGCAACCCAGTCCTGTAGTACCCTGTTAGCAACCCAGTCCTGTACTACCCCGTTAGCAACCCAGTCCTGTAGTACCCTGTTAGCAACCCAGTCCTGTACTACCCCGTTAGCAACCCAGTCCTGTACCACCCCGTTAGCAACCCAGTCTTGTACCACCCTGTTAGCAACCCAGTCCTGTACTACCCTGTTAGCATCAGCTCCATTAATGTTTTGAAGGTTCTGGGTATTTGTACTGGATTTTTATGGTTTCAGTACGTTGCTCAGGACACAAAATGTATCTGTTATAACTATTTTGTAATGATTATAGATAATTGGTTGTATGAAGAGGGAAAATGTACATTATTGTTGGTTAAGCTGTGTCAATTGAGTTAAATTGGAGAAAATGTTTTCTGGAAAAAACTGGCTGGAAATTATTTTTTTAAATCCAATAGAAATACTGTATACCAACACAAATACTGCATACTGTATATACTGTCATGTTAAAGATGAGAAAAAGCAACCACTAATACTCAGAGGCATTATGTTTATTTATGTACAAACTCTTCTACTTTGAATATAAAAGCCTTTTACTTTTACTAAAGTTACTCAAATATAACCATGAATGGGTCGTGTGGAAGAAGTTTTTTTGAAAACAGTTCTGTGCTGGCTGTAGAGAAGAATGAGATCACCTACCTCACAGGTGTACACAACACGACAGTGACCGAGTCAATCAGCCAACACGCTACGGTCTGTGGACCTGCTGGTCACGGGTGGAGGTACATTCACTATGTAATAGGAACACATGGTCAAAATATAATCATTGGAAACCTATATTTAAATTTGAATCCAGATTCGTAAATTTAATTTCTGAACATACAAAACAGTTTTCACTTTGTTTTTTTTTTTGTGAATATCAGTTCTACATATTTTTGAAAGCATAAAGAACAGGATGTCATATATTCATAGATTCCTGAATAAACTATGTTTTGGTTCAAATCTGTGAAATGCTTAACCTTGTTCATTTTTCTATCGAGTTTCTGCACATTGCATTTGAAAAACTAGTCCACGTGCAACTGTGGATCATTTTTTTCAGTGGCTAGAACTTTTGCTAGGTTAATCAGTACCAGAGGGCCACAGTGACTTTTACATAACCGTGATAAGCACAGAGTCGGACTGTGTCAATGATCCACTGGAAACGGTGTCTGAGACATTGGCGAGAAAGAACAGGACTCCTTGAGCTAATTCCCAAGCAGGACAAGAGCTTTCTGGAACACCAGAGACTTTTTCAAGCCCATGGATAATGTGTATGATCTCGACGTTGAGTCAGGAGACAGAACACACAGACCACAGGCCGACCCAGAGAGTGCCGAGGTGTCGCCTTCGGGTGGGGCTGGTGGCCAGACCCCTGTTCTTACCTGTAACCTGTCGTGTGTGCAGCCCTGCAGTCAAACAAGTGTAAATCGCCTCAGCGTAAGAGCAGCCCAGAAAACCGCGGGCGAGGAGCGCGAGTGTTTGTGTGCGAGTGTCGGACCTCCCGCAGCTCCAGATAAAGATGGACCGAAGCCACGAATGGGGAGCGTGGACATGGCAGCGGAGCGTCCGGCCAGGGAATCTCTGCTTAATGAACATTTTAATAATCCACTTCCTCAAGAACGTCAGTGCAGAATGTCAAGGACGGGTGGGACAGATGGAAGGGACGGTGGGACGCCTAGACCCACAAACCAGGAACCAGCCAACTCGGGCCGGACGCGGGCGGACACAGCCTCCGAGCTAGAGGAGTGCCCAATTTGCACCGAGTCCTACAGTCCCAAGGGTGAAAAGCTCATGGTGCTGCTAAACTGTGACCACGGCATGTGCCAAAGCTGCACGGCTGCCTTGGTCTCCCGCGCGTCTGACCGCAGCCGCGTGCGGTGCCCCCTGTGCCGGCAGAAGACGCCCCTGTTGCGGTGGGAGATCATGGGGCTTCAGGAGGCCACTGGGTTCTGTTCTCACCCTCGGGATGCTGCCGTTGCCATGGTGCGGTCGGATGCGGATCCGGGGCTGACGCGGCAGGCGAGCCGTGGGCTGTGTTGGCGGGTGGAGGAGTACCTGCAGCTGCGGGTGGAGACGGCCCGGGTGTGGGGCTGCTTCCAGCACCCCCGTTGGCTCATGCGAGTGGTCAGGAGGGCGCAGCGCCACTGCCACTGCTGCTACGTCACCCTGCTCCTCATGCTGTACTTGGTGGAGCTGAGCTTCCGCGCACTCGTCTTTCTCCCCATCGTGGTTCTGGTGCTCCTCTTCACACTCGCCAGGTGACTGGCCGCTAGCAAAAGCCAAATGGGGTTTACTGGGGTTCGCCGATTCCAAGCATTTCTAAACCATTACAGCCATGAAAAATATGGTTCAAGGCGAGTCTTTCTAAAGGCTTTTAAAACCTTTTTTTTACTCAGAAGAAGAGAACTTCTACAATATTGAGATGATTGAGATGAACTGAATTAGGAGCTTGGCTAGACAGGCAAAAATCAATTTAAGATGCGATGGAAAGAAAAGGAAATAATGTCTTTTCTTCTTATCAACAGGCTGCTTGTCTATACTGTCTCGGATAAATTGGTTTTTGTCTGTAAAATGGCCAAAACAAGGTCAGGCGTGAAGAACAGAAGACAACGATTAATCTCTGTCTGGTTCTTGGTTTAATAATACATTTTTAGCGTAACATTATGCTTGGCTCTTCTCTGCCACTCTATGTCCCACTTTTTGGAGGAACAGATTTGACATCATTTATATCCATAGCAACCCTCAAAAGTTGGTGCATTGCCACAGTTCTTCTGTGAACTTGATTCATGCTAAGAAATTGAGGAAGCAGCTTCCATTTTGTGAGGAGCTGATTTTTATCTCTGAAGAGATGAAGACTTTTACAATAGGTCTCCAAGAACAAGTCTCAGATCGTCTGATGCTTTTATCATTTATATTCGTTCTGAAGTATTTATGTTCTGGAGTAAAATTTCTGCCCTGCACATTAAGTCTGCTTGCTTAAAACACTTCTCTCGTGTGAATCAGTTTTTCTTCCTGTGAGGATAATAGTGGGCAAAGATGGTGGTACTTAAAGTCATTAATAATAAACTATCGTGCCATACACAATACATCTTTTTATTAACAGGCTTGAAAAGTCATTGGAAACACTGACGTATAATTACATTTAAAAACTTATAAACACTGACATATGTGTGGTATGGAACATGTGAGAACAGGCCTGAAATATTTCTCTCATGTTTTTCATCTTTGAAGGTCATCACACTTGTAGAAATCTTTTTAAGGTATTTTTTCATTTTCTATTTTCTACACTGCTACTCAGCTATCATCATTTGTGTGTACCTCAACCTGGCGAAAGATTTTGTGTGTGTGTGTGTGTGTGTGTGTGTGTGCGGCGCGAGCGTGCGTGCGTGCGCGAGAGAGAGAGAGAAGGAGAGAAAAGAGAAAAAAGCGGGAATGTTCTCCTGGCAGGAGCGTTCTTATATAACGGCTGCATTGCAGGCTGGCCCAGCTATATCGATGTGCCGAGCGGTGCAAGAAAGGGGCGTGGACACGATTCAGGCCAGGGAGGATCTCGCCGCTTACGCAGCGCTTTGTACTGCTCCAAGAAGCAGGAACCGTCCAAAGTAACCGCAGCAAGTTGGCATGGCCGATATTTACACCAAACGATTAGATTTCTGCCACACAAAATATGCCTTCCGTATAATTCACTTAGATCACCTAAGGGCCAAAATGAACTATAATCATAACCGACTATTCACAGCTGCGCAGGATAAACTTTGTACAGTTAAATAAAGAATTCCCATGCGGTGCGCAGGCCTAATACATTATTTAAAGTTGATGGCCAATCAACATCAACCGTGACCTTATTCTCAAATCCCCTGTCATTCCAATATTGGATCGCACTGACTCTCACAGTTGGAGGAAACGCTACAGGGATCAGAAACATTTCCCACTCTGATAGTGAAATATTAATTGACTATCGATTACGGATCAACACCATGCGTGTTTAAACTCATCAGCGACTAGATTAGATATCGTTAGATATACACCTGTACACCATTTTAAAAGACCCGGCGCAACGAATAAAAAATGGCAAAAATCATTTACATGCCAGGTGCTAGAAACTGAATTATTATTTTTTACGTTTCTGAATACCCACCCGCATGGTCTACTGGCGCTCATTGACACCCCGCGTGGCCGGTGCTTACAAAATGCCTACATGAGAATACTTTGAAACTTCACACTCTGGGAGAGAGGCTTGTTTCCCTGGTAACCGTGTTTCCACCACCACCCCCCTTTTCTGTATTACTAGCTAGGCCATACACTGCTGTTCATAGTTGCGGGTTACTTTTCCGTCAGAAAATCACGCCTCGTTTTCGCCTTTAACCTTTCACGGTCGTGCATGGACATCTAATGGAGCAGGACCGCTGCAAATGTGCAGAATAAAAGAGCACACGCGACACCCGCGCGTGCGATTTTTCCACACAAAATGCTTCGGGAGAGGCATGAAATACAGAATGACAGGTCGTTGAAAGTCATTTTCCTTCTTTCTTTCATGATTGAAAATGAGAATATGTACGATAAGTAAGTTATTTTTGAGCTGGTGCGTTTTGGAAGTCCCCGAATACTGGCGATAAGGGCCCAGTTAAGATGAAAAATTATAGTAAAACGGACAGACTGGATTCCATCTACTGTCATAAGGCATGAGTTTTGCGGAAATACACAGGTCGAATTTGCCTTAATTTATTGGAAAAAATTATTTTAATAACATTCATTTAACGCTGCATCAGTAGGCCTATTGAAAAAATCGTCATCTTTTTCTTGAGTAATAGACATAGACTTGTTCGTAATTCTTTCACGCGTTGTTTCTCTTTACATTAATACTCAGTATAAAATATGTGCTTTCTTCTAATTTTAGATTAAAACAATAATACGCCGCGTTTCGAACTACACCTCATTTAGTTGACGGTAAAGTGTGATAATTCTGAACGCCAACGCGAAAACTGGAGGGGCTGCGGGGGCGCGCATAGCTGCGCGAGCACAGCTGTCAGCACCAAGGACAGCCGCTCAGCCTCGAGCGTCGCATCAGTTCTCGAGCAGAACGCAGCCAACGGAGACTGGGCGGACGATAGACGGCGCATAGCAGATATTTTTTTTTTCATCGAAAGGATGGAACAGCATGTGACTAGTCAGGGTGATTGGTGATTTCCCCCTAAACCGCTGTTGTGGGAAAACAAGGATTGACGACTCTGCATAAAGCATCAATGAAGAAAGGCAGTACAAATGCTGATATGCGCATATGCAAACAGTGGTTAGGACCAAGGACCATGTACATTATCAGGCAGTGAATATGAATCTTGCAACCGGGATTGTCCTATTGTAAGATCGCCCTTCTCGACTCTTCAAACGAATACGTAAGCTTGTACCCAGAGGTACAGTACAGCGAGCCTCCGGAACCGGGTTTGGGGGGGACGGAACTGGGGCTCTCTGTGTGTGTTGGCTCTCACCACGATGCGTCTGTTAGCGCTGGCAGTGTTTTTCGCGTACTCCTGCGAACGGAGCGGCTGCGAACCAAAGATTGTGAACATTGGGGCCGTCCTGAGTCAGAAGAGGTATGAGCAGGTATTCAAAGATGCGGTCAACCAGGCGAACGTGGTTTACGGGAGGGACAAATTCAAGCTCACCGCCATCTCCGTCACTCATAAAGCCAACGCTATTCAGATGGCATTATCTGTCTGCGAGGACCTCATCTCTAGCCAGGTAAGTTCCTCAGTTTTCGCAAAATTTCGTCGCCTTCGAGATTGATGCTTGATGCACTCAAGTGAAGTGCCCACGTCATCAGAACCACGGCAGACTGTCTCAAAACCCAAGACTATGCGCAGGAAAAAACAAGAGGTAAATGTATACTTGCCGTTTATTAAACGTGGCCTATTTTAATAGACGGTATTCACGCCTGTAGTTTCTCGTCCTACTAGTCTTGGAAAGCAGCCTCAAAATGCTAAATGTAACCCTTAAATTGCAGAAATACTCACAGAACTGATGATACCAGAGTTCAGTTTGTGTGGTCAGTTTTCGCACCAAAACCGTATGTTGAAAGCAGACAGAATGTATGTCCCTAGAATAAATTCTTTCTCATTTCCCGCGATGATTTCATGAAATCATCAATTATACCTCACTGCAAGCTAAATCTTGTTAAAGATCAGGTAAGGTGAACAGCTGAAAAGTACGTGAGAAATGAATGAATCGTCAGGTGAATCTGTGTTATTTTTTTCCGTGCCTGTGTAAAGTGCTATATGACTATTTGCCAAAATGAGGGCAAGTATAGAAAATAGTTGCGCGCACACAGCAAGCATCTGCAGTGCAACGTTGATTTCACAGGTGAGGCGCGCGCGTCAGGATGTCAGAGCAAAACGCGAGCATAACACAGGTAAAGAGACCAGTGTCGCTAACTGACAGACAGATTCGTTTTAGTTGAAATAAATGCCTCAGCAAACACATGGGTAAACATTCATAATGCATAATTCCATAATACATTGGATGTTGAAATAAAAAAAATCCAGATTTGGTTATTTAAGACAATCAAAGATAAGCAAAAGTCTATTTTATTGGAGTCAAAAGTGACATATCTTGGACTGCTGCCTTGATTATGTTTTTGTATATAATGAAGTCACCCGGTTTGTTCTGTCTGTAGTTACAGCATGCAAATGTCTAACTGAGTCGCTCAAACAGAGTAAGAATGCTTGAAGAGACCCAAAATGGCTCTTGAATCTTGAATCTGAATCTAAGAATGAGACATTGTGCATAGTGCTGACAAACTCTAAGGAGTGATCATTGCTCACACCAAATTATTAGCAGTGCTGAAGTCATGCTTTCTTCGAATTTAGGGTTGGTCTACAAAACAGGGCCCTGTGCAAATGCACTTTAATTCCTCTTGCACCAAAAACCCTCTCTTTCTAACACACACACACACTTGTAAAACATCTTACATTTCCATAGGTTTCCTTGTAACGTTTGTGTATGGCAGTGTACTGGTTCCCAGTGGACGTGAGGTGCTTCTGGCTCAGGCCTTCTTGTGTTCCGTCATTGAGAAGACCTTCTCTGTGGCACATGGTGCTGAAGAAGCACCTGAGAGTCTGCTGGATGAAGGTCTTCGGTCGAAGCCCAACCATACAGCCTGTCAAAATACACACTCGTTGTGGCCATGCCCAGTGTCAACCCTGTCTTCTCCTTCTTCTTGTTACTTGCAGTCTCTCTCTCTGATTTCTACCATGTTTTCACTAAATATGGCTGCATTGTATAGGTACTGTAATCCCTCTGAGAGGAGTGTTGCCTAGGCAATGTCTGTCATGCAGGAGAGATAAGGCATGTTGCCCCTTGCGAGGATGTTTCTGCAGTGCTGTTTACACATGCATTTGTGGATTTTCTACATTCCTAGACTGGCACTGAGCAGGACATTTTGTACCAAGTCTGCACTGTTATTTCAGACACATGAATCTGGGTCAGCTGTCTCTGTTTTCCTAACCTTCTCACAGATGTCTTGGATAAGATTTCTGTTATTAATGAACGTGCTTGTCTGTCTGTCCGGCTGTTAAACGATAACATTCAGAGCAGAAGCTCGTTTATTCACCGTCAGTGTCCAAATCAGGTCTGGGCTCCTTTGCGAGAGTCACACATGGATCGGTTCTCTCTGCAAACTTCTGCAGGTGTATGCGATTCTGGTGAGCCACCCTCCACAGTCCAGTGACCACCTCACACCCACCCCGGTCTCCTACACCGCAGGGTTCTACCGCATCCCAGTGGTCGGCCTTACCACCAGAATGTCCATCTACTCCGATAAGGTTGGTGGTCAGCAACAGAGCAAAGGGAAAAGTATAGAGTCATCTTTGCTGCAGTGTGTAGAAATGCAGTCACGTCCTTTTACATAAAACTCTGCATCATGCATATACTGTAATATTTTTGCTGCATTGTCTCCTAATAAACGTACCCCTATTTTTTTTTATATCTGCACCCACACATGAAATTTAAAAAATCATTTTAATGTCTCCCCTGCATCTCTTTTTCGTTTTTCTTCTTCTCCTGCTCCTCTTCCTCATCCTCAGAGCATCCATCTTTCCTTCCTGCGCACCGTGCCACCCTATTCTCATCAGGCGCACGTCTGGTTCGACATGATGCGTGAGTTCCGCTGGAACCACATCATCCTGGTCGTCAGCGACGACCACGAGGGCCGTGCGGCGCAGAAGAGGCTGGAGACGTTGCTGGAGGAGCGAGAGACCAAGGTGAGCTTCTTCGGAACGCCAGTGGCACATGCGCTTTTCCGCATGTGGGTGTGTGTTGCGTGTGTGTGCGTGTCGCGTGTCTCTAACTCTCCTGCGTCTATAAGCGTTGACTTTTTTGTTGCATGAACACATCTCTCCCATGCCATTGTGTAAATGTCGGCTAACGTTCTGGAGCCAAACGTGTCTAATGTGGTCGAATCTTATGAAAGTTTGTGCATTTTTTACCCATCTCACATTGCTTTTGCCATAGTCAGAATCTCCTGAGTCTGTCCACAACAGGAGCAAAATGAAAATCTTAACCTGGGGCTTTACAAAGCATCACTGGCTCACAAACGGAGAAGTGTAGTATTACACTTAATAGGTTTACATATCTAAGAGCAGCGACTCTGTTAGTCAGCAGTAGTGTGGTTGTATGCGTTGGGTGACTTATTAAAATAGCAATGTCTGGCTTATGATTCTTATGAATTCATTGAAGTCTCTATATTGTATTTCTTCAGGGAAGAGCTAAATCAATGTCCTAAATTGACATTGCTCGTGTTGTGCTAATTACCGCTGCCCTCATTCTTGATAGAGAACATTATTAACAGTGAGACTATTTTGGTTAATTTGCAGTTAAACTTTAACACTGCTGAGAATTGAAGGTTTTGTACTATTGGTTTCACAAAGGTAATTTGTGCAGGCTGATGTGCACTGGGATGAAATTCCCGTGTAAGTGGCCATAAAAGCTGCATGAGGTTTTTTAAGGCTGCGTTCATGCGATATTTATCTTGGAGTTCTCAATAAATATGGCTACATTTATTCTGTTATATGTTGACTCATGGAAACTGATTTTAGGGTACTGTATATTGCATTATACAATCTGACCAGTATTGCAGTGCATTACTGTTTGAGAGAACATTTCAGTAAGTGGTTTTCATTTATGGTGACTCTTGTTTGCAATAGAATACCAATGGAATGACCTGGAATTGATGATTTCTCCTTATAAGGAATGCCTTGCATGACATGTTGTCAGTATCTGTGAAACTGTGGACATATATGAACATTTTTTGCACACGCACACATTGTGATCTAACGGTGACACTTGGTTCATAGATGAAGTGTGGATTTTTTTTAATGATTCATGGTTTCATGGAGTAAGATGTGGAGCTGTACTTGGCTTCTGTTCAGCTGTGCAGATGTGACTCATGCTTTGCATGGGATGGGATGACATGTAAATCAGTGTGTTTCCAGTGTCCCCCGGGATTTACCCAGCATCCATTTTGATTGGGGCTCGTGCTATGAATCCTGCCGGAGTTTGTGAAACTCTAGCGGACATTGTTGTTTCTTCCCCTCGACGTGTGAGTCATCTGTTGCTTGGTGTTCTCTCTCTGGCTGCTTCTCTTCAGAACAGACTTGCTGCCTGGTACCGCTGCAGGTCTGTGGCCTGTGCCCCCCTGCAGTTTGGCTGTCTGTACAGGCAATGCCATCATACAGTACTTAAGAAGACAAACAGCCTCGTATTCACCCCAAGCGTTAAAACGAGTAAAATGCAAGAGAGGAAACTGATGGGATTGGCTACAGTGTTTTTTTGTTTTGCCTTATATTTATTAATACGCGTGATGCAGTGCTAATCGCTTTTGCATTCAACATTGATATTATCATTTTACACCACAAGCTCCAGTCCTCTGTTCCTTATATATATATATATATATATATATATATATATACATATATATATATATATACAGTATATATATATTTATACAGTGTATATATATATATATATATATATATATATATATATATATATATATATGTATGTGTGTGTGTGTGTGTGTGTGTGTGTGCAAATCTCTTACCAATTTTCATATTGCTTCAGCTGACAAAATTTGAATGTGTGGCCTGCTGATGATCAGATGAGCCAGCCGCCTCATATCTCAGTAGCGTCAGGCGCAGGGTGAGAGCGACAGTGTGCACCTACGCTGGGTTTGCGCTGGAGCTCAGGAGGACCATTGAGAACATCTGATGCTATGATCCTCACGCTTGACCTGCTTCATTTGAGAAGGTCCTGCAATATAGAATTTGAAGCAGAACCAGTCAGCAGAGAATGAACAGTGTTTGGATCAGAATCAGAAATAAGAACCATGGTAAGAATCAGAATTATATTCAGCATTAGAAAGTGCCCAGTCATTGCGCGGTGTGGAGTGTTAAAGGGCTTTATTTGTACCGCTGCAGTACAGCTCTGTGTTTCCCCTGAGGCTACTGCCCTGAAAAAAAATCAGAACATTAAAAAAAGCACCGAAAGGCCACAAGCCTTCAGACACTCTACCGCACCGCCAGTCCTACGGCAACACTATCTAGCCAATGCAGACTATACAGACCGCAAACATCATTCTTGACTCGTGAATTTCTAACACGCTGACATAACAACGTGAACAGCCTGTCATCTTTGTTGAATGTAAAGCTCTTTTTTTGTTGCTGTTGTTTCGTTTTGTAACACTGACTTGACAATTACTCCAAAGACATTATGACGGCATTTCTTTGTTTGTTTGTTTCGCTGACTTTTCTGGGTCAGTTCTGTTTTGTCGGCACAACAGCTCTTTGATGTCCTTTGAAAGCCCCAGTGTTAGGAATTCCAATTTGGTGGAGGAAGTGGAGATTTATTGGATGCTTTATTGCCCATCATTTTCAACTGTTTATAATATTCTTCTGTGTCTGCATATTTTCTCTGTGCACATTACTCATCAGAATAAAAAAAGGAACTATGAAAACCTCGACCAACTGTCCTATGACAACAAACGAGGACCCAAGGTATATTTGCATGGTCAATGCACGCCGCCCACCAACCTTCTAAACGTAGCAGCTAGAATCCAGCCCAGCCAATCACCGGCCAGCCCAGAAATGCCCCTTGGTAGCACGTGTTTCTTTTTACTCTTTTTACATTGAGAAATTTTTTTTTGTACCCTTATAATTTAAATGACGAATGGAATTGTTTTGAGCAATTATGATTTTGGTTTCCAAAAAAAAAAAAAAAAAAAAAAAAAAAGATTGAAAAGCGAGAAACAGAAAAAAAAAGGAAAACATGCTCTGCTTCTGTCATTACCATTTTCCCCCCTTTTAAATAAAGGAAATGCATGACTCAGATGAAAAAGAGAAACTCGGTTCGTTTGCAAACCCATTCCGTTGTGGAGATGCGGTAGTGTGGGATACGGCACTTCCCCCAGTACTACGACCACCCAGCGCAGCACCACTCTACCTTTTATTGTTCTTTTGGGGATGTCGAGCCCTCCTCACCTCTCACTTCCTTTCTCCTGGTTTCAGTTTCCGGTTGCATTGGCCTCTTTTGCCCCCCACACCTCTAACATGCACGTCCTTCTCTGGAGCCTTGATAACCCTCAGCATTGCATGCAACAACACAGACGGTTTTTTGTTTTTTTTTTTCCCCTCTAGCCGTTTTTTTTTATGACTTTTTTTCGTTTATCCGGGTTTCCTGGAGCTCATTTTTCCTCCTTTTTCCAAACCCACAAAAGAAAACGAAAATCAAGCCAGCCAATCAGAAGAGGTAAATCAGGCAGCATGGTGCAGGGGAGGGAGGGTAAGTGTGAATTTGACTGACTTTGTGCCCTGATCTCAGGCAGAGAAAATCCTCCAGTTCAACCAAGAGACTAACTTAACTGCGCTGCTCCTGGAGGCCAAGGAGCTCGAGGCTCGCGTGATCATTCTCTCCGCCAGGTAAGACGCTCACAAGCTCGTCCAAATATCGCCGTTTTGCCAGTTGCTACTGAGCATTAAGTTCAGGGGGGCTGGAACTAAACTTCACGTAGGCCTGGGACTGCAACTGCTGAGGGTGCTGCTCCTCTACTGCTCCTCTACTTGAGCTCCAATCCTCACTAAGATCCTCATACACCTAACAGGGCAACATCAGGGGGAACAATCAATATTTGTATCAATATTTCTCCATAGTAGGAAATATGTAAGTCATTCATTCCTTAATGCATATTTGATTTGGCCTCTATTTAAATAAAAAAAATGTTACCTTATGGTTCCAAAGGAGAGTTATGGAAAGCAAGCAACATTGCAAAATGTAGACAGGTTTAATAAAAAAATGTATATGTATGTATATATATGTGTATATATGAGATATATGAGATTTTAGGACAACAGACAAAAACTACATTAAAGCCTCATCAGAGTACTTTTAATAGGACAAAATAAGCAAACTGACAAGCGGATTCCAGGCCGTGTTGAAACGATGGTGACTAATCTGTGTTTGCCTGCAGTGAAGAGGACGCAGCTGCCGTCTACAAGACCGCACGCTTTCTCAACATGACAGGATCCGGCTACGTGTGGCTGGTGGGAGAGCGTGAGATGTCCGGTAAAGCTCTGAGTGAAGCCCCAGACGGTACGTACGGGGGACCCCCCCCCCGCCCACCGGCCAGGCGCGCTAGGGATCGGCCCCGAGCTTCCGTGTCTCTCCATGTAGCCTGTAGTCAAGGGGCGTCGCCATTGGTTCATTGGTGGATGTAGTGAGTGTGTCATGGATGTGACATGTTGGGTCATTTAAGCATTTAAACATTTTGATGTTTTAAGGTCTTAAATGAGTCGTGGTAGAACACATTGTGTTGTGTATTTGTGTGGATTTTAATATTTTATATAAGACTGATGCACATGTTTATTTCTGTAATGTCACGTGTATATACTGTGGGGTGTATATGTGTCTTGTATATATGCCTTTCTTAACCAGGAATATATTTTTTTTATTGTATTGTGTTTATGGCTCTAGTGGATCTCAAAATGGTAATGGTAAGGACTAACTGCCCTTCTGTCCTGGATTCAACGTCTGACTCCCGTTACCCTGGTTGCTCATGAGCATTCGGTCACTTCAGACCCTTTTGTCATGCATGCGTCTGAACTCTCGTGAAGTTTCCACCAAAGCTGCTTCCTACACTGAGGACACAGGGTTTTAATACCAGTCTCCAATAAACACTATGGTCTTTTTGTTCATGCTGGTGATCTTACTTACGATTCTTTCTCCTAGCAGAGTCGAAGAATGTTGAACCCTTCTGCAGAAAAGAAACATGCCCGACCGAAGCTGGATTGATAAATTAAGTGTTAATGTTCTTATGTCTTTCCCCTGTCAGGGTTTGCTGGTCTTGGTTTATTGATAGATAGTGTGAGGGTTCATCAAATCCATCTTTCTGGGTCTCAGAACTCATCATAGATATGACGAGGTCCCTCGGTTGCTCTTTTTCAGTTTTGCTTTTCTTTTCGCTTCCCTTTTAGCCGCAGAAAATGTAGCGGGTTGTTACTTGGGAAAGGCCTTCTGCATGCTAAACAGGGACCCTGTGGGGATTCCCATGTCGGGAAAGGTCCCTACAGGCCGAGGGACGTTTGCTCACTGATTTAATCCGGTGCTGATGCGCAGGGCTAATCGGCCTCCAGCTCATCAATGGCAAGAACGAGTCAGCTCACATCAGCGACGCGGTTGCCGTGGTAGCGCAGTCCATCCAGGAGCTGTTCGAGAAGGAGAACATCACGGAGCCTCCTCGGGGCTGCGTGGGCAACACCAACATCTGGAAGACCGGACCGCTCTTCAAAAGGTCAGGATGGCTTGCTGTTACGGCGTGACTCCGTGTGGAATGGTGGTGGTGGTGGTGCTGGTGGTGGTGCTGGTGGTGTTGATGCCAGTGGGGGTCGTAATGTGATGTTGTGCCTGTATGCAGCTGAGAGTATTTTGTCTACTTTGGAAGGTTTTATACGTTGATGTGGGTGACATACATTTGGCCATTTGAGTTTGATGTTTAAAGGTCTTAAATGAGTCATAGTAGAAGACATTGCATTGTATTCTATATAGTACATGTGCTCATAGTAGCCAAGATAAGTGGTTAATGTGTGTATATGTGTGTGTGTGTGTGTGTGTGTGAGCGAGAGAGAGAGAGAAAGCATACTCATTGCTCTTTGTCTGAATGAATGAATGAAATCTACACTTATATAGCGCCTTTCAACATACCGCAGGTAGCTTTACAATTAACATACACTGTTATACAATGTACTTCTTTTTCTGCAGAGTTCTGATGTCTTCCAAATACCCAGAAGGTATGACAGGACGTGTGGAGTTTAACGACGATGGTGACAGGAAGTATGCGCATTACAGCATCCTCAACTACCAGAAGAGCAGGCTGGTTCAAGTTGGTATTTATAATGGGACTCAGGTATATGGCCCTTATATTCCCCTGCTACTGGAACTTTGAATTTTCCATTATCTCTTAACATGAGTCATGCATATTGTGTAAATGTTTCTGAGGTTTGTGTTTTTTTATGAAGACAAAAAAGGACTTTCCAGCCCATTTCTGATTTCGTTTGTTTCCTTTCTTCTGAGAGGGCTTTTTCTACGACTCCTTTGAACACATTAGCTTGCTCTTCCTTTAAGGTGGTGTTAAACAAACAGAGGAAGATCATCTGGCCAGGAGGGGAGACGGAGAGACCCAGAGGCTTCCAGATGTCCACAAGACTCAAAGTAGAGTGTCTGCTGAAATGTAGCCATTTCAATTCCCTCTGCTTTCAAAGACCCTCAGGCACTGGATTTTGTGAAGTTTGTTAGACGTCACCTGTCTACTGATGTGTCACGACGACACGGGTTGTTTCCTCAGGATATTCACACTTCAGTTCACACTTAAGTCAAACAAATCTCGCTTAACTGACTTTTCATTTCTTCATGTTTTTTTTGCAGATAGTCACCATACATCAGGAGCCCTTTGTGTACGTGAAACCTACTATGCTGGATGGCACTTGCAGGGAGGAACATACACCTAATGGAGTCTTGATTAAAAAGGTGATCTGCACTGGACCAAATGAGACGATCCCAGGTAACACAGCAGAGTGGTTTACTATATTACTGCCATTTTACTTTCTTCCACTGTCCGTTGATGCACACATATAGTATATTTAATGCTGCAGGCATGTATCTGTACACGCAGGCAGCCGAGTGTGCAAGTGTGACATTGGTGCCTTGTGTATGTGTGTGCATAGGTGTGCAAATGCTTGACCTGCGTAGGTGTGTAAAAAATGCAGATATGGTGACTGTGTCTTTCCAAACAGTAGGCATGCTGGTATTTGTGTGTACATGTGGTGTGTGTGTGTGTGTGTATGGTGTTTTGAGTTTTTATATTAATGCATTAATGTGTCAATTTTGTACGGCTTATAATCACTGAAGATTAAGGGCTGCAGATTTAAGCGTGATTGCTTTAGATGATAATGGTAATAGATGGTAAAGTTAAAAGAAGCTATTTTTTAAAAACCTTACCCTCCAGATTTAAGTATATTCTGTATAGTGTGTTCTACACTGTCATTTTCACCGCTGTGAAAAGGTCATTTTCTGGCCGTTGATTTTATATGCTAATGACACTGCTCTCATTGGACTCGGTGGGGGGGTGGGGGTGGAGCTTTGCCATATTTATAGACTCTGACTGGAAGAACACAGAGTGGGAGTGTTTATTCAGTTGGGATGAGACATTTACTGAATGCGACGTCAAATAAACAGTTAAGGAAAATAAACCACAATGACATTTCAGGTTTCATAAATTCTCGCCTGGCAGATACAAGTCACTTGTATGGACTGGGAAGAAATACAAGATTATGTTTACTATGTCTAAATTAATGCAGCAGATTCATTATTTAGAATGCAACGAAACTCAGATACTGAGTAACAATGCATAATACATTGGCACCATGTACTCGAAGGTCTTCCTCAGGATTTCCTAGCTGCTCCTGGATCCTGACTAAAACTGCACTGAGAACAGTAGAACAGTCTTAGAACAGTCTTAGAACAGTCTTGGAACAGTCTTGGAACAGACTTAGAACAGTCTGCCAGCTGAAATCAAGCATACTTTAGTATGTTTTTAAATATACTTAAGTATACTATATGAATTCAATATGGATGTGTGAATGTTGTCATATGTACACCAGTGACGACCAGGAATAATGAGAAAAATCTAACCCACGAGCCGCTGGCAAAACAGGCGTCAGGGCAAAGGAGCTGTCAGGCAAATAAGAGGCAAATCCGTAAACAGGCACAGTCAAAGGAAAGAGAAGGTCTGGGTGTGGAGGCGAGGAAAGGCAAGGTTATTTATAACCAGTCTTCATCCACTGAGGTCGTTCAGAGCACTTCATAAACGAGGAAATACAAAGGTGATAAAATACATTTTAAAGGATGTAAAAAGGATGGAAATTAAAAAAGCTTGATTAAAACATGATTAAAGCAATAGATGCAAAGATTAGAAATGGAAAAGTAAATAAAATTAATAAATAAAGAATAATTATGATAATGCAGGAAGGAACAGTGATTGAAACAGGAAGTGAGGTTGTGACATGTGCTCATAATCACAGCAGAAGCACATGTGAGGGATTGCAGGACTTCAGGCCAGTGGGCATGGTTACCAGTACTAACGAGGTGATGAGTGGGCATGGTTACCAGTGCTAACGAGGTGATGAGTGGGCATGGTTACCAGTGCTAACGAGGTGATGAGTGGGCATGGTTACCAGTGCTAACGAGGTGATGAGTGGGCATGGTTACCAGTGCTAACGAGGTGATGAGTGGGCATGGTTACCAGTGCTAACGAGGTGATGAGTGGGCATGGTTACCAGTGCTAACAAGGTGATGAGTGGACATTGGGGACGAGGATGAGTCAGATTGGGGACGCTGTACCTAAAGCATCAGGTAGTTTATTTGCGCTGTCATCTGGGTTTAACAGCTCATGGACATGTGGGGACTCTCACGTTGCCATTGGCCAGTCATTGGTGTTACATTGGTGTTACATTACATCTGTCAGTTTCTTGCGTAGTCAGTCACATGGCATCCACGATTCAGATGACTGGTTCAAATTATGCTGCCAGGAAATAAGTCTCCATAAAGCAAAGATTTTAAAACCTGTGCTTCCTGTCAGCTAGTGACAAACTAAATGAAAAGGGGCTAATGGCTTTCTGCAGATCTTATAGAACCTCTATGGATAAATTCAGAGTGAAGCTTTACATGCTGAATTTCCCCATTACAGTGGGCTTATAAAATAGTAATGTCTCCAGATTCCAAGTGTAACCTCTACTGGTTTGGTTACAGGACGTCCAATTGTGCCCCAGTGCTGTTATGGATTCTGCATTGACCTGCTGATCAAGTTGGCCATGACCATGAACTTCACATATGAAGTCCATCTGGTTGCTGATGGGAAATTTGGGACACAGGAGAGAGTGAGTTTCCAGCAGTGCCACCAATACCACAAAAAAACGCCACAGTACTAAAACAATCTGAAGTCACGGTCAGGGAGCTTTTTAATTAATGGCACCCTGGACTAGTTTGAAAAGTTTGATCTGTTTGAAAGTGTTTGAATTATCTTGGGTGTAAAAAGCATATTGGACCTAGACATAACACTGGCTTCCCTGAGACAGAAACCGAAGTTTCTGCAAAAGCAATTTTCTCTGACGTTTTCTCCTTTTTTGAGTAAACAAAGTACCAACTCTTCCTCTTAAAACAACAACAACAACTTCCTGTTCTGTAAGGCTGACAATGTTTCCTTGGCATCAGGTCAACAACAGTAACAAGAAGGAGTGGAACGGCATGATGGGAGAACTCCTGGGGGGCCTGGCGGACATGATCGTGGCTCCACTCACAATCAACAATGAACGAGCCCAGTACATAGAGTTCTCCAAACCGTTCAAATATCAGGGGCTCACCATCCTTGTGAAGAAGGTTCGTCCGTCCCTTCCAAACTCAACGTTCTGCATGACTGCATCTGTCTTAGTATTGAAACCTGTTACCTGCAGTAAGCGCTATGTGTCTGGATGTGTGAATAGAGTACTTACTGAGGTACTCTACTAACACAGTGCATTCAGTTATTATTCACCATTACGTACAAGTATTATCCGTAGTAGACTTAAGACTGTCATCTATATGAATTCTTTGAGTCACTATTTGTAAATTGAGTCACAATGTATGAATTGTTATAGCATATCACTGCTCTGATTCAGCTACTGTAATCTAGCTACCAACTTACTTCAAGTTCAAACTGGGAAAAAAACTTGTTTCCTGCTCCGTGTTCTTGTCTCACTGTGCTAGCAATGTCACTGAGCCTCCCCCTGATGCCCCCTGCTGGACACAGGGCAGAGTGCGCGCTGAGTCAGCTGACATGATGCTGTGTGTTGCAGGAAATCCCGCGCAGTACGCTGGACTCGTTCATGCAGCCTTTCCAGAGCACGCTGTGGTTGCTGGTGGGTCTGTCGGTGCATGTGGTGGCGGTGATGCTCTACCTACTAGACCGGTTCAGGTACAGTGGGCGTCATCTGCTGTGTGTGTGTGTGTGTGTGTGTGTGCACGCGCGTGTGTGTTTGTTTGTGTTTTCGTTTGTAGGGATTCTTTTGTTTGTAGGGGGCACAGAATATCTTTGTTTCTAGGGTTACCACAGCAGTCATGAGACAGCTCATCGTGCATCATTGTTACCGTGGGTTCGGGGGTGGGGGTGTTGATTGGCTGTCCATTGTGACATCACTCCAGTCTATCTACCTCTCTCACAATGTCTCTCTCTCTCTCTCTCTCACACACACACTCTCTCTTTTTCTCCACAGCTTGTTTCCTCATCCGTGTTGTGTCTGCGTGGTGTAGCTGCTGCTCTGTTTGTTGCTCTTGTGTCTAGTAGCAAGAAAAGGTTTTAAAAATGGCTGAATAATCTGTTAATCTCACCTTCTCAACCACCACCTGAATAATCTGTTAATCCCGCCTTCTCAGGCGTCACCTGCTGTGTCACTTGATTTCCACAGCCCGTTTGGCAGGTTTAAAGTAAACAGTGAAGAAGAAGAGGAAGATGCCCTCACCTTATCCTCAGCTATGTGGTTCTCCTGGGGAGTGTTGCTGAACTCTGGAATTGGAGAAGGTGATACATCTGAACAAAGTCTTACAGCAGGTCCTACAGGCCCATGCCAACCTCCTCCATGACAGAGGACAGAGCTGCTGGGGGACGTTTATTGCCGTGCGTGTTCAGTGCCCTGTCTGTGACCCCCCCCCCCACCCAGGTGCACCTCGCAGCTTCTCGGCGAGAATCTTGGGCATGGTGTGGGCAGGCTTTGCCATGATCATCGTGGCATCGTACACTGCCAACCTGGCTGCCTTCCTGGTGCTGGACCGACCTGAGGAGCGCATCACCGGCATCAATGACCCGCGGGTATGCCGACCCGGCCCACCGGCACAGCCACCACTGCTGTCTTGTCAGCGCCAGGCAGACTTTAGCCCACAACGTTTTCATGTATACTTTTAATATATATTTATGTAATAGAAAAACCTGAATGTTAATGATAATAATAATTAATAATAATTATATTTCTTTTCTTTTTCGTACATTTGCATAGTGTCTTTCTCACACTTGAGATGGTGGCATTGTAATGGAAAGATGAAAAAAAAAAAAAAAAGGTTACTGATGAAACCAACTGATGGAACCACATGGAGAATCTGTTGGTGTTTCATCTCATCTTCAATAACTCAAGGAGATGTTCAAAACTATGGCCACGCACTTACATTCGGGTTTCCTGTTTTCAGCTGAGGAACCCATCAGACAAGTTCATCTACGCCACAGTGAAGCAGAGCTCGGTGGACATCTATTTCCGGCGGCAGGTGGAGTTGAGCACCATGTACCGCCACATGGAGAAGCACAACTACGAGAGCGCCGCCGAGGCCATCCAGGCCGTCAGGGACAAGTGAGTTGCTGGCGGCTCAACTGCAGCAGGCCTGGGCCCCTGACCCTTGACCCCTGACCCTGTGGTCAAGCTAAGGAGTGCTGGGCCTCAGACTGCATCTCAGACCCAACATCAGGAGAGGCCCGCCTGTGCGCCTGTCACTCACACAGAGCTTAACGTTGAGCTTAGGGACACCTTTTTTCAGGTTTCCAGAAAAAGTCGTGTCTGAGGGAATCTGATGGGGGACGAAAGTCTTCGTGTCCAGCATTGGACGCCATTTACCTGTGAGATGGTGGTCTGTAGTTCTGGAAACATTTAAAGACACACGCAAGTGGTTTGTGCTGAGGTGTTGGGTGGGTGGCGGGAGCCATGAGTGTGTTCTTATTCACTGTACTGTTGCACCATAACCCCCACCCCATCCTCCCCCCCTCCCCTCCTGCTCCTCACCCCCCCAACCCCCCGCCCCTCCCCCCTCCCCCACAGCAAGCTGCATGCTTTCATCTGGGACTCTGCGGTGCTGGAGTTTGAAGCCTCGCAGAAGTGCGACCTGGTGACCACGGGAGAGCTGTTTTTCCGATCGGGGTTTGGCATAGGCATGCGCAAGGACAGCCCCTGGAAACAGAATGTGTCCCTGGCTATTCTCAGGTCTGTCCCAGCCGAAGCAGCAAAACTCTGACATTCTGCTTCTCTTTGTTTTCTTTTTATTTGTTTTTTTTTTCTTCATCTTGATTTTTTTAAGATCTCGTCATCTGAGAAGCTCTTACTCATCTCTATCTGTATCGCCCTTCTCCCACCCTCTGCTCTGGTATTTGTGTGTTGGTGGATGTGTGTGTGTGTGTGTGTGTGTGTGTTTTGCGGTGTTGTGGGAGCACGGTACCTTCTGATTGAGCAGTACCACCTGCACACGATCACAACTGTAATGAAGGTTGACTTGTCTCCTCGCTCCCCCTACCCCCGCAGTTCCCATGAGAATGGTTTCATGGAGGACCTGGATAAAACCTGGGTGAGATACCAGGAGTGTGACTCCAGGAGCAACGCCCCAGCCACACTCACCTTTGAGAACATGGCAGGTATGGTGTGATTTCGGGGGCCAGATTCACTAAAAGAGATTGGACAAAAACTACAGTGGTAAGGTACTGTAGCCTTTCTTGTCCAATAACTTTCTATTCACTGTTCACAGTTTTTAATATCCGCATTACTATCAACGTTCATAGCAAGCTAGGTGGCATCAGACGCCATGCCATTTCCCATGATGCTCCATAGCAGATATAGGTTAAGACTTCCTGTTCCTTCCTGTTCCTTCCTGTTCTGCACCCCTGTCTGGTGGTTGGACCCGAGTTTCCGTCGGACATCTTGTTTGCTGATGGTGGCTGATGGTGTCCTCCATGTCTATCTCTGCCTCCCTCGCTCTGCCAGGTGTTTTCATGCTGGTTGCTGGAGGCATTGCAGCAGGGATCTTCCTCATCTTCATCGAGATTGCGTACAAACGCCACAAGGACGCCCGCAGGAAGCAGATGCAGCTAGCCTTCGCGGCCGTCAACGTCTGGAGGAAGAACCTGCAGGTAAGGCCACACCTGTCCATGTTCGTCACGGAGATCCAGAAGGTCCGTCCCCACTGGCCTCTGCAAAGGGCCTCTCATTCCTTTAGAGCCTTGGTGTTAGACAACATCGACAACAGTAACGGCAGTAAAACCTGCAAAATATACTTAAAGCATAATGGCGAACCATTGATATGACACAGTCAATGAAGCTCTATTATATTTCGTAGAGACAAGTCACACTTGTTGAATTCTGTGGCTCAAGAAAAACACCTTCCGAACCATCATTTGAACCACATGAGAGTAACCAGGATTCTTGGAGCACACAGCTGAACCTTTCAGAGAGTTGCCAGGAGCGCTTTTTTGCACATGAAGGCCTTCTGTAATATTAGGATCTCTAAGGCCAATGCTGATTTAATAAACAGTAGTCATAATAGTGATAATAATCGAAAAGTAACAGTAGTGCAGTGCGACTCTGCCGGGTGTATTTACCTGACTAAACCCCCCCACTGCATCCATTCGTGTTTGAAGTCCAGGATCTCTGGCTACGCTGTTGTGCTTCATGTCTGGACCCCAGAACAGGGCCAACAGGCGAAAATGATCCCCGGGGTTGATCCGGGACAGAACAGTCAAGTCCAACAGGACCCCCTGTCTCTTGTCTGTCCCAACAGGACAATAAGGAGAATGCTGGGAGTCAAGTTGCAGGCGCACTGGGGACTCCGTCTTTAGTATGTAACAGGAGCTCTATCCCTGTCAGTTGCTGTGTCATCTCTGCTCCTCAAACTCAGCTTCATATTGTTTACCTTCGTTTTTGTACGCCCATACAAATATCCCGAGTATGTATAAGACAACATTGTTGCTAAAAGTGTGGAAAAAAGAAGTAATATTTGATTATTGTAATATTTTTCTTGGCGTTTTCACACGATTAGAACGCTAGCCTGGAGAGGGTATGTACAGCACTGAACAGAAAAGGAAGTGTAGATAGAATTTAAATGGAGTCCTTAGCATCGCTGCTAACCTTTGAATTAGCAACAGCTCCTTTCTGTGCCTCTTTATAAAGCCTCTTTATGATCTCAGAGACTCTATTCATAACCAGGCCATGCATTAAACCCAGCTGAGTGTAACTAGCTCAGGCTCTTGATTTGCCCTTGTGCCCCATGGCCTGAGCCGTGAAGGGCTGGGGGGGGACCGTGGGTTGGGGTTGGGGTGGGGGAGGGGTGGCCCCAGGCACTGTGAGGCTGTGATGTCCACGCGGTGCTTTGTACACGCCGGCCAAAGGTCAGTGGCGCTGCTGTCGAACGGAGCAGACAGCAGCGCCACTCTGAGGTAAGATCACAGTGTCTCTTCTGATGTCGGCAAATCAATGTCCTGAAATTGTCTGCCATGTTACACACACACACACACACACACACACACACACACACACACCATGTATGTATGACTGTGCTGTGTATGTCTGTATTGTTCGTGCACTCAAAAGACAGTCACATCGTGACTCCTGCTCAGAAACAGAGTGAGTCCGTCCAGTGCTGAGGGGGGCGTGAAACTGCTTCATGCTGTTATTAACTCAGGCCTTACAGTTGTAATTGTATTCTAATTGCACTCTAAGTTGTAATTGGATTAGCATGAAATCCCTGTCCAGTCAGCACTGACTGGTCATACTCTTCTCTGAGCAGTTTCTAGGGCCCTTCTGTTCTTAGCAGGATTTCACACATTTCTCAGATGCTGGATGCGTTTGAGGGCTTGTACGTTAGCCTGTTATTCCTGTGTGTGCGCGTGTTTACACATTAATGTCCATCTGCACATGTACGTACTGCATTGTAATGAAAGTAACAGGTGTGTTGCACTTTGGAATAACCTGCCTCATCTTCTTCGTCTTACACACGTGGTCAGCCGGAATAACGATCCCTCGTCTTACACACCCGGAGAGTCGGGAAAGCGTTAAGCCCTCGACGTCGCTGAAGCTTCTAACGGCCTCTCCGCCTAGCAGACGTTATTCCAACGTGCGCTGCCTGAGGAGAAGCACTAAGAACAAACGCCCACAGACGCAGCGACGTTCGAGCGCTGAGCTGAAGGCCAGGCCGGGTGGTGCTGGTTGGGGCCGGGCGGTGCTGGTTGGGGCCGGGCGGTGCTGGTTGGGCCCGGCAGCACGCAGGCTGTCTGAGCGTGACGTGGTCCTTCACGCTTCCGGGCCTCCGCGCCTCCGCACCTCCACACCTCCGCACCTCCAATACTCCAGCACCACACTGCTCACTCCAACCTGTAGTACTGGGGCTCTTTGTGATAAAACACATTATCACAGAAGTGGGCATTTAGCTAGCGATGTCACTTTAATCCGATATCCTGCTACCCTTTTCCATTTTGATATTATAGCTGGGAATCACTTTTATTTTTGCATTTTCCCCCTGAATTTTTTACACTAATTTTACACTACAGTGATGCATATGTGCTGCAACCTGCACTGAGTTCTTGTTCATTCAATGCTAACTCATTCCAGACACATTCAACCACTTAACGCTAAAGAACAGATTAATCCTAGTCCTGGACGTTTGAATTGATTTTCAATAAAAAGTCACAGATTAGCCCCGTTTAGTCCAGAACTGGATGTAATCTGTTCTTGGACGGCTAATGTCAGGTGACCAAGGCAATGACTTGTGTTTAGAATCAGTGAGATCAAGAAGGGGGGGGGGGAACAGAAGGGAGTCTGGGAAGCTCAAATCTCCTGCCGCAGTCTTAGATGCTACAGGCCCACTGTTATGCTCCTATGCACTTGTGTCGCTTCTGTTGTTGACTGGCACTCCTCCCCCAAACCTTGCGCATGCTCCAGAAGAAATTCACACCACACGTTCAAGAAAGCCTCCTCAGGTCTCTCCATGCTATGGCCTTGATCCGTTCCCCTGTGTGTGGGGTGAATTTCCGTTATACCTGAAACATGGTATAATGCCTTCGCGGTGGTTAGCTCGGTTTCTTGTGTACCTAAGCTGTTTAAATATTCTGCTCTCTTGCCGTTTTATTGGTTGTTCTCTCGCTGGCTCCGCCCCCTGCAGACTTGCTGTTTTGTTTGTGAGATTCTTGCTTGGCTTCTTTGGTGTCGTTATTTTCTCAGCAAGCTCGTCTTTTTTTTTGTTCCCTCTGTTTTTGCTTATAGATCTTAAAGTCTTAACGATCTTTAAAGCAAGTGGATAAATATTCATTTATGTTTCTTTTCTCCTTCCCCTATGCAGCCCTCTTCCTCTGTAGAGACTCAGGATGTAAGAATACCTTAATATGAGCTTTACTCACACAAAACACACTCGATCTTGTGCCGTATCCCATAATGTAGAGGCCAGAGAGTAACCGCGGGGACGGATGGAGGGAGGGATGGGACAAAAGAGTCGAGACTTTCTGCATTTATGTTTTAGCTACAGCCCATATGCTGGGTGGGATAAATCATGGTCCAGCATCACTGCAATTTGCACCTGACTGCTGCACACACAGAAAAGTCTGCAACGGTTTACATGCAAAGAATGATGACAAAACCAGGGCAGGTGGTGGGGTTTTGGGGGGAGGGTGGAGGAGATGGATGAAATAAGGATTTAGACAAATTCCTTCAAATGCCTGAATTGCATAGCTCACCTCTCAGCTCACTGCCCTCCACCCGCTGACATCCCAGACCTAAGAACGTGTATGTAGGTGGTGCCATCACGCCCTGTGAATGGTTGTGACTCTCCACAAGGTCGTACAGCTTCCAGCTGTGAACGGGACCTTCTTAAAAGAATGCAAGCAACCTCTTTTCCTGAGAAGCGTCTCCCTCTCCCTCCCCATATTTGTATAATACATGGTGCCTAGTTCGGGTAAAGCTAGCCGATCTATCTAGGAGAGCAAGAGTGAGGGAGGGTTGGTGATGGCAGACTGAAACGGTCTCTCTCAGGTAGAGAACATGAATAACTATTCTACGTATATTTATTTTAGGATAGGAAAAGTGGTAGAGCAGATCCAGAGCCCAAAAAGAAAGCCTCTTTTAGGTCCATCAGTTCCAACCTGGCCACCAGCATCAAGAGACGTAGGTCCTCCAAAGACACGGTAAGGAGATTAAGGAATGGCATCTCTGAGTCTATCGCTCTCTCTAACACAATCTCTCTGTCTCTTTTCTCTCTTTGTCCTATTCTCTCTCTCCTTCCTCTTTCCGTTCTCCTGTTTTGCTCTGTCTTAAATGCCATCTCATGTCCGACCCGAGAGACCTCCATCCCGCTCGGGGTCATTCCTGTCCGTGGGCGTCTCCGCCCCCTTCCCCTCCCCCCTCCCACTCCCACCCCCGTGTCTGTCAGTCAGTCAGCTGTTCAACCACCACTTTGACCCCATCTGTCAGTTAGGCCTTGCCCCTATCAGGACAGCAGGAAGGATTTAGGGCCCAGAGATCACACACAGGACACAGCAAGTCTGTGAGGATGTTGGGGAGGAGTGTTGGTTGCAGGGTGCAGGGAGACGTTGGCCTCCTGGTGACATTTGAAGGGTGCTGTCATAGGGAGGGTGTGTCCCAAGAGGAGGGGGGCAATGCAAAAGCTCCTGGTTCGTCTGGTGCTGCTTCTCTCCCCGTGTTGCTAGTCTTGGATGTGGTGTGATGGTGCCGCCGATCAGTGGGTGATGGTAGTGTTTGTGTACGTGTGTGTGCGTGTGCGCGTCTATCTCCTTCTTTGATGTGCTTGACCTGATGGAAGTGAATAATTTTTTCCCCCCCTTAACTTGCATTATTTGTTCCCAAACAGCATGTTTAAGTGTTACGTTGTTCAAGTGGACTTGTGTGTCATACAGACTGATCTTCATTGGAAACCCTCAGCTTCTCTTTCAGGACTCTGACTGTCCGCGTTCATTCTGCAGACTCTTTTTCTTCATGGCTTTTTAAATTCAACATTTCAGTCACGTTTGGGAGATGATCTGCACAGTCGGCCTCGTGATCGTTCAGATGACAAAGTGCTGCATAGAATGATAGATAAGATTACGTTTGACTAAGTGTGACTAAGATTTGCCCTTTTTGGATTGTTTCATGCAGATGAATCTGTTTTATTTGCAGTCCTGGACGTGGTTCAGAGAACACTTGGGGACTTTTATTATGTACTTTTATCATTACCATTCTGCCTATTCTGTTTTTGGAGATATCTGCTCATCTGCATAGATCGAACCTCTTAATTTACCAATAGCACACATTGGAGTTGCCATGGTTATGCTACCCTCTGATCACTGGCAGTTTTGTCGTCGTCTTCTGCCCATCATTCTCTAGTTATAGGCATATAAATGCAGTTATAGGCAAAGACCTCCAGTTTGCCAACAAGATGTGTGCGCAGATTAACTGATAAATGAGAAAATTCAAGGAGCACAGAGCTTCAGGAACACAGGAAAACATGTCAATATATTCTTCATTACCACAACTGTTAGAATGGACAAGGATTTTTCACACTTTAAATATTTTTTGCTGTTATGTTTTTTTTTTCATTATCTGTTATATGATGTTTATTTTTAGCAAGTACATCTGAAGTGTTTTTAATTTGTTTTTAGTGCGTGCATGTGTGTGTGTGTGTGTGAGAGAGAGAGAGAGAGAGAGAGAGAGATTCATGGGGGGTTTGGGGGGGGGGGGTGCGTGATGACTGAGGAAGCACATCCAAGCAGGGAAAGGAGAGAAGCAACGAAACCATCATCAGCTGTTGATCATCAGTTTCTTTTAATATCAGTGTTTCTTTCCTATATAAATGGATATATATGGATTTATGAGTGTTAATGTCCCCTACATACATGCCACACAGCTTCTCTCCTCCGAAAGCATGCAAAATCTGTCAAATACAGACTGTTTTGTAGCAATAATAGAATCAGACGTTGTTCTGCAGTCATGATGATGGTAGAAGTAGTGTTACTGTCTTTGTCTCTCTTGTTGATCCACTGTCTCTCAGCAGGGGGCGCTGTGGGCCAACAGCAAGCCTCCTCAGAGAGCATAATGGGCACATGTATTCACAGGGGTGCCAGAGGCACTCCCATGATGCAATGCCAAGGCTGTGAAAACAGAACCCTTGTCTACAGTGTCATCAGCAGTATTGCTGGATGAAACGATTCAGCAATATTGTGATGACTTTAAGCTTTTGCTTGCCAAACAGTCTTGCTTTATGTTTCCCAATTAACGATGAATGTAGTGCAAACCTAAACTATGCCACAATTCCACAGTCACAGTGCAATGTGCACTGAGCTTCACGGAAGGCCACGTGAGAGATGTATTTATGGATAAGTTATTCATTTTCACCACATGCCTTTTGCTTTTAATCGATACAAATAAATTTCAATGGAAATTTCATTTAGAATTTTTGTGAAGAAGGTAAACAGGCCAATAGATACATGTGTCCATGGTTTTGACATGTCAGACTTGTGCAGATTTAAGTAAAAAATGAAGAGATAAACTCCATTCTGGTATCACGGCCACCGTATAAATCTTTCTACGTTCAGCATTTAAACTTCAGCCACACAGATTCCTGTCAGTTTTGACTGACGTGTTGGGAATTTAGAAGGTGCGTTCTTCTATCTTCTTCGGCTTCACAAAAAAAGGCGAGCAGCCCTGCTTCAGCTCGGCCCCATGGTGCAATGGTAGGAGACGTTGTTGCTCTCTTCGCTGGTGGCGTTTATTTTAAACTACATCTATGCGCCACTTTCGTTCTAGCCATTGCAACGTGGGGGCCGTCATCACAGAAGGCAAATTTTACAGCTTTACAGCTTTAAACAAAACAAAACAAGCAAAAACCAGATGCACTGTGGCAAAAGAGGTGGTGACTGGGTATCTGCGGGAAGCTGGGGCGGCCCAGCCCTGCAGATCTCCACCAGAGAAGACACACGCGTCCTCTGGCTGCTCTCACTTCACAGAAGGCGGGAAAACAGGATCTCCAGTCTTACGGCACCATTAACAACAACTCATAAAGATGTGCAGGAACAAGATGACACTTTCATCTCGTAACCATCTGAGACATGGAAGTGATTGTCTCGGCATGTGCTATCAAATATTTGCACGTTCGTTCTGGTTAGAGTTGTCATCCAGTGATTGACCCTAATCATACAGACACATCATACACTGGAGAGCCGTTTTTCCTGTTCCATGTAGGTCTGAATTCCTCCTCCGGCAGTTCACAGGAAAACAAAATCAATAAAAGCCCCTAATCTATAATCCCAGATTAGCATCACTGGGCCTGCAGACATACTGCATCTACATCCCCACTTGAAACTTTTCAGAAAGATTACTTCTAAACAATTTCAGCCATTTTGATGGAGTTGCTTCTGAACTGCCCCGGGAGGTGTACGTGCCATTCTGGCCTCTCTTCGGTGAGGGGGGGAAGGGTTGTTCTAATGCCCCGTGTCCTGTGTGTTTCTCTGCCTGTTTCTCCCCTTCTCTCTATCCCTCTGCAGCAGTACCCTCCCACAGACATCACTGGACAGCTCAACCTGTCCGACCCGTCTGTCAGCACTGTGGTGTGAGGCACAGGAGAGGGAGATGTTGGGTTCTTGGGGACAATGTGGGGACATGGAGTCGGGGGATGGGGGGCTGCGTCCTCTGTGTCGAACATTCAATGCCGTTCATGAGCTTCTGCAAGAAGATAGGAGGAACGATCTAAACTTCCAAGCGGGAACTTCTCTGGACTTAGAAGACGTTTACAGGAAAGAACAAAGAACTGCACTGGTGTTCTTAGAAGGCACTGAAAAGCCACTTCTCTACACACACACACACACAGATGCACATCAATAAGGTCTTCATAGATTCAGAATAAACTTAGGAAACATTATCAGATTTCATTTAACCTAGCAATGATTTGTTTCTTAATTCTTTATGAGTGTTTTGTATTGGTTGATATAGTGAACATACGCTGACTAAGTGCTGTATATATATTCTAATTCTCAGAAAAAGGGACAAAACTCTCAGCCTACCACAATATCTCCAAGTCTTCATAAGGTCTGTGTTTAATAAGCTAACTGTAGTGGATATCAGGATTATGCTATAATTCCTATGATCACAAATATCTGACTTTTAAGGACAACATATTTACCTATTTTTTACATATTATATATTTAACTTGCTTTCTGTTTTTGGAATATCTACCTGTTTAATAGAAAAAGCAGGAGAGAATAAGACAGCATGCCAGCACTACCTAGGTACAAGATGAAGTCCAGGACCACTTTGTCAGTAGGCTTGAGATTCATACTATTTCCTATGATACTCCTGTATGTGGCACTTTACAGCATACAACCTACTTTCTGTGTGATAGTGTGTAACTCCTTGTTTTGTACTCAGTAACCATTTGTATCCTCTCAAATGTGATTAACCCTTTAGTGGTCAGATACCTGCATGTCAACTGCATGGAAAACCTCTCAAGTCACTGAACCGAATTGCCCCAATCTTTTTTTTTTTTGGTACTTATTATCCAGATAAAGAATTGTGTGTTCTTTTCTCAAAGAAGTTCCCCAAAGAAAACAGAAATACTGGAGTCTGATCCATACGAAGTGTTATCTGATTTCACATAAGTGTGATTCACCAAGCTTGTGTCCCCCCCCCCCCAACCTCTTGTGAGGTTTCTGGTCTGATCTTTCTCATCTTCAGTCGCAATGGGGTGCATCAGAGGGCCAGGTTTTTCATCCAATCAGCACTTGGTCTCTCGTGCAAAACTGTCTCTGGGTTCTGAACTCAGGGGCCTTTTACATGGGCAGAAACCAAGAGCATTATTCAGTCTGTGACTCTGGTGCTGCGGTTTTGTACACACCTCTTGGTTAGATGCAAAAACAGGCCGTTTCCTGCTTTCTGAGGTTGAGAAACATCGATTCTAGCGTCAGCTGTGTCCGAGTGTCCACAGTCTCTGTGAAGAATACTTAAACAACACTTAAATGTGAATGACATAATGTGAAAATGATACATACTGTCATGCAATTGCAGCTAACCAAATGATGATTTGAAAGTTTTGATTCTAAACCCAATCTTTGGATTTATGAGTATAAATAAGTTCATGAATATAATGACTGATTTAAGTTGTTATGCTGAGAGCCTTAGAACGAAGTATGCATGATTTACGTGGACATTTCTTTGTGTTTAGATTCATAGTTTGCATACCTGAAATTTTCACTTCTGTATTTGCTTCCAGGCCAAATTAAGTGTACGCAAATCTTTCCAACTGATTAGGAGTATTGGTGGCTGCTACCTAATGAACTTATGATACGGGAGTGTGCCGTTTACTGATAGACACTATCATACTGTAAATCATATGATAGACTGCTGACTTCCAATACACATAGGCCTAGATTAAGCGTTTAGATTTATTTAAGAATTGTCAACTTTTGAGTTTATTTTAAATTCAAACGATGCACATCTTTTATTTATTTGTTTGTTTATAATAATGCAAAAGTATGTTTCTATGTGCCAATAAAAATACGCGCTCGTGTCAACGCACACTGCAACAAATGGTAATCGGTTTGTTTCATTTAACGTCCAAGAACTGTTGTCGGTACACGCTACGTACATTACATAGCTGACTTAAATGGAAATCTGATAAATATAATCTGTTTTACTCCCAGTTAGCATGACTGCAGGGACTGTGGTTTAGAGGGCGGTATCCACGCCTCGCTCGCCACAGATTCTGCACGCACTCCAGAATCAGTTCTCAGATTATAAGTAAGGCAAGTTCAATTAGACGGAAAGACAAGCAGCTTTATTCTCTTGAGTTTCTTCCGGTCCCTCTTTGTATACCCAAGATAAAAACTCATTTTCTTTTTTCTCAGTTTTCGCCGAACGATGGAATAAATAGGTGAGTGTGTTTTACTGTTTCTAGAGTTACCGCGTGGTTTCCTGTCTTTCTTTAACCGGAGTCATATTTACTGGTGCATCGGCCAAGGATTTATGCGATATTTTTGTTTTTACTTGAATTTCAACTCGGCACGAGCACGTTATGCAAACATTAAACATTAATTATTCCGTTAAGTAGGCTTGAGACTTGAGAGACCAAAGTCAGACCTAAAATATATATAATTAGGAATATCTTTTCTAGAAACCAAAATAGGTGGTCCGGTTGTCTATTCAAAATTGCAGTATTATATATATTAATATAACATTTATTTGATATATTCTGGTCCTATTTATCTTATGTTATTACAACTCTGAGAATAAAAAGCCATATTGAATAACAAACAGCACAGTTCGGAATTTTTTTAAAGAGCTCGTATTGCATTATCTTTGATAGTTTTCACAAAATATAAATCTTTAATGAAGAGGTACTCTGTGTTCGAAGATGACCTTTGTATCAAAACAATCCCTTAATCCCTTTAGCCAACAAGAATAACAGCACGAGAGAGCTCCCAGACGAAAGTACATGGGATGTGTTAAATGATTGGCTAAGGTGTGTTGAACAATGGCACTTGCTTTGCTGTCTTGCCTTCAGGCTGCAGTGAGATCTGCAGGTTGCGTGCTGGAATTGAGGCTTTTTTTTGCAAGTAAACCTTTTGGCTGGAAGAATGGACGAAGCGGAATATTGGATGCAGACGTCCGTGCCTGCGCGTGGCCACTGGCTGAAGCGTTGGCTATCACGGCTTCACTTCGGACCCACAGATTCACAAAAGGAAGTTGAAAACAGCGACACGTGTTGCTGGTCTAGAAAGCGAATCATCGTGGCGATTCTCGTGCTCGCTGCCCTGGGCATCATGGGTTTGCTTCTTCTACTGAACTACAACTGCATTATGGTCTGGCACCTGTGCTATGAAGAGGAAGAATACGTCGCGGTCCCATCCTTCGGAGACGGATGATGCACGTCTTATCATATCAGCAGCTCATGTGCTGCCATGCAGAACGAACAGAAATATGCCTTTATATGTTTAGAGTTTTCTGCAAAAAATGAAACAAAACGATACTCGAACGTTTATTTTAATCACAGCAATAAATATTGTCTTATTCCGCAATTAACACACACTGTTTAGAATTTACAGAGTGCTCACAAAACATAGAACTGTGTCATGGCGTGGAACCTCTTAGCAGAAACGTGTATCCATGCGTTTGTGTTGCTGCTTTCTTATTCTGCTCAAAAAAACTTTAAGCAGATGTGTGTACAGCGGTGTTTGGCTTGGCTGAGCTGCCGTGAGTAGCACTACTCTTCATGACGCCAGTAAGGCTGTCTTTCTGCCTAAGGTGTTGTGGCCCTGTCTGGTCAGCAGTAGCTGAACATTAATCTAAATATTTCTCAGGTTTGCCTTTAGCACGTGCCTTGACTTAAAATGATCCCATATACTTAAAGGCACAATTATCTGTCTGTGTTAAAAATATTTATCATTGTTCTAAGGTTATGTGAAATGCAATAAAAGGGGTAGGTTTAATTTATTTGGGGATCATGTTCTGTAATTGTAATTGTTTACTGTAATTCTTCTGTAAGCTTGTAGTGACTTTTTAAATGCAAGCACTGCCAATAATGTTGAATAAAGGAACACACTCAGTGATTCAGAATTCAGTTTTTTTGTTTGACTGCCTGGACAGTGTACCGCACGGTATTTATCAGTTTTTATATCAAGTTATTAAGGACAAATGTGAAGCTCACTTTCTGAAGGTACTGAAGGTACTTACTCAGTAGCCTTTGCCTCATGCCTCCTGAGTAGCTGTGCACTGACGTGTTCATCCCTACGTGACTCCTATCTGTGACCATGTACACTTAGTATTTTTCATGTGACACTTTATACACTCAGTATCTCTTCTATCTGTGTCTGTATCCATAATCCAGCTTTATAAAGCTGCTATCGTCATTTTTAAAATGTGTCATGTAAACTGAGAGGTTAGAGAGAGTGTGACAAGGTCAGGACCTGCAGAATGTGCTGTCTGAAAAAGGGTGGGAGGAGGGGAGGGTGTGTACGAGAGGAGGGGAGGGTGTGTACGAGAGGAGGGGAGGGGGAGGGGTGTGCGTGCAGAGTAGAGGGGCGTGCACGAGAGGAGGGGAGGGTGTGCATGAGAGGAGGGGAGGGTGTGTACGAGAGGAGGGGAGGGTGTGTACGAGAGGAGGGGAGGGCATGCACGAGACGAGAGTAGGGGAGGGGCGTGTACGAGAGGAGGGGAGGGCGTGCACGAGAGGAGGGGAGGCACGAGAGTAGGGGAGGGGGAGGGGCGTGTACGAGAGGAGGGGAGGGTGTGCACGAGACGAGAGGAGGGGAGGGCGTGCACGAGAGTAGGGGAGGGGCGTGCATGAGAGGAGGGGAGGGCGTGCACGAGAGTAGGGGAGGGGCGTGCACGGGAGGAGGGGAGGGGCGTGCACGGGAGGAGGGGAGGGCGTGCACGAGCACAGGAAACTGACTGCTGTACAAACAGAAAAGCAACATTTAAAAGAACAACAACACAAGGGTGGAAAAAATCACCCCATTAGGCAAGAACACTGTTGCTCCCCCCACTCCCCAAGTGACTTAACAACAGGACAAGAACACTGGCCTCATTAAAGAGATTCTGCCTGTGCACGAGCCTCCAGGAAGAGCTGAGGCCTCCACCCCGAGAAATAGGCCAAGGGGGAGAGAATGGCTCAGGCTTGGAATGGAAATGGCACTGGTACAAATCTGTCTTTGTCACTTTGTTTTTCACTGCAGGCAATGGGCTGAAGGAAGTAGGCAGGGATGTAAAGTAGTCCGCTGGCACACACACACACACACACATACACACACACTAAGGTTGCCAGGGTGCCAAATAAGAGTGCCAGTGCATGGATGTATCAAGGTAAAGACGGCAGGTTTATGTCTCCTTGTGATTACTGTTAAGCAGAGAATGCTGTGTTAAAGCTATGTTTAAAGTCTTTGTCTAATCTAACTTTGACCTTTCCTTCGGAAATCATAAGAAATCGAAGTTGGCCCGTACCTTGTTAAAAACAAAGACACTTTATTTGTAAGAGGCTCCGCTTCATAGCAGTGGCAGGAATTGTAAGGACTGATCCTGGCACAGTTTCACGGTCGTATTTTTCAGTATGTTAAAACAAAATCTTGCTTTAATACATGGATGGTGGTATGACATTTATGACAGGAATGAAGCTATGTATATGCGTTTGTGCACGGGATATATATGACCTTGAGACATTAACTTGTAAAGTGCAAGCGAACCAGAGTAAAGCAGATGATTATGACATGAACATTTTTCCCGCAGGGACGTATATGTTCAGAGCGTACTGCGCGCATGCGCGCTCGGTCAGAAGGTAACTCCGAGCAACGGTGTCCTTAGATCGCCTCTCAGAGTAGCCAAAAAGACACTGAAATTTAGATGCAAATCATCTAAAATCCAAACATATCAGGTGTGCATATCTAATTAAAAGTGATGTAAAGTCAATACATTGACTGATGATAACTATAATTCTTAATGGCCCCGTGTTTTTGTTCTTGGACACCTGGAATGCTGCTGATGTCAAACTCTGATCGAGCTCTGTGGAAATGTGTTTGAAGTATTTAACATTTACACCGACTGGGCGGTTTTGTGTGATTTCTTTTCTATAATCCGACTGCCTAGTGACAACAAAGACGAGGAGGTCGTTCGTGCACCACTAAGAGCAGATCGCTATTAAAATTCAAGTTAGAGGCGCAGCGCCTCCATGCGCGAAGTGCACGCGTTATTGCGAGGAGAATGGACACGCGGCGCTCTCAGATTCTCGCTGCGAGTACACTTTTGCTTTTCGGCACTATTGCTATTATCCTACTGACTATACCCGTTGTGGAGATAAAGGAGACTCCTGCATATATGGTAAACATCGTCTACCCCTTTTCTTTTTGATGGATATTGTCATTTAGAAATATCTGTATAAATAGCTTAATAAATGTATAAAATAAATGCCGTACAAATAATTGTAGCGGGTGCATGGTTTTAAAAAAATGTTTTTTTTCTTTCGGTCATCGTAGTCCATGTTCCTGTGACTCTTAAAATGCTCCTAAAGTGTCTTTGTAGTTAGAGACATAACATATGCTTCCTCTGGTATTTCCTTTAACAAAACGAACAAACTGTAAACTTGTAACCGAGCGTGCCAGATTAGCAGGCTGTGCCCATATCCTGCCCCCCCAACCAACCCCCTCCACCTCCCACCACTGTATCTCCTCCACCCTTAAGATAAGTAGTGACCTCATTTATTTACTTGTAATCAGAGCCACAACATACTTGTGGAACACAGAAAGGTAAAACACGAAACGGTGTGTTCCAGCGCTCCGTGGGGTGGAACCGCAGATTTTGGTTGCTAGGCTACTAAATAATTTGGCTCTCACACACAAGCTCTGTAAACCGCAGTTTGCATTCGTGTGAAGATAGAGATGAACGTGGTTCTGGAGAGACTTGGAACTTGTCGAGGTACCAGATAAGTGCTAACTGTTGACCCTACACGAGCTTTTGTGAAGCTGAACACGAAGAATCCGAGCCGGATGCTGACCGTTCTCTCCCTGTTTGTGCTTCCGCAGTACGGGATAGTGCTGGATGCAGGCTCCTCACACACGGCCATGTACGCGTACAGATGGCCGGCAGACAAGCAGAATGGCACAGGCGTGGTTACCCAGCACAGCGAGTGCCATGTCAAAGGTCACAGCATGTAGTATTCTCTCTTTGAGCAGGAAACATCTCACTACATATTTTCCTTCACACAAACTATATAAACTGGCTTCTTGTACCTTTTGGCTTCATTTTCAATTATTCATGCCTTAATTTTACTTTACGTTTTAAAGATTTTATTACCTTTTCTGTTTTTAATTGTTTTTAAATATAATTTTTATTTTATCCTTTCTTGAATTGCCCTGTCTTGAAGCTTATAGCACTAAACATGCAGAGGAGACTCTTGGTACTGATGCTAATCTGTTGTTCACACCTTCGCATTCTCCCCTCTCCTGCCTTCTGTGTTGGTGTACAGAATAGAACCGTCAAAGTCAGTGAAGCTGTCCCAATTTAAGCACACAGCCATTTCTTTTCTCCTCTTTAACTCTTTTGTTTTATCTCTCCATCTTTCTATAGATGCATACTGATCTTTCTCCTTCTACTGATGTTACTATTCCAGATGCAAGATTCCAGAGGAGGTTGAGGCACAGTTGCCTGCCCCATGTGACCTCTTCCATGTAGTGGGTGACCTCTTCCATGTAGTGGGTGACCTCTTCCATGTAGTGGGTGACCTCTTCCATGTAGTGGGTGACCTCTTCCATGTAGTGCGTGACTTCTTCCATGTAGTGGGTGACCTCTTCCATGTAGTGGGTGACCTCTTCCATGGGGGACCAAGGCTGAACCACTGTTTGGCTGAGTGCTCTGTGTCCCCAGTACGAGTCTGTGGGCAAGACTCCTAGCACAACAATTGCCTACCTCTGTAACATGGTTGAAATTGTAAGTCACTCTAGATAAGAGTGTCAAATGTAAAAAAACAGAGAATAAATCTACAAGGACACAATCCTGCAAAAAATAAAAGACCCTTTTGTCCTTAGTGTGCTTGTCACTCAAAAGCCATTACACGTGGTATAAAGATCCAGTTACTGACCTGAAACATGTGTACTGCCTGCTTTCTATGGAACACTTCATTTCATTCCTTCATGATTGTCATTGCTCAGAAACCTATTTCGCAACTCCTTGAATTGTCATACTGCACCTACCCAAGCACATAACTGTATTTCATAATGGCTCTTTGTTTGTGCAAACTTTGAAGAAAATCGAGGCCGTGCGTGGTATTGGTGAGCTCTCAAGGTTGTTTTCATCCTCTGCAGGAGGAGGCGTCTCTAGCTACGCTGGCCAGCAGGGGGCAGCAGGCCGCAGTCTGGAGGCGTGTCTGGAGCAGGCCATGAGGGACATTCCGCAGTCACGACATCACCTCACTCCTGTGTACCTGGGAGCAACTGCTGGCATGAGACTTCTAAGTGTGTGTGTGTGTGTGTGTGTGTGTGTGTGTGTGTGTGTGTGTGTGTGTGTGTGTGTGTGTGTGTGTGTGTGTGTGTGTGTGTGTGTGTGTGTGTGTGTGTGTGTTTATCTCTGTTAACGGTCCTTTTAATTCTATTTTTAGCATGACAAGCCCTGAGAGGTCAGGCCAGGTGCTTGAAGAAGTGGCACAAACAATCCGATCCTTCCCGTTCAGCTTCCAAGGGGCAGCTATTTTGAGCGGGAAAGAGGAGGGGGCGTATGGCTGGGTGACTGTGAACTATCTTCTAGAAAACTTTATCAAGGTCTCTGACTGGGCCCTGTTCACTTGGTCCTTGATTTTGAGAATATTTGAGTTTATTCTTCATTTTATCTCACTAGAGAACTAACAGTAATTACATATAATAACACCTATTTCTCATATCCTATTAAATCATGCAGCTTGCCGCAACGTCCCACAGATCCAAACAACCCGTCTATTAATATATCTGTCCAAATATTGAGTTGTTCATCATCTTTTGCCAAATGTGTTTTTTGGAGCCCTCTAGTGGCCATTTCAGGAGTCCACATGCCTCTTTACCCTACAGTACGGCTTTATAGGCCAGTGGTTAAACCCAGGCAGGCAGACTGTCGGTGCTCTGGACTTGGGAGGCGCGTCCACTCAAATCACGTTTGCGACCCAGGAGGAGGTGGAAGATGGGGATGATCACATGACTTTGCATCTCTATGGGCAAGACTACTCTCTGTATACACACAGCTACCTCTGTTACGGCAAAGAAGAAGTACTGCGACGACTTCTAGCCCATCTGCTCACAGTACGAAGCCTTTAGAGTTTCTCTTCGGGATAAACCTCATAGTCCATAAGATTAATCTGTTTTTAAAAAATGCTCTCTGTGTCTGTGATCAATGTGTTGAGAATGAAGTGTCCATTTGACACGTGACACTGATGTTACATATCTCTGTTACATATCACTGTTACATCTTAAAGCATGTTACATATCACTGTTACATATCAAAGCATGTTACATATCACTGTTACATATCAAAGCATGTGACATATCACTTATTCCCCCAAGACACAGGGGAGCACAGGTACGGCCTTTCACCCCTGTTATCCATCTGATTACAACGAGACGCTGACCCTGGGGCAGGTGTTCGACTCGCCTTGCACCCATGATCTCCAGCCCACGGCTTACCGCCCCCAGGCGTCTGTGAGCCTGCAGGGCCAGGGGGACTACCGGTACTGTCTGGGGAACGTGTCCCAGATCTTCTCCTTCCAGGAATGTCCCTTTTCCCAGTGCTCCTTTGACAGAGTCTTCCAGCCCAACATCAGTGGCAACTTCATGGTAAGTGAATGTGAAGAGCATAAACTAAGAATAAGAACTTGGTTAGCCGCTACATGTGGCTCTACACCGCCCAGGTGTATCAAACGTAACTTAAACTCGGAGTCTGTGTGAGTGCAGTGTATCTTGGGGACTTCATGCTTAAGTGAGATCTTTTATCCATTGTTTTTTCAGGCATTCTCTGCCTTCTTCTTTACACACAGTTTTCTAGAGAAGAACACAGGCAATACTATCCGCACCCCAGATCAACTCCTACAGGCTGCTCTGACTGTGTGCAGCCTGACCATTGAGGAGGTATCATTGTGTGTGTGTGTGTGTGTATTTGGGTTGAGGGTTTAGGTGCATGAGAGATAATACCAGTCATCACTATTTTGAATATTCCAAACAAACCTTCATAAATTTGTTTTGTTTACGTCAGATGTCCAAATCATTTTTGGATCAGAGGTTGTTCTTGAAGGACTACTGTGCATCAAGTGTGTACATGCAGGTCCTGATGCTAAGAGGCTACCACTTTAACGCACAGTCCTTTCCAAGAGTCGCCTTTCAGAAAAAGGTGAGCTCATCAACGACTTAATCATCAGCTAAATCAGGTTTGAATTGCTGCATACGAAATGTTTTTCAATGAAACAACCAATGGTGTGCAGTTAATCTCAGATGCCCTACATAAAAGGTGATGCAGCAAGATTCATTCTGTCCTCATACGTACTACTCGGTCTGTCTGTCTGTCTCAGATCGGGGATGCCTCTGTAGGCTGGGCGCTGGGATACATGCTGGCTGTAAGCACGTTGTTGCCTGGGGAGAGTGTGGTGCTGAGGAAGGCTCTGCTCCCTGGAGCCTGGCTCTGCCTCCTGCTCCTCCTGTTACTCCTCATCGCCAGCATGCTTTTCTTCATGGCTCTCAAAGTCTGCCGCCGGAAGAAGAGTAATGGCTGAAGATGACCAGTAGGAGGCAGAAAAGGACTGAGTTTGTAGTTAATAACTACAGAATATTTTAAGATTAATGCTTTAAGACTATTGCCTTAAGATTAATAACTGAGGTAGAAATAACGTTGCGGTTAAGAGGTTAAAGATTTTGCCATGTTTTTTACTTGTTGGCAGTAAAGGTGCTATGAATAAATTAACATCTTTTATTAAACATTTAAGTGGAAAAAAAACTTATCACTAAACAGTTTCAACATGATTAACATTAATTCAAGAATAACAATAATCAACAAAGAACTACAACAATAATAAAAAATAATAATAATGACGATGATGACTTATTTCCTATTTATATAATTTTTTCCAAATTCCACTTTACATTTACTCATGGAGGTTGCCTACACCAGCGCTTCCGTCCTACATGCTGTTCGAGTGCGCATGTGCAATGTGATGCATTGTCTTTGCCAAGATGGCGTTGAGTAAAACATTCGGTCAAAAACCGATAAAATTTCAACTTGAACAAGATGGGGATTTTTACATGATCGGTTCAGAGGTCTGTATTAACTGCAAAAATAACAAAATCAAGAAGCAGGCCGTTGTGCTTCTTAATTCAGACCTAGACTATCTCGTTATTACAGCCTTCACTACAGCACCGCTGACTCTTTGTTTTAGGCTAGCTAGCTAGCCTGCTAGCTATTCCTTCACCTATTCGTTGCAGCCATTGATACGTTCACAGTAAATGATCGAATAGATGCGTGAATAATTGAACTGACGACTGATGCCCTCGGGTTTCCTTGTGTTGATTGATATATCCGACACATCCTAGATAAGCTAGCCAGCTATCTATGTAACATGCGCTAACCAGGCCGCCCGACCCGGCGTTGGCGCTAATGCTGCGGTGTTTCGCTAGTGTCAGTGTTCGTATGTGCACCACGCTGCGGTAGTCTAGCTAATACAGAACATGTACCGCCCAGGTACAGGTTAACCGTCCTGGAAGGAGCGTTAAGAGTACATCGTTTGGCAATTTTTCATTCTGCACTTCGTAACCCCCTCCCTGTAGGTTGGAAACTATCTGCGCATGTTCAGAGGGTCGTTGTACAAGAGGTACCCGTCACTGTGGCGACGGCTCGCGTCAGTGGAGGAGAGGAAGAAGATTGTTGCGTCATCGCACGGTAAGTGATTCGATTACGTCACCTGTGCGCAATCACCAGGTCTGGTCTGTTTACTGTGACTCTTAAAGTCCAGAGGGCAAACCTAGAAATTTCTTTCATTCCTACGCATGCGCGATGCACGAATAGTTGTTGTAGCTGTGCTTCTGGACAGCAGTGTGTGCAGTGTTTTATTTTGTGGTAGATCATGGTTACACAACTTTAGCCACCAGTGTAACTCTGCTGAAGGCGTCTGAGTGTGAGGAGATTTTCGAAGGGAATGATGAGAAGTACAAAGCGGTGTCTATCAGCACAGAACCCCCAGCCTACCTCAGGTAAGCCGGACATCCTTCATGTGTAGCTTAGCTGTTTTTTTTTCTCTCATCGAATCTCTTTGTCCGTCTGTCTGACTCTCGCTGTCTCCACCAGGGAGCAAAAAGCAAAGAGGAACAGTCAGTGGGTGCCAACTCTCCCAAACAGCTCCCATCACCTGGACGCTGTTCCGTGCTCCACCACCATCAACCGTAACCGTATGGGGCGGGACAAGAAGAGGACCTTCCCCCTGTGGTGAGACGGGATGTTTGCTTAATGCTTGACCAGCTTCAAAATGTTCTCCCTGAAATCTGGAAAGAATTTGCCATTCTGCACCTTGATACTTAATACTTAATCCCATTTCCATTTATATTTTCTCTGTGTTGTGCTTTTATTTTGGAACACTTCAGTGGTTATAATGTTTGCAGACCTAATAATTTATGATCTGGCATTCTGACCGTAGGTGGTGATAATAGGGCAGGCAGCAGAAACATTTGTGTCTAGTGAACTGAACCACGGCTGCGATCCCTGCAGATAAACCGTGTGCATGTGGTACTGCAGGTCCTGGGTCACTGTTGAAAGTGCTGTCTGGCAGAGTGCCAAATAATACCTCTGTTTTTGGTATCGGACTTTACAGAATAGGTTGTTTTGTGAAGTCCTCTGTTATTCCTCTTTAATGATTCAAGTATTTCTATACTGCAACATAAAATCCTTAATATGTGTTGTCGCATGGCGGTGTTGGTATGACTAATTCACACTAGTGGTGTGTGTGGGGGGCAGAGGAGTGTGTGTGGCCCTCCGCCAGCTCCGGTCCTCCCTGCGTGGGTTGTTTTAGGCCCGCAGACTCAGCAGCATGGCCGCATCCCGGATCACGACCCGGTTTGAGTGCTGGGGTCACGTCAGGTCGAGTGGTTTATTTAGCAGGTGGCGTTCCGTCTCCCTGAGACTGCGGCCTGTTTTCCAGACACGGCTGTGTTTTAAAGATGACCCACGTCTTCCCCTTTACTCCCACGGCACGGAGGAGACACGGAGGAGTCGGGACCATTTTAAAGATGTGCTAAAGCCGAAAGCAGACAGGCAACAGGGTGGTTTAGACCTTAGTTTAGGCCTTAGTTTAGGCCTTAGTTTAGTTCGTCGGCCTTTCTGTGTGTGGGCTGAGAGACGTGACTCTTAATATGTAACCATGCTGTGAACGTTTGCTGCTAAATGTGCCTCTCGTGGGACGCTGGCTGTTTTAGCCTTCAGAGTTCATTACTCGCACACTTCAAAAGGGCGTCTACGTGGAGCCGTGGTCACGCGCCAGGGTATTGGCGGTCACGCGCCAGGGTATTGGCGGTCACGCACTGGAACAGTGGCGCTCACGCGCCGGCGTGTTGGTTGAGTTGCGTGTGCTCTGAAGGCATCGTCCTTCCTTTGTTCTGATAAAGGCGGCCGCGTTAATGTGCAGTGTCCGTATGATGACCATGGTTTTACATTTGCTCCGTGCTTCAATCCCACCAACTGTGTGTCCACTTGCAGTTTTGATGACCATGACCCAGCCGTGATCCACGAGAACGCCTCTCAGATGGAGGTACTGGTTCCAATCCGATTGGACATGGAGATAGATGGTCAGAAACTTCGAGATGCCTTCACTTGGAATATGAATGGTAATAATAACAAGAAATACAGGGCCTGCAGTCTAGTGTAACCTAAATCCACGGAAAGGTTTCATTGCTGATTCATTGTTCCGTTTCTTCTTTGCTGCAGAGAAGCTGATGACTCCAGAGATGTTTGCAGAGATCCTGTGTGACGACTTGGACCTGAACCCTCTGACTTTTGTGCCTGCCATTGCGTCTGCCATCCGACAGCAGATTGAGTCCTACCCGACCGACAGCATATTGGACGAGCAGACCGACCAGAGGGTCATCATCAAGGTGGGGTGCCTCCATCTCTCTTGCACAGAAGCCCCGTGACATCAGCGTGTCCGTCGGCGATGACGCTTTCATCTGCTGAGGGCTTTTCCCCCCAAAGGCACACATGTGCTTCTTTTGATTTTGGTCCCTCAACTGCTGATTGGTTGTGAGGTTTTGTTTTAACGTAAGTTTGTCGTAAGAACCTCTTGTGTGGAGACGTTTGTAGGTTTTCCAAGCGTGTTGTGTGAAGTGTTTTTGTTTTTTGTGTTTTTGTCAGCTGAACATCCATGTGGGAAACATTTCCCTGGTGGACCAGTTTGAGTGGGACATGTCTGAGAAGGAGAACTCTCCGGAAACCTTTGCCCTCAAGCTGTGCTCTGAGCTTGGCCTCGGGGGCGAGTTTGTCACCACCATCGCCTATAGCATCCGAGGCCAGCTCAGCTGGCACCAGAGGACGTACGCCTTCAGGTGAGAGTCTCACACACACACACACACACACACACAGTACTCCGGTGCTGATTTCCAAGTCCAAGCACAATGAAACACTTAGTGGCCTTCTTGGGCCGTGTGCTATCAACATGGACACAGTTAGAGCAGGACGTGGTCCTGCTGGAGCCGTCCTGTCAGACCTGCCCGCGGGACGCAGGGCCCTCTGACAGGTCGGAGCCAGTCCCGCCGTCCCGGCCCCTCCACAGGTGCCTTCCATCTCTGCCTCAGTCATTGTAGGTTAAATGACTTGTACATTTGTTTCCCAGCAAGCCGCTGGTGATTTATATGTGCTGTCATCTCTGAGCCTTAGATACACAGATGCAAAAAAGAAAAGATCATTTATGTCTGTCTGTCACACACACACACACACACACACACACACACACACACACACACACACACACACACACACACACAAACACACACACACACACACACACACACACACACACAAGGTCCTGTTTGTCAGTGGGTGAAGACCATTTTTGCTGTGTTGCTCCACGTTGGTTTGCTCTTTACAACCTCCCATTATTTGCAAGTGCTGCTAGCGCGCGTGCTAACCAGTCTGCTCTTCCCCACGGTAACAGCGTGGTTGGGCAGTGCGTTCCCCCACCCTCTCCCTCCACCCTCTCCCTCCACCCAGGTCTCCCACTGCTCTGTCTGGGCGTTTTTGCTCTGCCACTCCCACTGCATCGCCTTGCTCTGTCGCCGACCCGGTGTCAGAGTTCAGAGTTCATGCGAAGTGCCTTGTTTTTCTGAACCTTAAATTGCTGCTTGCCAGTTCCTGTAGATCAGGGATAAAAATCACAGATATTAAAGCATACGTGTCCTTTTTTTGTCCATTACAAAAGACATGTGGGGGCATGACTTGGTTATGGGGATAACATGGTAATGTGACACAATGTCTGTAGCATGCACACACCTGAGCAGCTGGTTACGCGTGGCGTATGGGGCGGCATGGAGGTGCTTGGGGAGGGTGGAGGGATTTTTGCTGTGCTGGGGCTGCTCAGGTGTGTTCATCCTAACGTCTACTTTAACTTCACCATTGCTTTTGCTTCGCTGTGATCTAATTGTTTGCTTCTCCCACTGTCTGTTCCAATAGGTCTGATTTCAGGTCAATATACTTCAAAATTTCTTGATCTCCTCTCCCTCCTTACCCACACGTATCACACCCACCTCTACCTCCATGTCACAGGAAGCTGAGTACCTTTGTCTTTTTCTTTTGAACTTTGAACTTTGCAGGGCTGAGTAGTGAAGGCCGCCTGTGTTTACTGTAGTGCAACCTCCTTCATATAAGCATGGGTAGATACCTCAGTGTGTTGGGGCATTAGGGCAGTCGAGAATACCCACGAAACGTAGAGCTTTGTGGAGCTACTAAGATCTGAAGTAACACACAGTGCTTTCTTTTATATTATTGTGAATTGCATGTGATAAAATGGTAGAATTACTAAATACTTTTTTTCCCCAGTACATTTGTGCATGATTGAATTTCTATACCAGCATTTTCAAAAAACTAAATTACATACTGTAGCTGTAGATTTTGAACTTGATGTTTAAACTGAAACAATTATTTAAAGATATCTCTCCAGATCACCCGTCACCACTAGGCCATACGGATCATCAATAGAAATGACACTGGTTCCATTACGGTGTCGTGGTGTAGCATTTACCTACTGATTACCTGTTACTGTGATATTGTGTTGCTCTAGTGAGAACCCTTTGCCAACGGTCGAGATTGCCATTCGCAACACGGGTGACGCTGACCAGTGGTGCCCCCTGCTGGAGACACTGACGGATGCAGAGATGGAAAAGAAGATTAGAGATCAAGATAGAAATACAAGGTGAGCCACATGGCCAGAAGGGTTTGTTGGGCTTGCTAAGTCTTTGTTTGGTGTTGCTTGCTAAGTCTTTGTTTGGTGTTGCTTGCTAAGTCTTTGTTTGGTGTTGCTTGCTAAGTCTTTGTTTGGTGTTGCTTGCTAAGTCTTTGTTTGGTGTTGCTTGTTAAGTCTTTGTTTGTTTGGTGTTGCTTGTTAAGTCTTTGTTTGGTGTTGCTTGCTAAGTCTTTGTTTGGTGTTGCTTGTTAAGTCTTTAAATTAAGAACATATGATGCTATTCACACATTCTAGACTCATTGTTTTTTTTATTGTACAGTTCATATTTTAAATCTTGCGTTTCTTAAAGTATCCCTAACACTCAACATTGAATTTGTCTTCCCAGGCGCATGCGGCGACTTGCCAACACCGCCCCCGCCTGGTAGAAAAGGGGAAGTTCCTATGCCAATACTCAATAAGCTTAAGGCCGCCTATAGGTACCTCTCCTGGGTGGAGCCGGCTGAGAAGCACCACGTTCCACTCCACCAGCGTTCTGACCTCCAGCGGCCCTCAGCCACGTCACACACAGACCTGCAGACCCACAGGGGCTCTGCTCACCGCCCTGCCACCTGCATGGACATGCAAGCTCTACCCTGGGGGCTTGTTGTACTGATCTCGGATCAGGTGTAAATGAATTGCTCACTGTAAACTGTTACTCCAGTCTGACTGTACAGAGACACTTGCCTGCTCGTCTAGATCTGAACGTGTACCTTGTAGTGACACATAGTTACACACTTTGCAGGAGAAGGGACGTTTGTGAATTGATTGTGCATTTCTTTTATAGAAGGTGCTAATAAGGCATACTGTGTACTTAACGTGCTGGGTTTTCGTTTGTTTGTTTTTTAAAATAAAATAAACTATTGCTAATAAGCCTTTGTTTTCCGAAGGTTTTTTTTCTAGTACTAAGATTTGTATGTTAATGAAATAACTGCGATACATGGTGCACTTTATTACACTGAATTTTAAATGCATCTGTTGTTGCGGTATTACACAACAGGCTTCTGTCGTACGCTTCTGTAGTAATGGCTAATGGGCAACTGTACAGATTTGTTCCGGTCCCGTTTTGTAACTGAGCATACTGTGTGTGTGTGTGTGTACAGACCTTTACCCATAATGTGTTTTTGTTGTAGAATCTCCAGCATTCTTTTATACTTCTTAATCAAGCGTTTGACATTCAAAGAGCTCTCAAACTTTCCACCAGGTCTTTTGAAATTGTAGATACTGTACTTTTATTGGAATGGAAGCTGGAAGCACTTCACTCAAAGCCCCATTAACCTCTGCATGTGCAAGATTACACTTTCCCATAATCCTCTGGCAGTATATCACAGCCTGTGTGATTAGTACCATAATGAGATACGAGAGACACGAGACCCTTTGAGATCTAATTGAGATTTTTAAGTCTGGTTTGGTTTAATTTATAATATGAAACATTTCTGTGGCCTCATAAAAATAGTTTTGTATGTCATAGATTTTACATTTAGAGCGATCCATACGTCTCTAAACAGTGATGTTTTGTTTTGGCATAGTACATTGTTGCTGTACCTCTGTGGAGGTGAAGCAGAAAGGGCAGGTTTTTTGTATTAGAGCCTTGTTAATTATATCAGTTCAGCCCTATAGGAATCAAAACCCTTTTTTGGCAGACAGGTCTCCTGGGCTCATCTCTCAACACGAGTAACCAAAGAAGAGCGTGTGTCACTACAGCAGGCTGGCGGGAGTTCTGCTGTCGGAGGCGTCCACAAAAGCATGAAGGAAGTCCAGATCAGCTGCCTGGTGTGTTCCGTGTTTCACTACAAATCCACTGCGCTATAAAACAGAGCCAGAACAATAAATTGCATTAGCGCACAGTTCCTTACTGACTGCATGCAGAGTGTATACAAAGTGGCCATACGGAGAAAACAGCAGATGCATTTTCAGGCTTTGATGGTTCCAACTTGAACAATAATGTAATCAGGATGGGGCCTTTCACACTGTTTTCATTTTGTTTTATAGGCTCAATTTCTTGTTATTGACATGTGGTGTTGCGTTTGTGAGGCTGGCTGAGAGACGGCGGGAGAGAGACGGAGGGAGAGAGACGGAGAGAGAGAGACGGAGGGAGAGAGACCAGCAGCACCAGGGCAGCAGTGTGCGCCATGGCTAACGCTGACCTCAGCCGAAAGGAACATAAAAGGGGGGGGGGGGGGGGCAAGAGAAGGGGGCACGATGCCCCATAACTGCCCAGATGTGATCGGGACATCTGCTGTTCTCATAGCCATCCAAACCCTGGATGTGGAAGTCAATCGCGCGATTCTATGGTGGAACAAAGGTTCTGTTACAGAGACGGGTCCGTCTGGTCTGAATCGCAGGAGGAAACACGCTGGGAAACTCCAGCAGACACCGGCTGCGAAAAACCACCTCTTTGTGTCCGTCGTTCATGTGCTTTGAATCATTTCTAGGTAATCTCACTTAAGATGTAGCTAAGGCGCATAAGACAGAGGCTGATGCGTCTCAAGAAAGATGGAAAAGGAATCATGGCTCCCTTCTCTGCACACACCTGCGAAGCATCAGAGCGCGGGCCACACTGTAGCCGGCGCACCACTGTAGATGTAATGTAATAAAGCAGAGGACATCATTCTAAATGCTTACACATGGTTTCAGCACCCTGGGGGAAAGTAGGAGAGAGAGCACACAAGGTTTGCAGAGACACAGGACGTTTTGGGCTGAGGTCCTTCTCAGCTGTGTAAGTAAAGCGCTTCTAAAGTCCCAGGAGGTGAGACCACTTTATATTAGAAAAGGTTGATGTTTGAAACACAACATTCACTAGTGGTAAGGCATTTTAATGCTAATTAATGACTTACCTATTTGCATTGCCAGTTGTTGCTATGGCAGCAGTCGTGTTAGGATCTACACTCTCTGCACGTTAGAACCCCATGGATGGATGCTAGTTAACTCCGTATCAGTGCACAGCAGTTATTCATCTGGAATGCTTGGATTTAATCATTTTTTTCCCCAAATAACCTTTCATATTTTTGTATTATCTATAGAAAATAGTCTGGTAATCTTGTAATCTGCATTTGTGGTGAGTGCTTTTAAATGTGAGTGAGTTTCATTTTAGATCATAAGCTTAAAAAAAAAAGTTTAATAATTACTAATAATGTTTTCCTTTTTGTTTATAGCATGTCAAAAAAAGGTCACAATGGCCTTCAGTTCTCAGAAGTGTCAAAAGATCAAAATCTCCAGTGATTACAAAGGCTTCATCATGGGATGGAACAGTCCATACAACTGGGAGACCCATACCACTGAGAGACCAATACATCTGGGAGAGACATACCACTGGAAGACTCATACCACTGGGAGAGACATACCACTGGGAGACCAATACCACTGGGAGACCCATACCACTGGGAGACCAATACATCTGGGAGAGACATACCACTGGAAGACACATACCACTGGGAGAGACATACCACTGGGAGACCAATACCACTGGGAGACCCATACCACTGGGAGACCCATACCACCGGGAGACCCAAACCACTGGGAGACACATACCACTGGGAGACCCAAACCACTGGGAGACCCAAACCAATTGCATTCAAATTAGGAATCAACTTGGAAGTGGAAAGAAAGCCTATAATGAGTCATTTGACTTGGCATCGTTCTGAAGTCTTCCAGCAAGCATCGCTCCAGTCAGCAGTCCTTTTCCGATCGAATGGTTGAAGCTGTGTGTTTCAGCTGACCTTGACCTGCTTTCACCCTGCTGTCTATCGAGCTTACTCACTAAGTATTTGTGTTTGAAAAGCTTGAGAAATATTTCTGAGGACTTTGCGTGTAAAATGCCGGGGGGTTCGAGGGTCGAGTGCGAGCCTGCGTTCAGACACGCGTGGGCTTGCTCCGGCCCTGAAGGCAGGCTCACGTTCCACAAGTTCAAGGCACAAATATAATTTCCACCATTCAGTGGTTAAAAGCTGCCAGAAACGCGTGGGTGTGGGTGTGGGTGTGCTCGAGCACCAAGGTCCTCACAAAACCCTCTCTGCATCTCTGCAGACTTGTTGACTGAAAAGCTTCCATGGACATTGCTGCTTGAAAAGGTCACGTGACAGACTTGCAGTGATTAGCACTGGAGCGTTGCACTGAGCGGACTGGACCAACGTGGTTTGAATTGTGGGGGGATCGGGAGTGTGTGTGACCCTGCCAATTAAGGCTTGTGTTTAAGGCTTAAGTCCACCAGTGTGTTATGAGGCATTTTCTGTCTTTGTGTTCTTTGAGTATAAAGGTGTGAAAGTGTGGACAGAGTAGTCAAGGGGAGGGAGGAAAACATGTTTTTTTTTACTGTCCAGGTGTAGTGAAGTAAAGGAGGAAAATGAAATGAGATCATATATATATACTGTGTATATATATCATATATATATATATCACGGTATCATATATAAATCTTTTTTTTTTCGCACTAGGTTTTGCTCCCATTTTAAAGATCTAAGACTTTTCCTCTGGAAACCCGCTGTCGTATACGGCGCTCCAGAGCATCTCGAACGTGCTCAGTGGGTGACATGGGTGAGTATGCTGGTCACGCAAGAGCTGGGATGTTTGCAGCTTCCAGGAACTGGGTACAGATCCTTGCAGCATGTGTGTTACCATGATGCCACATGAGGTTATGGACATGGATGAATGGAACAACAATGGGCCTCAGGATGTCGGCACGGTATCTCTGTGCATTCAAAACGGCATCAAAAAAATGCAGCTGTGTTTGTTGTGGATGTGTAGGTCCTGGGCTGCTGTGGTTACACGTGGTTTGTGGTTGTGAGGCCGGTTGGATGTACTGCCAAATTGTCTGAAACGCCTTTGGAGACGATTTATGGTGGAGAAATGAACTTTCAATTCACGGCCACAGCTCTGGTGGACATTCCTGCAGTCAACGTGCCAATTGCACGCTCCCTCAGAACTCGCGACATCTGTGGCATTGTGCTTTGGGACAAAACTGCACATTTTAGAGTGGCCTTTTAATTGTGGCCAACCCAAGGTCCACCTGTGTAATAATCATTGTGTCTAATCAGCATCTTGATATGCACCTGTGACTGGTGGATGGTGTATGGCAGCAAAGGAGAAGTGCTAACACAGATTTACACCCAATTGTGCACAAAATTTGATTGGAAAAGTCTTAGATCTTTGAGTTTAGCTTATGAAAAATGTAGCTAAACATATCAGTATATGATCAATATATTCATACACATACACACACACACATACATATATATATATATGAGATAGAGAGAGGCAACTCTGCTCTTAGTCAGTCTGGTCCCACAGAACGTTCCCTTTACTGTCCTTCAGTTCATGTAAGGAATTACAGGTGTGCTCCTCCCTCTACATTGGTGTGCTCCTCCCTCTACAGGTGTGCTCCTGCCTCTACAGGGGTGTGCTCCTCCCTCTACAGGGGTGTGCTCCTCCCTCTACAGGGGTGCTCCTCCCTCTACAGGTGTGCTCCTCCCTCTAAAGGTGTGCTCCTCCCTCTAACAGGGGTGTGCTCCTCCCTCTACAGGTGTGCTCCTGCCTCTACAGGGGTGTGCTCCTCCCTCTACAGGGGTGTGCTCCTCCCTCTACAGGTGTGCTCCTCCCAGGTAATACCCATCCTTCAAGCAGACACCACTTTCTCTCTCTGCAGGTCGGCAACAAAAGGGTGAACAGCATCGAACACTAAATCTCCAGGATGCTGCTATGGTAGTTTATCATTATCACCATTATCATTACACATAGGAAATTCAAACATCAGGAATTTAAAAGCGATACCTATAGGAAGACTGGAGCCAGTACATAGGTGTATCACTGTAGGATCACTAGTGGATCATTAGTTTTCATGGTGCTTTAACAGTGACATCTGTGTTCTGCATTACAACACGGTCTTGCTAAGGACTGTAATGAACTTCAGACATATATAAGAGAACATATAAGAGAAAGCATAAACTGCAAAGCGGTATCTACGATTGCATCCATTTTGATTGGTTTCCATCAAGGGAAAACAAAAATAACTAAAAATATGCTAAAACGTAAAGTCAAAGTGACTTTATTGCCTGATGGTTCTTAAAGAGAACTGTTATGACCAAGCTGATGCCCTCCTGGCTAGCAAATGATTGTTAATATCCTCTGTAGCAAATCCAATGGTTCAGACCACTACAAAGGACCTCATGTCTGCACTTACAGCACAATGAACATGAGAAATGTACAGCACTGCAGTCAAATCACAGGTTTAGACTGTCCAAAAGGTGAAGGGGAGCTGTTGTCAGGACAACAAAGCATGCGACGGGGTTCTGGAACATTCCGTCATGTTCCACGCAGGGGAGAATGCGAAACAGCCGGGTCTCATTTACACAGCATAACCTCTGCTCGAGCATATTGGAACCAGACCATCTAGCGTTTGGAGAAACGCACTCTCCTTCCACCTCCTAATGTAAACAACGTGCACTTCAGGATTTGAAGTTAGTCATACCGTGGAGAGACAAATTAATTAGGAACGAAGAGTTTATGCAGTGTGCTTTCATATAAATAACCATGATATTGTGTTCCAATAGACTAAGTAGCTGTGATGTATTAATAACGGGTCAAAAGATAAACAAAGACTTTTATTGAGGCAAAAAATATAAAATAATTTTTTTTTACAATTCTATTTACATGGTAAATATGATTATGGGATTACGGAGAGACAAACACATGGTTACATGACATGATTATAATAACAGTGATTTCAGGTTCATCTGCTGCTAACCCACTCAGTATCTCAGCTGGCTTAATAGCCTGAGCCTCGTGTAATTAGTGAAGGAGATCTGTTGTAGTCCCTTGTCACCACACAGAGAGAAAGGTGATCAAACAGAGAGAAAGCGCCACTGTCACCAGTGGTCAAACACAGGGCTGACACTGTGGTTCCAGTGTCCTGCACTGCACCACCTCGAAACATCAGACTCAGGAGCCGCAACTCTCCAGTGCCCAGGAGATGTGGCATCTGGACACCGGGGGGAGGTAAATACGGGTGTAGGACATGATGAGGACACAGAACTCATAACACGCTGCAGACGCAGCTGCCTTGTTTGTGTTCACACAGCACCCTCACAATATCATGGCCTGTTTCCTCTGACAAAGCTGAGACAGCTGAGGTACTTTAAGCCATCCCTGTAGGTTTCATTTTAGCACCTTTGCTTGTAAAAAAAAGAGTTCACTTCCTTATTTTTTTCTTAAAGTCACACACACATTGTTGTTATATATTTTTTTGCATTTCACAATGCAGTTGAGTTCTCTGTGACTACAATACTGAGGACAAAATATACAGACAATAAATAACCGAGATCACCATAAGGAGAAAGCAAGCGAACACTGCACAAGCACTGAGGGTTTGGTGCTGTTCCTGAGAAGCGTCAGTGTCGTGTGTGTGGTTTAAAAAAAACAAATCCCCGCTGGTATGTCACTAACAACGTGGGACGAGTAACGAGACCGGGGATGCATGGAGCAGCAGAGAAAACGTTCTTAAGCACCTTGAACCACTGGCTGGATGTTGGCAAGGATGTAGTTACACAGGTGAGGGTGTAGTTACATGGTAACTTTGAAAACAAACACAAAAAAAAACTGTTTGATCCAGTGGTCTCGTGTGAAGGTTATATGCAGCGCTGTTGCTATAATGAGGCTCAACCCTGCAGTACATACCTGTGTAAATTGGGACCCTTTTTTACCCCAACACACAATAGTCATCAGAACCTGGTACTTTGTGTACTCTGTGTAACAGGTGCTTGAGCTGAGCCCAAGTATTTGTCTTTATTTATAGATGGAGGCAGAACACTTGAAGAAGTCCATGCCGATGAAACGTGGGTAGCCTTCCAGTGCCTGCACCTCCACTGAGTCAAACTTCCAGTATTGCTTCCCTCTCAGGAAGTGGGCAAACCCTGCAAACCCAAAAGAGAAAGACTATTGGTCTCACGCTTGGGGCAAACTACATCACAAGCGGTATCAGGTGCCGTTAAGCACAGTGTAATGGCAGAATTGATATATCTTGACATGAATAACAAGATAGGGTCTTTGTTGTAATTTCCTATATCCATAGTGAGTTTAGATCATCTCTATGAAGTCTGATGTAATGCAAACAGCTCCGTATCTCGTCACCGTAGCGATCTTGGAAGGCTGCATCTATATCATCAGGAATTCCCCTCCAGTCTGCCATGCTGCGGGCATGACTCGTCTCCACCCGGTTCTCCTTTGGGTTGAAGCGCCAATATCTGCCTTCCTTGAAGAAGTAGACCTTCTGGGCGTTGTCCACACCCCACATCAAGGCCGCCTGGATGTCTGTTACAGGTAGACCCAGCTGTTGCACTGAGCTGGGCCCTGTGATCTGCCTCTCTGCATCGTACACCCAGTAACTCTGCCCTGCACACGCAACGCAAGAGACAGAGCACAGAGCTTCACACAACTACAGCAGGCCAGTGGAACACACACATGGGAACACGGCTACTCCTGATCAGGACACTGATTCCCAACAGCAGTGTAGTAAGATCTTAAAGCATATCGTGAAAGTTGCGTTGTGAGGAATGTGGCAGGAATAAAGACAGAGGGGACTCACACACAGTTATATTAAAAATAGTTAGCGATGTCAAATCCAGCGTACCTTGGAAGAACCAGATGTTTCCAGCTCTGTCCTCGAAGGCCGCGTCGATGTTGTCGGGAATCCCTCTCCAGTGGCGTGAGGCTAACGCAGGGTAGCCTGCCTGGAGTTTCCCATCACGGATACGCCACACGTAGCCCGACTTGAAGAAAAACAGCTCGCCCCGGATCATGGACACAGCATCGAAGTCGGTGTGACAGGCATCGGGCTGAGGGAGGGAGGGTGAGAAACGAACAGACGGACAGAATACAGGAAGAGCACAAGTGAGTCAGAGACACTTGAATGTAAGATTCACAATCGATTCCACAGACATGATTTTTCCATGGATGACGGTATCATAACTCCGCACCTCAGTAATGATCTCATTGGTGTTTATAATGTTGGGCTTTCTGGGCCTGTGTGGCAGTCTGGCTCTCTCTGTGGGTTTTGCGCGTTTAGCTCCGTACAGATACTGGATGCCCTTCTTATCATCGTCACTGAGCTTCAAGGGGTAGGAGAAGCTGTAGAAGGGTGACATCAGAGCCCCGGGCACAAGCGAGTGCTGCAGCCCCAGAACATGGCCGAACTCATGTGCGGCCACCTGGAGAAGGTCCGTGCCTGGAGAACGGAGCCCACAACGTCCCGTCAGAATGCGCAGCATGCAGGGCAACGAGGATGGAGGTTTCTAACAGCTAACGTGTGCTCCTAAACACCTCGCTCACCCATGTTGTTCCCCAGTGTCCACACCTCGTCGATATCAAAATGGATGTCCCCTTCCCGATGGCTCCTTGGGAAAAAGGCGTGGGCCAAGATTCCTCCGGGACCATCGAATGGCAGGTTGTCTCCGTGCCAGTACCTGAATGTCACAGACAGGGGCTTCATGCAGCGTTACAATGGGAGGCATTATCTTCCCTTCACCACGGGGGCTAGCATACTGGCCTGTCAGATGTCTGATAGGTTTCATCTACAGTGCTCGATGAGGTCATCGCTGGAATGTCTTTTAGGGACACGCTAATTTACCCAGAATCGCCTAATGAAGGTATCACCCGATCTGGGCAGGGACATATTTTTCTCCCCCAGGTTTCATTAAGTGATAGGTTTTGGTGGAGGCTGAACACATGATCCATAATGCACTGCTACTGAATTGTATATATACTATTGTGTAATTTATATTGGCATAAAAATAACTACACTGTGTAACTGATGGAAATGTAGGAGGTGGAGATAAAGGAGAAGCTTTGAAACCTCCCTTCAGTGAGTAAGACAGCCCTGCGCTGTAAGACAGTTAAGACAGGCCTGTGGTTTAAGACAGCCCTGCGCTGTAAGACAGTTAAGACAGGCCTGTGGTTTAAGACAGTCCTGCGCTGTAAGACAGTTAAGACAGGCCTGTGGTTTAAGACAGCCCTGCGCTTTAAGACAGTTAAGACAGTCCTGTGGTTTAAGACAGTCCTGCGCTGTAAGACAGTTAAGACAGGCCTGTGGTTTAAGACAGTCCTGCGCTGTAAGACAGTTAAGACAGGCCTGTGGTTTAAGACAGCCCTGCTTTTAAGACAGTTAAGACAGTCCTGTGGTTTAAGACAGTCCTGCGCTGTAAGACAGTTAAGACAGGCCTGTGGTTTAAGACAGCCCTGCGCTGTAAGACAGTTAAGACAGTCCTGTGGTTTAAGACAGTCCTGCGCTGTAAGACAGTTAAGACAGGCCTGTGGTTTAAGACAGCCCTGCGCTTTAAGACAGTTAAGACAGTCCTGTGGTTTAAGACAGTCCTGCGCTGTAAGACAGTTAAGACAGGCCTGTGGTTTAAGACAGCCCTGCGCTTTAAGACAGTTAAGACAGTCCTGTGGTTTAAGACAGTCCTGCGCTGTAAGACAGTTAAGACAGGCCTGTGGTTTAAGACAGTCCTGCGCTGTAAGACAGGTCTCTGCCTTAGGGAACTGGGTTAAGGTCATGACGGGCTGCCATTGAGAGGCTGACTTGTGAACTAAGCCAGACGTGTTCACATCCACTATACTGTGGCAAGTCCGGACACATGCCCAGTGTATTTCTACCATATAAATGAAGGTTCAGTGATTGAGCCTTGCAGGCCAGGACATGCACTAGCCTCTGCAGCCCACGTCTTTGCGTTCAGGCATGAACGTCGGCATTTTCCTCCGCTCTGACAATGAGAGGCTGTGTTCCATCTGCGGGAGTCTGAGCAGAGACGCGTGCTCTGCTCCATATCAGCCTTTCGGCAGGAAGTTTTACACCGGCAACAAAGAGCTATAACATCGCAAGAGTGAATTTCCATGGTCTGTGAGGATGGGGTGTGTGTGTGTGTGTGTGTGCGATGGCTTTAGAACACACTTAGTAGAGCAAGGTCTCTTCAGTAGAATCTTCTGTAATAAATATTTGTATTTATTTTCCACCCGGAAATAGTAAAACAAACGCTCATTAAATCCGATGCAAGTCCATTGCATGTGTGGGGTATGAGGGAAAGCCAAAGCACCAAAGGCATGCCGAGCTAATACAGCACAGCAACAACAAGGTTCGCTTGGCAACCTTCACGTCAACTCTCCAGAGGAAGAGGAAGGAAGAGAGGGGGGTCCATGGCGGAGGGGAAGACAGCAGTCTGAAGCATGTGCACCTGGCAGGTGTGTGGAAGTCTGACCTCTCTCCTCACCCCTTCTCCTTTTACCGAGCAATCTGTGCGTGCGTGCGTGCGTGCGTGCGTGCGTGCGTGCGTGCTACTGGGGCAGCGCAGATGCAGGGCAGATTATCGCCCCCCTGATCTCAGGCTGCCTTCCTCTGCTCCCACACCTCAGCGGTCAGAGGGGCTTCTGTGTTTGTGCAGTGGTTGTAAATCCACTCCCTTCAGCTGCTCCGAGGACAAGGTGTGGTTCCACTAGACTTAACTTTACGCAGAGATGCTGGTTTAAAAAGCTAACATACATGCATATATGTATACATGTAAAACAATAGACTTGTTTTAAGCAAACTAAAAAGTCACCTTAATTTAAGTTAATATTAATTTCATATCAGTGAACAATTGAAACAGACTTGTGAAAATGTTTTGGTATTTAATCAGCTGGAAGTGTTTTGGAAACTCCAAGACCACACAGCTGCCTTTGATATGACTGTGGAAAACCCAAACACCTGTTATCCACAGGCCATGAGGGGCTGGAGCAGACTGGGGTTTTACCTGGTGAAGTCAATGTTGATGTCAGCTCTCCCACTTCTGACTTCTGTGAAGGTGAGAGGTGTGACATCACTCCAGACCTGCAATGCATCCTGGAACACCTGCCGCACTTTCTCCAAACGTATCTGCCACGGGTAATGTAAGATCCTGACGATCACACACACACACACACACACACACACACACACACACACACACACACACACACACACACACACACACACACAAACACAGGAGTCCAGTTTTTACATGTGGTATCCTTTGCAGCACCTGCTTCCTACTGTGCTGTGTTGGGTTGTGTTGAGCTGGACTGTGTTGTGCTGTGTTGAGCTGGACTGTGTTGGGTTGTGTTGAGCTGTGCTGTGTTGAGCTGGACTGTGTTGTGTTGTGTGTTGAGCTGGACTGTGTTGTGCTGTGTTGTGTTGAGCTGGACTGTGTTGTGCTGTGTTGAGCTGGACTGTGTTGTGCTGTGTTGTGTTGAGCTGGACTGTGTTGTGCTGTGTTGAGCTGGACTGTGTTGTGCTGTGTTGTGCTGTGTTGAGCTGGACTGTGTTGTGCTGTGTTGTGTTGAGCTGGACTGGACTGTGTTGTGCTGTGTTGTGTTGAGCTGGACTGTGTTGTGCTGTGTTGAGCTGGACTGTGTTGGGTTGTGTTGAGCTGTGCTGTGTTGTGTTGAGCTGGACTGTGTTGTGCTGTGTTGAGCTGGACTGTGTTGGGTTGTGTTGAGCTGTGCTGTGTTGTGTTGAGCTGGACTGTGTTTGGGTTGAGCTGTGCTGTGTTGAGCTGGACTGTGTTGTGCTGTGTTGTGTTGAGCTGGACTGTGTTGTGTTGTGTTGAGCTGGACTGTGTTGTGTTGTGTTGAGCTGGACTGTGTTGTTGAGCTGGACTGTGTTGTGTTGTGTTGAGCTGGACTGTGTTGTGTTGTGTTGAGCTGGACTGTGTTGTGTTGTGTTGAGCTGGACTGTGTTGTGCTGTGTTGTGTTGAGCTGGACTGTGTTGTGCTGTGTTGTGTTGAGCTGGACTGTTGAGCTGGACTGTGTTGGGTTGTGTTGAGCTGGACTGTGTTGTGTTGAGCTGGACTATGTTGTGCTGTGTTGAGCTGGACTGTGTTGGGTTGTGTTGAGCTGGACTGTGTTGTGTTGTGCTGAGCTGGACTGTGTTGTGTTGAGCTGGACTGTGTTGGGTTGTTGTGTTGTGCTGTGTGGACTGTGTTGTGTTGGGCTGGACTGTGTTGTGCTGTGTGTGCTGGACTGTGTTGTGCTGTGTTGAGCTGGACTGTGTTGTGCTGTGTTGTGTTGAGCTGGACTGTGTTGTGCTGTGTTGAGCTGGACTGTGTTGTGCTGTGTTGAGCTGGACTGTGTTGGGTTGTGTTGAGCTGTGCTGTGTTGTGTTGAGCTGGACTGTGTTGTGCTGTGTTGAGCTGGACTGTGTTGGGTTGTGTTGAGCTGTGCTGTGTTGTGTTGAGCTGGACTGTGTTGGGTTGGGTTGAGCTGTGCTGTGTTGAGCTGGACTGTGTTGGGTTGTGTTGAGCTGGACTGTGTTGTGCTGTGTTGAGCTGGACTGTGTTGGGTTGTGTTGAGCTGGACTGTGTTGGGTTGTGCTGTGCTGACCCAGGCTGTATTGGGTTGGGCTGCTGGGTAGTACACAGGTTTAAATGACTTCCCTAATAAGGGGATGCCAATAATAACCAGAACAAGACAATACAGGGCGGGGTGAATGGAACATGACACGGAGCAGCGACAGAAACAGAACCACAACAGGAGAACCACATGGTGCTGGCGCCATGGAAACTGTGATTCCAGAGACGGGAACCATGGCAAAAACGATACATTAGTACTGCGCTTCAGATGTCAGCGCTTCTGAGCTGATTTTACATTCGCACCCAATTTGGCCAATACAGTTTCAATGGAGTATTTCTACATATGTGACATTGTAGACGCATGCAAGACAGACGCTCGCAGGACCGGATAAAAAGATGCTTTAATGGAAACGGCAAAAGCCAGGCCAGAGTCAAAACCAGGGCAAAAACAGGTGGCAAAACCAAAGGGGCAAAAAGCAACATCCGCCTAAACAGGCAGGATTCCCAGTAACAACAGGGCTATCGTGAACAAACTGCTTGGTACGCACTATGACACTAAGGAAAGGGCAAAACTTCGCAGCAATGAGATGGAAGAGGAAACGTTATAAAGGGTAAGTATGATTAGGTGCAGGTGACATCAATATTCCGGTTACATTGATCTAGGGGGACAGGTTGTAGTATTCTGGGAATTGTGGTTTTGGCTAGCATGAAACGTGACAATATGTCTCCCTCCTGCTATGTGACAAACAATACGTCTGTGTGTGTGTGTGTGTTTATGTGTGTGTAAGAGAGAGAGAGAGAGTGTGTGTGTGTGTTCATGTCTTGACTAAGTAAGAAAATCGAGAGGAATAAGAGAACCAGAATCACAGTCCTGACCAAGAAGATTTCAGTAAAGCTATTTACAATACACAGGCAAAAATTACATTTGGCTACTGGCATTAAGGTTACAGTTAGAAGAGGTCTCATATGTGAATGACAGATGTACTACCTTCATGTCCGTGTGTGTGTGTGTGTGTGTGTGTGTGTGTGTGTGTGTGTGTGTGCGTGTGTGTGTGAGAGAGAGGGGGAGAGACAGTAAATCTGAGTGGAGGTTTGTGATTAATGCATAAACTGCCACCATATCCTTCATATCCACCTTATTCTTCTGAACTGCTGCCAGTGCATTTCTGTCAAGACACCCACTCAAAAGAGCAATAAGTCATAATGCCAGCCAACCCCACCCTCTGTCAACCCCACCCTCCCCGCCATAGTGCATCCTCACACTCCACATCAGCTCAACACGTTAGGCTCATGTACCCTTTTATTATGTGTTTAGGTCAATAGAACCGGTTGTGTTTGGGATGTTCTCTACACTGTGTTCTCTGGAGCGCAGCTGATGGGGTTACTCCACCTGTGACTGCTACTCTCAGACTGCTGAGGTGCTGCGTCAGAAACCTCCACCTGAGCGACAGAAAGACAGTGTCTTATTATCAACGGCGGCCTCCGCAGAGGTGTGCTATTAGGCCGAGCCTCTGTCTCCAGCGGCGTATCATGTTTACCTGCGCAGGTTCAGTGTCGGAGCAGGAGCGGTGCTCTCTGGTCGGCCTGCGTTCAGCCTACCTGTAGCCTCGTGCTGTAATGCCTCCTACCTCCGGGGCGGAATTAGCCGCAGACATCAGGAGGTCCTGCCGAGGACATGCGTCAGAGCCTCCACCAGTCTCAGCATTGCGGAGCATCTGCAAGCCCAGGCAGGACCAGCCAGAGTAGGATAACCCCACACCGCACCGGTCTGGGGCACCAAAGAGAAGCTTTTACCTTAATTCTGATCTAGGATCAGCTTCGGGTTGTTTGAACTCATGCCTATAGCAATGAGAGGTGGAGGTCAGGCTGATCTAGGATCGGTGTTAACGCGAAGGTGAGCCCGCGTCAGAGAGTCACAGGCAGAGTCTAGGTGCCGCCAGAGTCTCATTAAAGCTGGGGCCCTCTGCTCAGAGCCTGGGGCGTCTGCTATGAGGCACGACTCATAAATCCTCTCAGATCAGCTGCGCAGGCCTCAGATCTGCTCCTATGATCACCCCGCACAGCTAAGGAATCCAATCCTGCATCAGCATTCTCAACTGAAGACAGACTTTGGAGACTCCCATCATTAAAGGGAGCGACTGTGAGAGGGACTGTGCAGATGACTCCAAAAACAACCTCCTGGAGACATTAGTCATTCGACTGTCCCGACACACTACTGACTCCCGACGGTTTGGTTAGAGTCGGGTTAAGGACAGGGAGCCATCGTGTGCATGTGCGTTTGTTTCTGTCTCTGTCTGCCTCTCTCCCTCTCTCTCCCTCTCCCTCTCTCTGCCTCTCTCTCCCTCTCTCTCTCTCTCTCTCTCCCTCTCTCTCTCTCTCTCTCTCTCTCCCTCCCTCTCTCTCTCCTCTCTCTCTCTCTCTCTCTCTCCCTCTCTCTCTCCCTCTCCCTCCCTCTCTCTCTCCCTCCCCTCTCTCTCTCTCTCTCTCTCTCTGTGTAAGAATGTGATGATCTAGCACACCCTTTATCTTTCTGCCTTCTGTGTTTATGTAGGAAGCGTGGTAGGACAGAACAGGCCAGCCTTAAGTACTCAGAGAATGGAGTGGACATGAAGAGAATGAATGGCAATGAAAGATTTATGGGTCATGATACCAGAAGGTGGTTCTGCAAGAGCTTTTAATCGATGCACCTCTACTGGACCAAGCACTTCTCCTAAACCCAAACCACCACTTGGCCCCTGATCTCCTGATGCAAGAAGGAGGAGAAATGTAACCATGTGTGTCCCACTGCCGTTATACACATGAGTGGCTCACAATACCACGTCCGCTCGGCCTGGGGTCATGACCCCGCTGCCCTCAAATTACAGGGCAAGGCGAATGTCCGGTGGTGACCTCCGCTGCCTGAGATGGAGAAGGCGAGTCAGTCAAAACATCAGGGCCGGATAGCGAGGGGTCCAGGGCAAAGGTCAGCGCGTCAATCATACAACTCCGTAAAAAAAGAAAAAAGCTGTGAAATTCAAGTGGACTTAAAGGAACGCCTCTTTGACACCCTGAGGAATGACACTAAGCACTTGGGGAGTGGGTGCGGGTCTTAGAACACTGACTAAATCAAACACAGGCTTAGTGCACGGAGCAAAATGGTTCTGCAGATTTGTTTTGAACTAGCAGTGAGGAGGCTTGCAGTTTTTAATTAAGAGGGTAGAAAGTTGGAAGGAATAACGACTTCTTTAGAACAGTCAAAGACACCGTGGTACATCTGACTGTGAAGATCTCGTACGTGAATTGGAAGATCCAGGTGAGACGCTCATAAAATGGCTGGATCTTGGGTGGCCTACAAACAGGGGGGTGTCTCTGATGTGCAGTAGAGGAATGATGGCAGCACACAGCCGGCACTGGTTCCCACACGTCATTCCTCACCTGCTGTGAAATATCACTTACACCAGACCTTTCATAAGCACGTTAACACGGGCTACAAGGAGACCTAGCTGTCTGTGATGAGGAGAGCTGCTAGGACAGAAGAGCTACGCTCTGATATGGGCCCAGGGGCCGAACCCGCGAGGGGCCCGGGGCCCCGTCTCCAATGCCATAACACTAATGCGTCATTGTGAAATCATGCTTTTCATGTCACCCATCTAATATATACCTGCAGACATGAAGGAAAGCCACTTGCACAGTAAAAAAATGTGTCTCTCAACATGTTGATATAAAGACGTTTTTTTACTTGTAGGTGAGGTCCGTCTTGTCCCAGCGTCCGCCGGCCAGTACAAAGCGCTTGCGACGATGCTGCCCTGTGTGTCGCCCCCCCCTCTGGCCTGGGTGGTGGTAGGAGGTGGTGCCTACAACCTGCCAGGGGTCGTCCGGCACTCCGCATCGCGGCCTCTTCCAGGAATCATTTCCATTGTTGGGCGTAGCCGAGAGGGGCTGCTCTCTCTTCGCGTCGTCCTTCAGGGTGTCCTGAGCCTGTGTCAGTCTTGTTCTTTTCTTCAGATCGTGCTGTGCGGTCTTCTCTGGCCATGCCTGTTAGTCAAAGACAGAAAAAGTCAATCATCTATGCTAGCCATCGTTTCGCTCTGTACAAGAAATACTTGCAAGTGCAACTCAAGTAATCAGTCATGGTTTGAGAAGTCACTGAAAAACCGCAGAACTTGGCCTGGAGTTCATGGCAACTCCTGCTTGGTGCTAGAAGCCCTGTGCTAGAAGACCAGCTGTTACATAACTGCATTTTGGAATCCAACTGGAGTTCACATCAAAGTACCAGGTTTTATCACAGCAAGAATTATCACAGTCAATTTCCCCTTCCAAATTTAAAAGGAAATTGCTTTGTTAATTGGCTGGGAGGAGAGATGACTGCAGGGGAAAGTATGATAGTCTTTTGCTCCCCTCCCCTTATCCTCTTTGCCCCAATGCCCCTCTTTGCCCCAGTGGCCCTCTGGAAAGTTACTTTAGTACAACTTGCTGAGTTCTCTGCTGCAGCTGCGTCTCCCTCCCTCCCCATAGCCACCGCCTCTCCCACCCCTTCTCTCCCTCTATCTCTCTTTACTTTGCTCTTTCTTTCTTTTCCTCTCATGCCATCTCACTCCATCTCTCTCTCTCTTTAGTGTCTTAGTGACGCAGGAGGGTAGTATAGGGTGAACTGTTCTCTTTAAAGGTCTTCTTAAAATGCTTCCGCCTCTCTGGGCCTTAGGGAGACTTAAAGATTGATTTAAGGACATGCTCCATTTCAACTAGGATAAAAAGGGAGGCAGAAAAGCCAGGAGACCGCAGTGAAAACACAATTTCGCTTCTGATGGTCTCAATAAAGTTTATTCCAACAAATGGCATTAACAACCAAATATAGGCTCATGTGTTTAGACACACATCCTCAATGTGATACTGTGGCAAAAAAACAAAAATAAAATAACATGATTCCCAGTAACAGTCATGTCCACAGATTAACAGCTAGCACTGGACTACCAAACCACTATGTTTGAAGGGTTTATTTCCATCTAAGTAGCACTGCTGAGGTAGCACGCTCTCTTTACACGCTGTACCATCATTAGCGGACTGTGTGTGCAAAATATGGCTATAATCAGCACTATATCTAAATAACTAGTTTGCTCCTCCATGTTGACTCTCTTCTGGGTTAACATGGATAGGGGCTCTTTACAAGTGTTTACCTATTTGGTTCTTAACATGGCAGGCTAAACTCCAGTGTTTGCTACAGGGTTCTTAGCATGGCAGGCTAAACTCCAGTGTTTGCTACAGGGTTCTTAGCATGGCAGGCTAAACTCCAGTGTTTGCTCTACAGGCTTCTTAGCAGGGCAGGCTAAGCTCAAGGCCACTCGAGTAGGCGTCAGAGATGGGAGGAAACCACAAGAGCATCTCCATTTCCACAGGGGTCAAAGAGTAGAGGTCAAGGTCTAAATCAGCAAAAGCAAGTCCAGTGAGGGAGAGCAAACACTGACTCCCATTATGAACAACGATAACAACAAAAAAGCCAGCACAGCTAGAGAATCATTTCAGAATCGCCTCTGAAATTACAAACATCTTTCAGCTGTACTCTGGGTTATTTTTGGACACTTTTCTAGTGTTAGTCAGGGAAAAAAAAAACTCGCAAAAGCTTTGCCAGTATTTGTCCTAGTACTAATGTTACCTCATTTCTAAGATTATGATTATGATTATGATGTACAGTTATTTTTCAAACTTCTCCTATGTGCTGCATGAATGCACCTATTTTTTTTTACAGACTTGGTCTTTGTTTTGTGGTCTGCTGGCACTCAGGGTCAGTCAGGTAATAACGATGGTGTTTGATGCTTCATGCACCAGAAGCTTACCTTACAGAAACACAAGTACATGTTACTAGAGCTGGAGACAACCGTATGAGGAGTGCTTAAGCTCAGAGGTGCAGCTGAGACCTGTACACGCGTCCTTTAACCTCATCATTACGATCACCTCATGAGCACCATCATCACTACAGCATGATCAGCATGTCCTGAACAGGCACGGAGATTGGAACAGAAGCATCTGTGAGGAGCTCTGAGATGGTGCTTGGGGGGGCGCAGATGGGGGTGTTACCTGGGGACCGATTTTTAAGTTAAAAATGGTTCATTAAAAAGGCAGAGAATAACTAGGGGGTTTCTGCATTGCCTTCACTCAAGCATGGGCAAATTTTACGACATCCACCTGTGTGCGGTAAGACAGGTGAGGCACCTGGTGTCTGGCCCCACGCCTACAGATCCCACCATTCTCCACACTGATGCCCATAATGTGCATTTCTGCGCTCGCCACGCTTGCCCAATTGAATGTTTTTGACACTCACACTGCCCTCTCACTGAGGCGTCGGTGGATACACACACGGTCAGATGAAGGGCCATGAGGGTGTGTAAAAAAAGATTTGATGCATCTGGAAATAAACAGTGTCAAATTATTAAATGGTGTCCCTTACCCTTGGCTGTGTTGGTAGTCATCTGATAAGAAGAAAGAGGCTTTAACAAACCTTAACACAAGCCAAATAAGTTCACCAGCTGAGTATTTACGTAGCCAATGATATCAGACAACCTTGAGGGTTCACTGAACCCATGTACTGATTCAAGCCTGAGGAGCATTCATTTGGATCTGAACTACATCTCTGAATCCTTGTTTGTACTGTACAAAAGTGCTGAATTCTGAATTACTCCAGCCTGTGTTCATGTGAGGCATGTCTGTAAAGACATTACATGTCACAATGATAAAGTCCAGAGAGCATATTCTCTCTCTCTCTTTCTCTCTCTCTCTCTCTCCTTCTCTCTTTTCAGATCCTGCTCAGAGCATAAAGAACATAAAGGTGCATATGTGTGTGTGTGTGTGTGTGTGTTAGAGTTCCTGGCCTCGTTCCCACTCTGCAGGGCTTCTGAGGATAACTACCTTACGCATGGCAGACCTCAAGCGAAACTGTCTAGGAGGCTGTCTGTCTACTGAGGTGATGTCATCTGTTCATCCACTGTAAAACACAAGCAAATGCACCAGGTGTGGGGATATACCTCTTCTCCCCCCACCACACACACACACACACACACACACACACACACACAGGCTCCACATCTGTACTGATGCTCACTATATTACTCAGCGTGCTCTCAAACGCTATGCTCACAGAACTTCTGATCTGAATACTGCCCACTACAGCTTTGATCCAAACCCTTTTATCACGCTCCAGTCACCCTTCCCTCTCACTGTAGCAGGGCCCCTGTCCAGTGACTGCACAGTGGCTAAAGTCCACAACAGTAACACCTATCAGCAACCCACGCATCCTCTTGCAGATAGAATTGGGCCTCACTTGAGATAAAAAAAAATGTAAAAAAAAACTCTTCTCAGAGGAAATTAGACTTGGGTAAATATTTACCCATAAAACCCCTTCCAGGCATCTGCTCAGCTTCGAGGTTGTATACACAAGTGAAATGATTACACCACCAAGGGAGACCGTTTTCACAGGAAACAGGAAAAGAGAACTGGGCTGATGGGAGATGATAGACATAAAATTCTATCTGTCAGTAGGACACTGAGAAGAGCTGAGAAAATAAATGGGGCACTGTCAGTGGTCAGTATGTTAGGTTAGGTCCTGTCAGCAGTCAGTAGCTTAGGTTAGGTGCTGTCAGTAGTCAGCATGTCAGAAGGTTACCATGCTGGTATACCATGCTGGTGTCAGACAGTGCTGCAGAAGCTACCCACCAGACGTAACGTTGCAGGATGAAGTGCTGCCTGTGAACATGTTTACCAAATGCACAATTTACAGTGATGTCTGTATACAATGTTACAACACTACAAATGGTCTGGGTTAAGGTTACGCGTACTTTCCTCCCAAAGCATTAAAGCTTGCATAATTATACACATTTTCCCAAACCTGTGTTATTAGTCAGATTAGTAATCAGTTTATTCAATTTTACATAATTTAAAGACGGAGATCTCAGTACACTTGATGTGATAAAACAGCTGGCATGTTACATTTAAAGCAAGATCTACCCATTCTTTGTCTTTGCCCTGAAGGCCATTACTTTGTAGTGTACTACAGTGTACAGTATAGCTGCCGGACACAGTGTTCAGATGAGTAACTCTCAGACTAAGCTTTGTATGGTCGCCATCATCCAAAGCAGCAAAAGACATAGCATGGCGGCTAACGTAGGCAAGACCAGCCCCTCAGTGAAACATGATAGCATGACAGTGCAGACTTTCTCTCAAAATATATTGCATTAAAGTCCTCCCTAAGCAGCAATTACCCAGACAGGTGAGTGCATGTTTAGGGATTGCACTGATCACTCAGGATTCTATTCATCTCTGTCTCAGCCACTGTTTAATGAGTATGAACTACCTAGCAATTGCACAGCCAATCACAGCCAAGCACATCCAAGCACAACCAAGTACAGCCAATCACAGCCAGGTACAGCCAAACACAGCCAAGCACAACCAAACAACAGCCAATCACAGTTGTGCGCTGGCCCCTTTCCACTGGCCCTATTTTGTGTTCCTGTATATCCTCAAACCAAAAAAGTGATTTGAGTTTCTCAGACTTTTTGTGGTTGTTTTTCTTCTTCTAGTGTTCTAGCGTCATGAATGACAACTTAACTGTAGTCCCTCTGTGAACCTTTCCCATGGAGGTTTAGCCATGCTCCACATAACATTTTGTTTAGATTATTAGTGGACTGAAGAATGTTTAGAGAAAACCATTGAAAGCCTTTAGGTATGTGCTGAGATTTTATGATGATTCGCACAATTGCTATCGAAACCAGCTATAATCTTAACATTCAAGACTGCTAACGTATGTAATACCCACAGGGTATCCGGTTTACACATATTGCGCAGCTGCAAAACCTTGCAGTGTTTAAAGATCCAGCCCAGCGCAAAAGCTTCGCAACATTCTGCGACTGATAGAGTCGTTCATCACCAAGTTATTTGTGCCGCACATTTAATTCAATTATGCTAAATTTGAACTGATTGCTTCCAAACGCCGAGCAATCTCATTAGCCGACATCTGCCAAACTACCCCCTCTTATTCCTCTAAGTTGCATGTGACGTGTGCACATCTGTGTTGGACTGCATCGCAGATGCCGTGCGTCTTTTGTTTTGTTGTGTGGGGTACAAGCTGAGATGCACCAAGAATGCCCTCAAGACAGCCGGCCACTCCGCACTGTTTTCATAGGGGGGGGATTGTGTGAACGCGGCCGCGGTCTCTATCTCTCTCCTCCCTTTTCCCCCCGTCAGCAAACAGACGGCTCGGTATTGTGTGCGGCATGCCAGGCAACTTGCCCCTGCCTGCATAATCTCCCACTGCTGCTTTGTCAACAGTGGAGAACAAATTGAGCCCACATGCTAGGCGCATGCTAGGCTGTCTCTGCACGTTCGCCAGTGAGTCCGAGTCTTCTGCACGGCCCTCTGGGGTTTGGGGTTTTTCTGTTGGGGATGGTTTAGAATTCAGAGGCACTTTGACGCATGCGCTCTGCATCTCTGCCTGTGACAGCTGTACTGTTGGCTGCGTGTCCGTGACTGCTCAGCTCAGTGGAGGGAAGAGAAGCAGAATCCATTATCTCCATTACATTTGAATTCATGCCTTCAAATGCATCATTACTACTCAAATACTAACATTTCATTTGGGGAAGAGCTTTGGACTTTCCTCAGCCATATCCTGCTGGTCTTTGTCAGTCTTCCCTAAGCCCAGGGAATATTTCTGCACAGTCATGTCTCAGTGGTCCGCGGATTAGCAGAGAGCACAGTCTTGGCCCAGAGCACTGTGCTGCACTGGGGCTCATCTTGCAGGCTGGTCTTAATGCCAGAGGGGTTTTCAGCGCTGTGAAGTGTTTGGGTAGCTAGCACTCCACAGATCGTCTGTTGACATATTTTGTGCAGAAGGGGTAAATTGTGGTGGTGGCACCTCACACTGACCTACAGACCTGTGTCTGTCATCTCCAAGCGTATCATTACCCGAAAGACACTCACATTTTCCAACGTGCTCCAGTGTTCCTCCTCTTAAGCAAATGCAAATGTGTTTTTGTCCTTGTCTTATCAGACACATCGTTGATTACAAATCATGTTCAGGATGTCAGACTTGCATGTTAGGGGATCACGGTGCTGTAAAACATGCTCAAATCACCACATAAAACCACATTTTATTGGACAAAACTCCTATCTGTGCACTCATTATTGATTGCAGAGCAATGAAGGTTCTGTGGATGGCACAGTTAGGTAAGCATGGAGACTTCTTTTGTGTATGTGTATGTGTATGTGTGTGTGTATGTGTGTGTGTGTGTGTGTGTGTGTGTGTGTGTGTGTGTGTATATATATATATATATATATATATATATATATATATATATATGTGTGTGTGTGTGTGTGTGTGTGTGTGTGAATGACAACGAAGCGTGGCCGAAGTCTTATAACTTATACCGTAATTTTTTCGACCGTTTGCAAATAAACAATAATTGCGTAAAAGGGGAGATTTCACTCACCACGGAGTCCTTGTAGTTTTGCCTGTTTCTTCCGTCCGGAACTGAAAAGGAATGAATGCACAGTGCGCAGCAGAACGCCAGTGCACCGGAGAGAAGCTGGGCTGCCTGCATCGTCTCGCGATCCGACTCGGACCCGAACACCACCTGCACGCTTGCAAATTCAGGAGCGGGAAGAGAAAGCGGACAGGACGTGCGCTGCTGTGCTGTGGAGTCGTGTAGTGAAGGAGTGCACGCCGGAGGGGAGATTTTATACTCTCTGATTTCTTTGTTCTCTTTTCTTCAAATTGCACTTTTTATGGGCTGGAGTGACAAGTTCACAAGCGCCCACGTGATCCAACTTCATTCGTCTAGCGTGCGCCGGCGCGCGAGGGGAGTCTGCGGGGAGGAAGGCAGGTTTTCATCATTCACGAGGTGCACACAATGTGTGTTATTGTGAAGGAAAGTCTTGAAACAATGAAATGTTTCTTCTTATTATTATTCTTCTTATTGTTGTTGTTGTTGTTTTGTCTGCAGCAATGAAAACATCGTTGTTAAGCCGGTATTACTGGATCAACGCGTCTAAAGTTTAGGATCATGAAGACGTCTGAGGTTGTGTGGTCTAGTAAGTCTATCTTAAAAATTAGTAGTCTAGCACCAGCTTGCTAGCGTTTCAGAGATGTAATTTTCAGGGCACTATTAAGTGGCTTCTTATCAGTTGAAGTGCACCTTCTTCAAAATGTCCTAAAACTCAAGTAAGACCACATAGGAAGCCCTGGGGGAAGCATTCACTTAAGCGCTCTCAGACACTATAAAATGTAGCTCTTTTTTGAAGTCTCAGCTCTGAGTTTGGCAAAGCCCAGAGAATGGCATGCTTGAATAATGCCCCCTGACCTCAAAACACCTGACAATGACAAGATCCGTTTCTCAAATGCCTTTGGTTAGAAGGCATGAACAGTATCATTACTGCTGAGTTCACTGTTAAGGAAATAGTCTGTTTGGAATGCATCAGTAAATTAAAGGGCTGTCACTGATCTCTTTTGAAGAACACTGGTCCAGTTTGTCATCGAGAACATTTCCTCACCATGGAGATGGACCAGTTTCCAAGCCCTGTGGATGGAAACTCTTTGGTGCCTTAACTAACCATCCATGCCTCTGTTAAAAGTATAGTCCAGGAACTGATGGGGAAGCACATGGATAAAACGACCCAAAAATTAATTAAATTCAAAGTACAAAGTAATGCAGTGGATATTAATTATGTTGTAACATGCTTTATTAAGAAACAGAAGTTTAACACATGTTTCCAATGACCATTTTCTCTCTGGATATTTTGTCATTAATCTAAGCATTTGGTTTGTGCAGTAGTCATCTCTGAGTCTCATTCTGCTTACTTACAAACGACAGGCCTCGGTGGTAACACAAGACAAACTGTGTGTAGATAGGATCTCCCTCTGAGGTGTTAGACTGTGTGTGTTAGACTGTGTGTGTTAGACTGTGTGTGGCGGTTCTGAGGGAGATATCAAACAGGCGCGACAGGAATCGGCCGCTTTCTTTGTGCTCCTGTAACAAATGACCCAGTTCGCTCGCGCTGGATGCGCCCGGATCTGGAGCACGGGGCTCTCCCAAAGACGGCTGCTTCATAGCGGCCCACCGCTGATAGCTGAGACCCGGAGGAGGAGGTGGCGAGGCAGAGGCCACTGTGGTGTCCGAGCACACAGCACCTATAACTCATCTCATATTGCTGTTGGCAGCTGGGATCAGGGACGGATCTTCTGGCCTGCTCCCTGCTGCTAAGCAGAGCGATGCTTCGTGACAACAAAGGCTAATCAAGATGGATACACTACGAAACTAGAGCTAGTGCACTTTTTTCAGGGTTCAGAGAAAGACTCCCTATCGTTCCTCTTAACCATAAGCCTCTAATCTGATGCATAACAAAGAGCACGAGGACAGAAATCTGAATGCTTGTCATCAGATTAAAAAGACTCTGACGATGGAGAAATGTGACTGAGAATTTTTGCTGTTGGATGTGAGATTTGAGGAGAGGTAGCGCTGAGTCCGGCTGCAGTGCTCTCTGTCTTATTTTAATGTAAGTTACTATGTTCACTTTGCTTATTATGTTGGCAATAATACAACACATATGTTCATACAAGTTTTACAGTAGGTATACAATGATGTGCGTATAACCAGCTTTTGCAGAATATACCATTTAACATTAATATGTGTAAACAAAGGCCCATAGCACTGAAAATGTTAATATGAAACAGGCAATAACTGACACATAGTTTCATGTACCCAGAGAACACCACAATAAACCACGAGGGAGACGGCACTGAAACCAAACCCAGACTTTCACTGTGTGTTTATACCCGGAGCTGCTACCGACAGCTCTGTTTATGCTGGTGCTGTTCCGTCTCTGGGCTTGTGGTACAGAACGCTGGCACTAACTCAGCTTTTAAATATACTGTAAAGTGTGGCTTTTGAAAGTGCTCCTCAGTCCTCTGCAGTCATTTTTAGCACCACCACGTTGGTTAATTGAAGACTATGGCTTTGAACCCATATGCTCCAACACCCATTTATTAGCGGGTGTTGATTTCGGAGTGATCAGGGGCCTGTGTCCCCTCTGTCTCCTGTCCTGCACTCTCCTGGTCAGCGTCGACATCGCCAACGACAACCACAACAAAGCCAAACACATCAGCAAGTAGGGACATTTCCCCAAGGACTTACTTATGATCAATTACGACTCCAAATGGGCCCCGGAACACTCAGACAGCCTGTTGGCCCTAATTACTGACAGGCTGCCTTAAGAGCCGTCAGGCCATCACCCACCGCTTTAATAGTGGGGGAACCACAGAGAGGTTGAGTCATCTCAAGTTACCGGACGACTGGCAAACCTGTTTAAGAAGGAGAGAAGAAAAGAAAATATAATAATAACTCCATTTATTTATCACGTGGGTAGAGCTGCGCTGGAGGAGCCGTGGGTGTTTGGAGAAGCACTGAGTGTGTGTGTGTGTGTGTGTGTGTGTGTGTGTGTGTGTGTGTGTGTGTGTGTGTGTGTGTGTGTGTGTGTGTGTGTGTGTGTGTGTGTGTGTGTGTGTGTGTGTGTGTGTGTGTGTGTGTGTGTGTGTGTGTGTGTGTGTGTGTGTGTGTGTGGGGGGTTCTACTGCAATACTGCATGTTCAGGTTAGGGTGCTAAAACTAAGAAGTCCAAACATACTGTGTACATTTAAACACCTTTGTGCAAATTAGCTTTAAGAGAGCTTGTTTTATCCTACTGTTTTACTGTAGGAGAGCATGAAAGCAAGCAAACAGAATGACATTCAGGGGTATTAAAGGTCATTTATAAAGTGAGTTACCTGATGATGAAATACAAAACAATGTCATAATACAGAAAGCCCAATGAATATTTAACAATGCATTTGTTTTTAAGGGTGCTAGGATTGCCAGTTCATCTGTGACCATTAGGATAGCAGAGTTTGTGTAACAGTAAGGGAAGATAGCCTTTGTCCTCTATAAGGTGATGTTTTACAGACCTCAGTAACACAGGTTCTTGAAACTGAAGTCCCTGTTAAAAACAAAGATTCTTGCTGTAGGTTTTGGTCTTCACAGAAAAGTTAGTGCAAGTAAATGAGTTTTTATGGTTCAGAGAAGCTCCTTAGTCTTATTTCCACTCACCAGAACCTCTCAGGTGCAGGATATTCTAAGACCCACAGGTTGAAGTCATCAGGGCAGTCTTAAAGTTTCCATAGACGTATCTTGGATGTCATTTGCATCACGTCCTAAAGATATAGTTGGGTGTATTTATGTATTTATAAATGTACTTAAATCCATAGAACTGTATTGAGTGTCTGTATAAAGTGCAATGAGTTCAGTGGTTTTAGATTATGCTTTTATGATTATGCTATGCTTCCAGATTCCAGTCACTGTGAATGGATTCCTTTGAACTTCTTCAAAGGTTCTGCTTTAAAGCATTTCAACAGAGCATGTGGATTTGGCGGTTAGCTTGCACCAGCCCTGAAACGTTCCTTTCACCAGCAGAAGCCCAACCTCCAGCATCCCGCAAACGCAGCTCCCGACTGGTTCAGGTACTTTCACAGGACTTGGAACGACTCGTCTGCTTTATGTGAATGACTAGAATTATACAGCAGTTTGACGGAGTGACATCAGCTCGCACAAAACCTCCAACTACAGTCAGAGGGGACGTAGATGATCCAACGACAGTTGTATAGTGATAGATAATCTGGGCCTGCATGATATGAGGAAAACATGCAATGTGTGGTAGCAATTCACAACAGCAAAATTGCCTTATTAAAGCACAGAATGATCTGAGGTTAGAAAACAGAGGGTTTGGGGTTTAATATGATTGGCCAGCTAGTTTGAATGCTTCATCTGATAAGTCAAATAAAAAAATACATTTTATTTAAATGCAGCTTGCACATGAATATTCAGATAAAACAAAAATTGCGTTGTTTGCGGCGTATTTATTGCGCATGTTCAAATCGCGATGACGATGAAAATACAATCAAAGCCCATCTACAGTGAGAGGGAATATAGAACTACTCTCAGACGGGATATGCACAGGGCTCAGGACGAAGCTTCTGATTTATACGAAATCATGTCCATCCAAACTCCACCTACTTCTGCTTTACCCTCTTATATTATGGCTATTAGGGACATGGGTTTTACAGCACTGGTACACAGTAGCTGGTATTACACTTAACATAATTGTAAATGCTTTGCTGCCCATATTTTAAATCACCATAAAGCGTTTCCTATGTATGTAACCGGAGATGTTCCGCTTGGCATTCCTTTTATATCAAGATACCATTCGAGACCCCTGTGCTCATCATGCCAGACATTTGAGCTGTTCTTTGGAAAGGCGGAAGGATCGTACAGGAAGTTGACACCCATAACAGATATGTTTTCCTTGGTAATTTCACTATAGTCAGCTCATAATTGTTCAGTTATTCATTATTCAAACAATATTTATGACAGGGCATTTAAAATGGTGCCAGGTTTGTGTGCTTGTTTTAGGTTTCGGATGTACTCGACAAAAGCATCATCAGATTGTTAAATGCCATTACATTTTCCAAGGCAATAAAGCATAATTTGTTCTGAATATTATGCCACTGATATTAACTCTATCTGACCAGAACATGATCATGAAGTAAAGTAAAAATGAGATCACTGATCACTGATCACAGCATGGTCCTTCTAGTCAATGGGGCTTCCTGTATTGCCCCTGTGGTAGAGATTTAAAACCACTTTTACCCTTCTTGATAATAGAAACCACTGTGTTATACAGGAGAGTGGTTACTATCTCAAGTGCATTTAAGTAACGGCTTTAACAATCCATTAATCCTCAATTAGACAAGATGAGTAATAATTGACTGTTGTGTTACATGGATACAGTAAGCATGTTACATGTATCATGTTACATGTTACATGATACAGTAAGTCCCATGTTTCACTTATGAGTGGCCTATAGCAGTTGTATCCCCTCAATAGAATAGAGTAGATACTTCCCGAATATTATCTATCCGGAAATTAGGAAGGATGACAGATGGAACAATGACACTTTAACAGGGGAAAAGACTCCGAGGAACTTTGGCATGTGCGGATACCCACACTGCTACCTGAAGGCATCCTCACATCCACACTCCTTATAAGGCTTATGAGCACTGAAATCACAGGCCTGTGACATACATATCCAACCCAGAGCATGAACCTTGGGAGTCAGCATGCTCCTGAAATTCTCATTATAAACAAAATAAAGAAAGGAAGTTAGCAACTGGTGTTTTCCTACTCTGTGTATGTAGACAGTGTGCATGGGAATGACTGTGCATTTACTGACCCAGATATGGGCATGTGTGTTGTTTGGATACTGGTCCAACCCTTGGTGACTAATAGTGCAGCATGATGGCTTTCTACAAGAATTTGCGCCGAAGCCGTTTGTCTCACGTTTCGCTGCAGTCAGTCTCTTTTTCACTGTTTGTTTTGTTTGTTGAAGTGGGGGTGCGGTGGGGGGGAGACCAGAGCCTCTCCATCTGATAAAAATGCAAGCCAGACTCCCGAAGCAGCCCCAGCACCGTCAGCGCTCCACCCAGGGCCCACAGACCCGGGTCAACACGCTCAGGCTTCAACATGAAAGAGCGCCCTGCAGCAATGAGTCACTCACTCAGTCCTTCTCCCCGTTTAACCTCCCGTGCCCCACTGACCACAAGAAAGCAGAGGGTAGGGGTTGGGGTCGGTCTGAGGGCCGATTAAAAACAGGCTGTTCTGGTACAGCGCCGACTCCATGGTGACGCTCCGAGAGCTCGTATGGTCGCGTATTCTTCAAGCACATCTTTTGGGTGTCCTGATTCTGCTCCGTTTCACCTTGGTTGTCCGCGTTCAGCTTTTTGACAGTCACTCCAGCGGTCCGGCATCTGGCCGAGACGAAGGAAGGCAGTTGATTTAAAACCCTGCACCACATTCATTACCTTGTCGACGAAGCACTAATCATGAGCACGAGAACAGCAATGAGGCGGGGCAGGTGACCTCTGACCGCCTGCCTTGCCACCACCTCCAGCTCAGACACGCTTCCTGTCCCTCCGATTTATGCCGCACTTCAGCTTTTATGAGCGGAGCTGGAATTTCCAGTGGATCAAAGACACCCACGGAGTCACTGTGCCACCTGGGACAGCTTCTCGTGATGGCCTAGTGGACGTTGGGCTAGTCTGACGCATTCTAACGAGTGCGTACAAGCAGAGAACCAGAAGACCTGTGGAGGTCAGGTGTACATCATCAGAAATGTTCCGGGACCTTCAGTCTGCACTTTTGGCTGTGACATTCTTACTCAGGAACGGATGTGAGCAGTGGAACAGTGTGCGTTGCCAAGTAGTGATATATCGTGCAGCTGTGACATGTCGTGTACATGTCGTGTAGCTTCAGTGGAAAAACATTTTTAAGAAATCCCCCCAAAGATACAGAACCAGTGTGGAGACACAACAAAGAGCTTATCGAGACGAAAGGGAACCCAACAATAGACAATGGGTAATGTGCTGTGACTCACTGGACTTCATCCACGACCAGAGTGTGAATCACACCAATTTATGCAGATGTGCAGACCCCCGAGTGCTGTGTGCTGCCACACACCAAGAGGCTCCTACCAGGTGTCTGCATAGCAACACGGAGGAACCACAAGGTTTTAATAGACACCTCCAGTTCTGTCTGTGTTTGGAAATCATCATCATCATCATCATCATCATGTGTGGCATATACTTTTATGATGACGACTAGGGACAATATTTTGTACAAAATATGACAGACTGGATGTCGTGACCTTGACGTCTTGTCTTGAAATGATAAGCCAGCTGTCATCTGCCTGTTCTGCTTAGAGTATTGTGCATCTTTTGTGATCAAAGCCTACATGACAAAGTGGGTGTGTGGAGAAGAACGTTTCAAATGGTTCAAATCGAGGCTCTTGGTTTGTGTTTTTGTCTCCTGCAGCTTTTGTAAGACACCACAAGTGACACTGAGATGCTTGTGGATTAAGACCATTGTTATATTTTGTAGTTTAATTAACCAAAAACATGCCTGTGTTAACAAAACATCAAACGCTTGACTGTCTTCAAGCACATCTCACCTGAACACATGGAGTGTTTGCTTCCTGGTGTGCTCAACTCTTTTCTCTACCACAGAACACAACCCCAGGATTTGACTACCACTTTAAGTTGCACAAAGACGTTTTAGAAATATTTACAAGCAATCCATGCTTAGCTGAAGTAGTTATAATTATTAGTTAGATCATTTTTTTAATCCCATTTATCTCAGACCTGACAAAGTTTTGTCATGCTGGTTTGATCACATAATAATGAGAGTTAAAATAACCCTGATTTATAATGTGGGGTGGTGCCTCCAACCACATTTAATAACACCACAATCAATCATTGTATTAAAAAATGACACTGATTAAGCATCAGTATCTGTGAGCATGTTGATACCACTAAATTACTGTATTTAAGTTTCTCAGTACATCAAAAACATGCATCAATTCACGTCAACTCTTTTTCATGATGTAAACTCAAATCTTTCCATATTATTTTTTATAAAAATATATAAATGGTAGCGAATAAATGGGCGCATTGCCTCATCGGCAGAAAAAGACATCCATCAACAAATAAGCTTTACTTAGCAAGCTCGTAAAATGAGCATATCAATTATTACTAGCAGGCGACCGCCATCTTGTGGTGAACAGTACAAACGTACAAAACAAGTTTTATTCTGGAGCGCGAACAAAATCCCTATAAACGAATCCTTGTCAGAGAAAAGAGTACAAGGAAGCGTACTGATATTCGGTTGTTGAAGAGTGGTTTACTGAGTCGCCTAAGGTGAACAGAGTTCCCCGGTTTCTTACAGGTTCGTGTCTTCAGGATTGGCAGCTCTCAGCCCTTGGAACAAACAGCAAATGAATAAATACACCTTCAGATCCTCCCAAACAGGCACGTATGTGTAAGCAACAGCAAACATGTCTGTAAGTGTATCTCTAATGTTAAATATCTGTTTGAATAGGCGAGAGTAGATAAACATCACGTGGTTTCTTTTCCTAGCTTCAACAGGATGAAAACACCGAAACTCCGGCATCCAGTGCTGGAACTGGAACTAGTCTTTGATTATTCTACAACGACATGCCTATCGTGGATCAAACCACTAAAAGCGCGCAAACAAAGCATCACTGGTGATGGGAATCCTTAACTGAACCCTGCTTCCAAGTTTCAGCTACCTAAACACCCAGACCAGCGATTCGCCCAGAGCCGTGCAGTAGCCAATACAATAGATTTTTAGCTGCGTTTAACTGTCAAACTAAATGCATATTTCACCGTGTCATTAAAAATGACTGTCAAGCAAGCATGCATCTCGTTAGGAACACTTCTCTGTACTGTATACCTTGATAATTCACAATCCAGAAACAATAAGATTTGTTTCAGAAGAGAAACCATGGAAATCTTATGTGAATCAGCACCAGATTAAGCAATGCGCGTGGGCAGAGCGTCTCGCGACGTGCACCGCTCCCTATTGCAGTGGTTTGCAGTGCAGTAAATTAAGATGTAATTGAATAAAACCTACACCTTCGCCTATGACGCCTGGGACAAGGAATTTCAGCCTTAAGACGGCGGAACAATTTTATTTCCTCTTAATGTATACAATAAATACAATACAATACAATACAAAATACAAATATGTCTGAATGGAGCATTTTATATTTGTTTAAATCAATGTTTATGTAGCCTAGTCTACATATGCCCTGCTACGGTGTTTTGAGCACGAAATTATGGAATTGGAATGGATTGATTTATTCTTCAAGACAGGTTACTTCGTCGTATCGGTTTATAACTAATATTCTTCTTCTTGAAGACAGTTGCGTATTAAAACAGATGTTAAACGACTAATGTTTTGCTTAGCTAACATAGTGTAACCGACGAAGTTTAACTTTGCAGCATTGGGCTCTACCTGCGTACCTGCCTGCGTCAAACTGTAATCCTCAGTCAAGAAAACCTCACGTAGCCCTACCGTAACTCCACAATGTGTTGCGCATATTACAAACGCCTACCTCATTTGCCCATGAATTGGGACACACCTTTTCACCGGTCTTTATTACCTGTCTTTTCACGTGATCGTTTTACATTTCTAAGTGAAAGGGGTTTTTGTTTTTTTTTTTTTTTTTTTTTTTTTACATATCTTGTGACATATGTTACCAGTTAAGAAACACCAATTTTGTTCCGTGAGACTACACGTCTTCGTTGGAATTTAGCCTGCCTCTCCAAACACGTCTCATCAGGCCGGTTTTTCAAGTTTCAGCGTAGTCTACAACTGCTCACAATCAGGCAGATAGGTGCACAGACCCAACCTCGGCGACTATTTGAGACACTGGGTAACATGAAGCAGTAATTGGATGAACATCTTGTCCACGGACATTAAAATAGATTGTTTGGGGAGAAAAAGGTGAGTAATGTTTTATTTATTTTCCAAAGATCAGTGGTTGTTCATCGGCTTGTTTCTAAATTACTGACACCGTGTAAGCCTTCAAGGTGTGTCTTTGTCAGGTAACCTAGCCTGGGCTACCTTGGTTGTAGTACGGCATCTCCCTCAACGGACCTGTGGGAGCATTACATTTTGCGTCCTTGTTAATAATCGCATTTAGTAGTATATTGGTTTTATTTGTGTTTGTTTGAGCTTTGGCTGCCTTATCTATTTTAATTTGTATTTAATTTTTTTCTATTTTAAGTGTTTCGAAACATGGAGCAAAAATATGAATAACTTGTCATTTCCTACAGGATATATGTGGTCGAAATATCAATAGGGAAGCATCCACAACAAACCTGTCTTCCTGTAATATTCGGAACTAGTTTTGCAATATCAGTACATGCTATACGAAGGAAGGAATTCATGAACAAACATAAATCTACGCTATCGTTTAGCTATACTACAATCAAATACACGCGCTGGACAATTAAAACTAAATATAAATAAAATGGATTGTATAAATAATATGTATATTCAGACGTGGGTGTGAATGATGTATATCGAAAGCCCGTATTATAACTCTCCAGGCCAAGCACCCGGTCTTATTAACTTGCTTATTTTATTCCCATCCTCCTCACCCTGGACAGACAGTCTGAATGAGGAGATGGATACACAGTTTTCGTAAGTGTGTAAAGTGATGACGTGTGTTCTGAACAGTGGTATGAAGAGAGATCTTTGAGCAAAATCTCTTTCAACCTCCTGGCTGAGGTTTGGTATTGCAACAACAGTAACTTTCCAAACCCTGCCAGACATAAACACACACCTTGGATCATAGCAGCGATCAGTTTCAGTATTCAGGGAGCTGTGGGCTTTACCTGCCCCCTGACTTTGCCCCCTGACCCCTCCCAGTTGTGGCATACTGGTTCAGACTTGTGTCAGATGTGTGAGAACTGCAGTAGGTGCCTCAGCGCTCCGCTGCTGCTGTCTGATCCACAGCTCTGTCTTCAGCGCTCCGCTGCTGCTGTCTGATCCACAGCTCCGTCTTCAGCGCTCCGCTGCTGCTGTCTGATCAGCGTCTTCAGCGCTCCGCTGCTGCTGTCTGATCCAGCTCCGTCTTCAGCTCCTGCTGCTGTTCAGCTCCGTCTTCAGCGCTCCGCTGCTGCTGTCTGATCCACAGCTCCGTCTTCAGCGCTCCGCTGCTGCTGTCTGATCCACAGCTCCGTCTTCAGCGCTCCGCTGCTGCTGTCTGATCCACAGCTCCGTCTTCAGCGCTCCGCTGCTGCTGTCTGTCTGATCCACAGCTCCGTCTTCAGCGCTCCGCTGCTGCTGTCTGATCCACAGCTCCGTCTTCAGCGCTCCGCTGCTGCTGTCTGATCCACAGCTCCACAGCCTATGGGGATGTGGAGGCACGTGTTGTTGGCAGAGTGCGTAACACCACAAAGCCATCTCTAACTAACCCTAACTCTCTCTCTCTACCCCTCTCTACCTCTACACGAGTTAAGGTTATGGTGCTTGTAAAAAAACCAGGGCCGTGCACAAGCTGTTCAAAATGAAAGGGCTTGTAAAGACCCTGCAATGTACAGACGCTGTAACGATTCAGGCTCAGAGCAGTTTTAAAGTTCTGAATGGTTACAGTTCAGGGGTTCAGGTGACAGGGGTCTTATCAGACTACTGGTTACTACTACAGCACATGCACCCAATAACCTCTGCAGTGTGGGTACACGCAAGAGGTTCAGGAAATATCATGTTAACAAGTCTAGAGCTGTAAAGTTCTGCTTAGGTTCTCAGGAGCTGCAGGAGAAACACACACATTTGGATCGGAAAACACTGAGCCTGTCTAACAAAGACATGTATTCCCACTTAGGTTAACGTAAGTATAAGATTGTATGGGTGGATATAGGAATCGTTGTGTCGAAACTCTCGACCCCTACTGGGGGTCACGCTTCATGTTCAGGGTCATCACGGCTAGGTCCGTGCTCACCGTATCAGAGGGTCTGAACTGGCTACGGTCTTAATTGAGTTGGTCTCCCTTAAAGTGGCCTGGGTGTTTAGCATGGCTGTTTTCCTTATCTATGCCAGGCAGACTTCAGGTTAAAACCAGTCATGCTGAAGCATGTGTGTTCCTCCCTCTGTTTTAGTTCTTTATTCTTTGCTTTGTGTTGCAAGTCCTGGTGAATGTTAATACCACATAACCGCCAGTCATTCCCCCATGGGGGTTTCTCCAGTGCGGGGACGGTCTCTAGCAGTTTGGGTAAGAAACGTCTGACCTGTACACACAGGGGCGATATGGATCTCTCTTCCAGACACGAGTCTCTGGAGTACCTCTGATGTCTGCCTGTAAAATGCAGACTGAGCCCCAGATATGATCAAGCTGTATAAGTATGAACAATGTAAGCATGTAGCACATCATGTCTTTCCTCTTCTGGTTTCGATGTTCACCGTCTGTATGCACAGGAGTGGTTTCTAAACCTGGTCCAGGCCTACAGATGTCAGAACTGTCAGAAGCTAAAAAAAGGTGACCTTGTAATAATCACCTTTAACTTGCTCAGTGTCTTCTGGTTGCCCAGTGCCTGGTTTTTTAACACACCAAAGCCCTTATTTCTGTGTTTCTAGTTTCATGCTGGGTGTTTTATATAGACACACCATTTGATTTGCATAGCATGTTGGCTTATAGCACATACCCAGTATCTGCCTGTGACAGTTATGGACCATTATGGAAAGCAGGAATGAAACTTTGATGGGAAGTTGTATTACAAATTGCTGTTTGGTGGTGTTTTCAGGTTTTTACCGGTAAGATTGATGGATGATTAAATAGTGCAACAGCAGTATTTACAGTCTTGCACTATAATAAGTCAGGCAGGTGTGTTTGCTAATGTATTGTGCATCAGACACTAATAAGTCATGCAGGTGTGTGTGTGCTAATGTATTGTGCAATTATGCCTCTCTTGTTGCTTTTATTAGTTTCTATCTGGAACCAAGTCTCTTGTTTTTCATTTAAACCTGCCCAGTTAAGTGCCTTTGAGTTTCAGGTAGGTGCTGTCCGAAAGGAGAAAAACAACCCACAATTTGCTTAAACTACAGTTGGAGACGTTAGAAACGCATTCACATCAATGTGGTTGGGGTTTTGGGGTCTGGGTCTCTGCTGGCTTCCTGGGTGGGGTCCCTGCATGGGAGTTTCTGGGTGGGGCTCTGGTATTAGCACAGTGAAAGAAAGGTGTTTGGGAGTTATATAAAGCACATGGCACAAAGCTCCTTCTCAACCCATCAACCCATCCTGCATGGGGCTTGTGGGTAATGTGTGGTGGTTTGGGTAAGGATGTGCCCAAGCAGGTTGCCTTGTGTCCTGTGCGTTCTCGGTGACCCAAGTGTCTCTCTTTTGTTTAGCAAAATGTTCTTTTTTTCCTATGGACCTCACAACCAAATAGTTTATTTAGTGACCTGAGGACAAGGATTTGGGATTTGAATTTTCTGACTTGTGACGCAAATGGGAACAAATTCAAACTGAATAGCAAAGCAGTTTAACACAAGGTGTCATAATCCGGCTCCTCTTTGGTGAAAATGTTTGTCAGACTGAGATGGCAATGAAACCTCCCCACAGTGTTTCTTTAACTCAATAAAGGAGGTTTGCTTTAAAAGTCTTGGACTATAAACACTGCTGACGCGAGAAACCAAGCAGGTCCTTTTAGAATCTTAGGCCTTTACATTCAGTGTTTCAGATATTGAATTCAAGGCCTGCAAAGCCAGTGTCAGACACCCGTGTAAGGTTACTCCAGTACTCTTATGCAATAGTGTTAATACAGCTGAAGTTCAAGACGTAGGTGTATGCAGCAGGAACAGTGTGTAGATACATTACCTGTGAACGTGCGTGACAGAGATGATGTAACCATTTAATTTTTTGCCAAGAAACATTTGCTACTATTTGACTGCTCATTAAGTTAACAAACTCTACAAGTGTGTGTGTGTGTGTGTGTGTGTGTGCGTGCGTGCGTGTGTGTGTGAGCATGCAAGTGTGTGTGTGTGTGTGCGTGTGTGAGCATGCAAGTGTGTGTGCATGCGACTCCTTAGGGATTTTGGTGGGGAACTTCCCTGTGGACTGTAGGTTTTTATCTTGGATAGGTGAGATAGCAGTCAGGACTGGAGGCTCTGTTGCCTCTGGAGCCATTATTGGAATGTACTCCTGGAATGTGAATTTTAAGCAAATAATCAACAAAAAGCCTCCTGGGTGTTTCCCAGTCCAGCTGTGGCTCGGTCCGGATAACCGCCAGTGGGGGGCGCTGTTCGGGGGTGTTCAGAGTGCTGTGTTCATTCTGTGTTTGTCTCTGCCCACTATCCACCACTGACCGCTTTCTGTTTCTGAGAATCTTCTGCCAGTACCTGTTGTCAGTACACACACACTCACTCTGTGTCTGTCTCTCTCTCTCTCTCTTTTCTTCTTCCTCTCCCTCTTTATCTTCCTCACCCAGCCCCCTGTTGCTATAGCACTTCCCCGACGGGGCAGGTTGCTGAAACCAGTTTGCTCAGACCTGCTTCCTTTTGACTCTGTACCTGGACTGTGGGGGAACCAGTGGCCAAAATAGGCTCCTAGTTTCTCCTGGAATGATGTCATGAACACGGCTCAGTCCGTGTGCTTCTCTCAACTCACTGTCTTCTATGAACTCCAAAGCACAAGGAGGTGTAGTATTTGAAGGGTTTTTGCCCTATTTGTGCGGTGGTGAAGGTTTATGGGTGGGGCTGCGAACCCACTCCTCTTATTATTGACACTTTTGTTAAACTCTCAATACACCCCCAGTTGTTCAGGCAGCATGAAGTGGAGCTCAAGTGTTCTGTGTAGTTTAGCAATCACTGAAACCTTTCGCGTGCACATTAATATGTAGGATTGTGGGTGGGTACACGCCAGGAGCTTGAAGTGACACGCATTTCCATGTAGACCAGTTGCCACCACGGCGCTGCCAAAAGTGTCGGTTGTGGTCTGTATTATACAGACGGAGAGAAAGTGTAAAGAAGTCAACGCGTGTGCTAATAACCTCACAACACAAGTGGATGTTTTAATAATGAGCAGGCGTTTTAACTTTTAACAGATGGTGACTTCAGATCTACAAAGCAGTCAGTCCCTAATCTGCTGCTGTGTCCACATGCAGTAAACCCTGTATATATGGTCTTATTAGCTTAACATCCACTTAATTTGGAAGTCCAAAGTGAGTCTAGCAAGGCTGTGCCCTGTTCTCAGGACCCATGTTTGCTTGCCAGGAGTCTCATTTGTGGCTGGGTTTCCATTAGTATACAACATGTGAAATCAAAATGAATAGCTGCACATTTAGTTATGTTACATTTACATTACATTACAGTTATGTTACATGGACCCTAAGTACAAAACAGACTCACTTGACAGCATTTACTAGATTTCTGAGCTTTATTTATATTAATAAAGTATATTAATAATATTAATAACTTGTCTCATGCATGTGAGAGGGGTGGAATGCTAATAACACCCCAGCAGTGCTAATGCCCGTGGCTCTTGATGGGGGGACGTTGTGACCGCAAACCGGGCTCATGTGTCCTGTGTTAAACAGATTTTTCGTGTTTCCCATTTAGATTGCGTTGGGTCTGAACTGAATTATATTACTGTGGAAAAAACTTGTTGATTTGCATTTAGACTTCTTGATTCTCCAAAGAATGTTGACTGAGTCCCATGACTTCCCAGTGCACCCACAGATCAAACATTTACCTCAAATTAATTCTTCTTGTCACTTGTGCATACACGCATGCGTGCGCTTACAAGCACACACCCACCTGTAGCTAAGAATGCTTGCGTTTGCATGCTTTTGTCTGGGTGTGGCCCTCCACCATTCCATACTGCCACTACACAGCTAAACATGCCACAGATCCATTTGCACAGCGGGGCTCCAGTTGTGCCTGAGCCCCTTCCTCTGGAGGCATCATTCAGAAGGGCAGATCCATGACACATCTCTGTTCGACTGTATGAGCCCAGGGTGGTCTTCTTCCATTAGAAATCACTGTGGCTTCTCCTGTTAATCGACTGAATTGTCCTGCTAACTCAGAGTCCCCTCTTTGTGCAGAGTCCCTGGTGTCGTGTTAAGCAAACATTTCCGCAAAGAAAACAAATATGTTCAACAAATAATGATATTTGTATGCATATTTCATTTTGGGTTTAGTTAGATCTTGGTTTTGAAACCAACTTGCTGTGTCAGGGCTGTTGTATTGTCCCAACAGCATCGAGACAAGCATCAGAAAATGGTGAATTCACATGAAAATTTTGCTTTAATAACCTAAATGAATCAACTGCACATACACCCACTACACGTCACACACTGGAGGCTACAGCACGGCATAAGACGTGTATGCAGCTCATAAGAAATACTGTTGACATACGAGGGAGTGGTCCATTTATGTAAAGATCTGTGATATTGTTACATGATACATTATCTAAATATTAACTAAGTACCACAAAATCCTCTGAACCACACTGTGTCCTTTTTCATAGCCAAAAAGGTCTTCGTTATGTGTTTTTTTTTTTTTTTTTTTTTTTAAAGGTGCTAACTAAATCATTATCTAAATGGATGAACTGTTACCTTCTTGCAATGTTACTTATGGATATTTTGTTTTAAACAGGATCCTAAGACGACGGATCAAATACTAGTTCCGTCACATTATGCTACCACAGCTTGTAAAAGTCCACCAGAATGTCTCTGGATATGGAGCTCATCTTTGCGAATGTAGTAATGAGCCCTGAAATATTATTATGACTGCTGTTGGTTGTGGTTGGATGAAGAGGTTATGCCAGGAAATTCAGCTGGTGAATTCTGTTGACGTTTATGGGCCTTTGTAACCGTGGGCCCTATGGCGGGGAAAACTCCAAAAAAGTGGAATTCCTTGGAATGTGTATATTCTTCATTATTTCAGGGCTTATATTGTCAAAATTATCCTTCTTTTGACTTTGATGAAGTTTGAAAATGTGAAATCAGCCTAGTAAAATTTCTTCAGGAGAGCGCGAACCAGAATAATTTTTAATGAACCATTCCAAATCAAAGACTGTGTAGATCATACTACATACTACTATCACAAATGTGCTTATTATTTGCATTCCCTACTGTGATGGGCCCCTGGTTACAATCGCCATACAGTGCAAGCAAGTGTAACTGGAGTCAAATAAGAAATCACAGCACCCCAGGGCTGGTTAGGACACACACTCAAACTCCTGCAGGGGTCCAAATGTCTAATTTTTCCAGGGTGTCCAAGATGTGGTGAATATGCCTTTATCTTTATTATATGTCTTGCAACGGCGAATGGACTGTTCATGATCATATAAGTGGTGAGAATGGGGAAACGCATAAATATAGCAACATGGTTTAACAGGCAGGAGTACATGAACTCTGCATTCCTATGTCCGAGACACTGGAACGTTCGTGAAGACGACTTCTTTGTGGCATGCACGCTATGTAATTTAACAATAGTGTTCATCTTGGAGCCTGTTTTAACTGCATTCTCTACACCGTTCAACTGAGTATGTGGAAATTGACAGTGAGCATGTGATGCTTTGATGGCATCCTCGTTCAGCCGAGTCGGCCGTCCCTCATTTTATGTCACTAAAACGCTGTCGCGGTGCTCTGTGTGCAGGTTTTGCTGCTGCTTGTACAAATACTGTACATACAAATACTGTGGAGGATCCACAGCCATATTTCAGGAAAACTAAATATGCAAGTCAACAAATGAATATTAATGAACTGCATGGGGTTGCTAATGAGGATTAATGAGAAGTCTCAACAGGATTTTTTGACTGAGGGGGAGACACCGACGCGGAGACAGACCATTAAACAATTTCGTAAGCACGGATGTTGAACAAACCCAGATATTTTGTTCTTTGTTATGACGTCCATGGTCAGAATTATTTAGAATAATTTGTAAGTCATTTATACAATTAATGGCAGTGTGAAGGATGAGAGGAAAGGCTAACGATGGTCTGTCAAACCACAAAGCAGTGGCAGATTCACAGCCGAATACCTGAGGAACCAGCTACGCTGGGGAGAGGTTGGTGGAACCAGAGTTGCATTCCGCACTGTACTGGGTCAAAGAGATTCATGATGCCCACGTCCTAATGCTTCAGACATGAAAACAATCAGATGTGTTTGTGTGTTTACTGATCTAGGATCAGTACTCGTGTCTAACTGAGATGTGTTTGGCCTGCTGTGTTTAGCGCACCGTGCTAATGTGCACTAGCTGAATGTTTGTCTATTTCTGGTACTGGTTATCAATGGTTGAAAGGAAAACTGAGCATAGATGATATTGATTGGGGAGAAAAGGCCACCTCCAGTACTTATGAAACCTGGTTAGATATGAGTAGCGGCTCAAAGGATCATTCATTATCACGCTAATTAAATTCTTTGTGTGGTGTTTCATTAAACATCTCCTCATTATCAAAAGTGCACTTTTGAATAGTACTGAGAGAAGGCCTGTTCACCTGACCACCCCCCACTTATTGTCATGTAATCTGACTCTATGGAATTCACGTTTCCCAGGAAAGAGGTGACATTTTCCACAGACAAGCAGAGTCTGTTTTCACTGAGGCTGAATGACGCTGGCAAAAATGAACCTCTTCTAGGGTGACATGCCGTACAACGCATCACGCTAATTAGCCTAACAAGCCATGTGTTACTAATGATGGTTTTGGTGTAAAATATGGTAGGACTACATGAATAAAACAAGATGGTGTTTTGTTACTCTTTATCAATGGGTTCATTTCAGCAGTTACAAGCATCTGATTGAGTGTTTTATTCTGGTCTTATTCAGGTTATATTGGCTTCCACATTAACGATGTTATCTTGCTCATCTTGCTGATGACTAAGGCATGTTTTATGCTGTTTGAGGCTACTATTGGTGTAAGGCCAACATATTGTAGGACGTTTAAGACTCCAGAAAATACTTCGATTCGCAAGCTCTGACCCCCGATGATCTCCACTTACTGTATGTTTTATAGTAATGTGTTTAATTTTGTCCTCATCAAAAACTTTGTTTAATCTGTCTAGGAAAAAGAGACTTGTGAACTAAAACCTAGTTCATTTTGTCCTTTCTATAGGTGTGTGTGTGTGGCTTTTCATGGTGGGTTGTGCTGTGTTCACTTTGTGCTGTTTAGTGTATTCTTATCAGGAGTAGTGAAATAGAGGTTCCTGATAAACAAATGTCATTGTACAATAAGACGGGCTTTTCCACTTGCTGTTAGTCCTGAGAAAACTGCTTGCGTGCGTTAGGGGCGCTGGGGACGATTAACTAGCTGAATAATTCTGTGATCATGATGCTGTTATGCAAACACATGTGAATTTGAATCACCATGAAGGTCAAGATGATAATCAGCTTTGCTTTGAACACATTTTCTGTGGAGTCTTTTTGAGAAAATAAAAGCATTTATGTCACTGTTGTCACTGTATATTTCAAATGGCCTATGAGAGATTAATTGTACAGAAGCAAAAAAAGATTGTAAAGATATATTTCAAGTTATGGTCATGCTTATTATCATTGTTCATACTGTTATGAAGTTAAAAAGCAGTGGCCAAGAACCTGTGATCATGTGATCCAAGATTGATTTAAGGGATAACTGATGGGGTAATTGCTCCCAAAGATCAACACGTGGCTTCTGTGAAAGAGAGCACAGGTGTATATAACCTGTATGGTGAGGTTGTTGTGGGGAGGGTTGTTCTGCTGTTTCTGCACCAACAGCAGAAAACCTCCTTGACACACACACAAAACTACACCTAGAGGTGCATTTTAGCATAAGTTCTAATTACAGCACCATAGTGATTTAATCATGTAATGGTTTTTACTAACTGCAAAATCTGCATAATTGTTTTATTCTCTCTCTCTCTCTCTCTCACTAGTGACTAGTCTCTCAGGATGAGTCGGCCACGTGCAGACTCCCAGGATTCCCTGGGGCCCGATGATGAGGTCATGCCTTACAGTGATGACGAGACTGATGATGAGTTGGAGCAAGAGGATGAAGAAGTACCAGCCGTCGTCCCAGAGGCTGTACCTGGTTGGTGTCTGTCTGACCAGCTTTAGCATTTCACCTAGATGATCCAGAAATCCTGGTTTTGAACCTTTTAGAGTACCTTTCCTAACCTGACATCAGCAGATAGTTCTTGGCAAAACACAATAACTTTAGATTCATCTGTAAGATAAATATTATGTTCATTCTGAATCATTTGAATTGTTTCTTTTTTTTCTTGATTTTATTTTCAGAAGCAGGATGGAAAGTCAAAGCAAATGACCGAGATTTCTGCAAGCTTCCTGAATTCCAGAAGAAGGTCTTTCTGTGCGTTAAGAAGAGCAAGTACTCTGTAAGTGGGAAAACCAGCTTCAGCTTTTTCTCAAGCATCAAACCTGCACGTGATCATACACACATGCTGAACAAGCCCTGCATCTCCATGAGAATTGAAGCATCCAGGAGAAATGTGCAGAGCCAAGCAGGTGTGCTACAGGAGCGTGGAGAACATGTCCTCTTTGCTTACACCAGCGATACTTGGGAATGGTATCGCTGGTGTCACTGTGTCCATAGCTCTGTGTGATGTGTGTTCCTGCTAAAAGGCCATTATAGCAACGACTGCAACAACTTTTCGTGCCATTCTCTGTAAACCCTAGAGATGGTTGTGTGTGAAAATCCCAGCAGATCAGCAGTTTCTGAAATACTCAGACCAGCCCATCTGGCACCAACAAACATGCCATGTTCAAAGTCACTTAAATCACCTTTCTTACCCATTCTGATGCTCGGTTTGAACTGCAGCAGATCGTCTCGGCCATGTCTACATGCCTAAATGCTTTGAGTTGCTGCCATGTGATTGGCTGATTCGACATTTGCGTTAATGAGCAGTTGGACAGATGTGAACCAGTCAGTGATGGTGCTGAGTGCATGCGGAGGGGAGCAGGGGGAATATTTCAAGATGGGGGCCATTCTGTTCAGATCACTGCCATTCAGAAGCCGAGGCAGTAGAGTCGGTACTTTGCCTGACATCATGAGTATCGTCGTTACCATGGGACGCCGCAGTGAGGATTGGACTCTGAGGCTTTGGGCTCTGAGAGGGCTGTATGGTTCTGGCCTGAGCGCTGTGTCTAGACACGAGGAACAATCCATGATTCAAGACTCTGGCCACACACACACACACACTTCTCCCTTCTGTTCTCTTGCAAGTGACACCGCGCTGTTGATGCATAACCTAGTGACTCATAAATCAGCTTGTGTTTCACTGCAGTTTGCATCCTAAACATCTCAGCCTAGTGCATATTTGCACAATACACTTTGCCTCTGTTTACGCTCACCACCCACTTTAATAGACACAGAGATGCACTTGCACAGAGTGAGAACTTTAATTTTACAGGAACACAAGTGCAGACTGTACCCTGCATCATGGGTCAGTTTCTGACTGTAGAACCACGGCTGATCAGATGTTCTATTCTTGCCACTCAATTCTCACTGATCTCAGTAGTGTCATGCTAGTAAGTGCTGTGCTGGTGGACTTGTGTCCAGCAATCCAGATACTGACCACGGATCAGGATGCCTACAAAAATCATGCGAGGCAGAACGAATGAGCTGTGGTCTGAAGGTACATCTGTAGACTTTGAGTCATTGTAATAATTCAGTGTTGGTGCATGGTGAATGGGTTTGCTCTCACTTACTGTTCTTTCACATCATCTGTGCTTGGTGTCTGTAGTATTTAATAAGTTCTGTCAAGTTGTCCTGTGTCCTAAGAGGTCTGTGTCTCTTTCTGTTCTATATCAGACCATGACTTATGAGGCACAGGGCTTCACTGTCCCATTGACCTCCATTCTGATAACACACTCTGTCTTACCCGGTACATCCCAGTCCCAGTCCCTCAGTTGTCATTGAATTATTGCTGTAGGCAAAGTCTTGATTTTCCCCCTGCTCTCCATCTTGGACATGAGGCTCCGAACATGTGTGTGTTCCCTTAATCAAGAGTATCGAGCTCTGTCCCGTGATTGCTGGGAAAACCGATCAGGTTGATCAGTTAGCATCTCTGTTACAGGCCCAATTTGTTTGAGCCGCTCGTGTTGTTGTTCTGTGACCTCAGACCGACAGCTGCATCCACGTCACCAGGTAGATGTGGGCGTGCTGTCGAATGTGGGCGTGGCAGCAGTCCTGACCTTTCACACGTGAAGATCATTTTAGACCCTCTTTAAAATGTCAAATGCCTTTCTTTCTTTCTTTTTTGAAGCCTGTTTTTCCCGCTTTTGCCATCTGTGAAGGTGGAGTTGGCATTGTGACATTGGAATCCATGTTGCATGTCTGCCACACCCTTGGGGGGGGGGGCTTTTCTCTGTCTATTCATTTGTTATCTTGCTGTTGCAAGATGCATTGTAACCTGTCAAAACGTGTTCCCGCTGACTTACTAGCACATGATGTCAACGGCAGTTGCTAATTGAACACTGCATAAACGTTCTACGCTTCAGTGTGTGTGTGTGTGTGTGTGTGTGTGTGTAGAACAAGGTGGTCCCATATGGGAGGCTGTAGCCTTTGTGTTTATGAATGTGTGTCTTTGTTCCAACACTAATTAAATTCTTAAAGCTGACCCCCCCTGACCCAGCAAACCTTTGACAAAAGGCAGCATTCAGAGAGAACCTGGAGTTGAGTTGGTTTGTAGATGGAGCTTATTATTCTGTCACTTTCTATCACTTGGTGATAAAGTTTTTAAAAAGCGATTACCTGCCTGAATTATATTTGATGTTGATTCCGGTCATACTCACTCAGCATTGTAGAATTTTGTGTTTGAGAGTAAATGTGTAAAACGGCAGCTAGATCACGCTGACGACCTTCCCACAAAGTGACTGTGTTTCAGGAAACAACTCTACGTCTCTTTCCTGGTGGTCTGAAATGGATATTTTACAACTTTTCTGATCGTCTCCTATAGCAGCAGATCTTGTCACCATGACTCAGTTGAAAGATGGTGTTGGACACGGAGTTAGAACTAGGAAGTTAGAACTAGGAAGATTTATGACATATGAGTTGACCACTCTGAAACTTGGCTGAAGTGTTGCTTTAAGTCCTTAACTGAAGACAGGCTCCATTCGAACTGTGTCTCCTGCCATGAACTGTTCATAATGTGTCTTTTTGTTTGTTTTTGGTTTTTCTTAGGGAAATGCTATCAGGACCTATAAATACAATGCCCTTACCTTCATTCCTCTGAACCTGTTTGAGCAGTTTAAGAGAGCAGCCAACCTCTACTTCCTGGGACTTCTCATATTGCAGGTATGCTGAGCCTTTTAAACGATTGCCCTCGAACCCTGTTACACGTACCTGAGTCCTTGCATGTTGGTGACTGATATTCAACCTTCATGACAGACACCATGTTCTAGGTATTTACTAACATTTCGGAAGTCCTCTATAAACATCACACAGAAGTACAGATTCAGTTCTATGTGGTTGTCTTTGCTCTCTGAACAGATCATTCCCCAAATCTCAACTCTGCCCTGGTACACCACGCTGGTGCCCCTCGTGCTGGTGCTCGGCATCACTGCCATCAAAGACCTGGTGGATGACCTGGTGTGTTAAGAACGTGTGTGTGTGTGTGCGTGCGTGCGTGCGTGCGTTTAAAGGACCAGACCCCGAGTTTATGAATGTCGTGATCCGCCATTTTGATCTGTCCTCTGTTCTCTCAGGCTCGGCACAGAATGGACAACGAAATCAACAACAGGAAGTGTGAGGTCATGCTCAATGGCAGGTAAGCTGACCAGGAGCACTGGTGCTGGTCTTCATTGGAGAATGAGTCTGATTCTGGCATCCGTCAAAGTACTCACGGCGAAACACGCTTAATAACTTTAATAACGGGGTATAACTGTCATAACTGTCTGTTATTCAAACTTTCACTACTCTGATCCAGGTTTCAGGAGGCGAAGTGGATGGATATTCAAGTTGGTGACGTGGTCCGACTGAGGAAAAATGATTTTATTCCTGTAAGTCAACCTGCATCTGGATGCAGAGGGTTCACTCCATATCTTAATCACCCCTTTACTGATATTTAAGTTTTTCTTCTTTCTAATTTTTCATCAGATGTGTCATTTTTGTTTGTGCGTCGTAACTGAGGTCCTTAGTGAGGGGGATATTCACTATGGACCTGTATTAAAAGTGTTTTACGCTTTTGTTACATTTTCATTCATTGTTGGTTTAATATTGATTTCGTTTTTGTTTATGTGCATTAAAGTTGAATAGTGATTCCCATTTTACTTCACATAGGCTGACATTCTGTTATTGTCCAGCTCGGACCCAAACAGCTTATGTTATGTAGAGACAGCAGAACTTGATGGGTAAGAAATTTATTCAGTTTTATCAAATTAAATTTGTCACCCACTCTGCAAAAAAAGTTTTTTTTTAATATCTTTATTGCACTTTCCAACTAAAATGCTTATACTGGAAAGTCTGATGGAATGTCAAATTCACAAGTTAACCCAAGCTGTTAGGACAGACTGATGTTTTGGAGGTGCATTATCAAAGAAGTGCACTTAGTACAATTATAGCCCCAGAACCTTGGTACCTATGTCTGAGATCTGTCTTTTCAGTTTCACTTAATTCTACCTCAGTATTACAAAGTATCTCGCTGCACTGGTACCTATGGAGGGACAGTGCACTATGCCAGCATTATTTCACTGATTAGGTTTAATTTTGCGTTTAGAAGCGCATGTTGATCAGGACAGAACAAGCACTCCGCCTGTTCCAACCCAGTCAGAGTGCAGATCTGTGTTCCTAATGGACAAATGTTTGATCTGAGGGTGTTTCAAGAGTCCCACAAAACCAAACACGTACAACACGGCAGCGTATCGCTCCTCTTTTCCATATACGGCCATGAAGGTCTTTTCCGTAGCGTTTGAAAGGCCTGTGTTTTCCAGGTCTATCATATTACACTGCCACGTGTTGGGCCGTAGCGTACCAGACGGATCCTCGATGGTCAATATTAGTCCTGGGTTTGTTTGGAACTTTAATGTTTCCTTGTTCAGTATTGCATTTGAAAGAGACAGAGACTGATTCAAGAGTACACAAAGCCTGTGCCTGAGAGCTAAACTGCGATCAGTTTCAATGCCATCTGTTTCTATGTACACAATTGTGCTCAAAAAGCAAAGCTGACCCAGGAACAGTATTGACCTTTCTGCACATGTACCCATCATAATGACCCTGTTCCAATACATGTGGCCTGAATGGAATTTTCCACTGAAATCAATACCTCAACACAAAAAAAGCAAAAGTGATTCACTGCGCTGGCACAGGTACAGGGAGGTAATGCATTTGTTTGTGTGTTCCTGAACGTTTTTGTGTCTTATTTACAGGGAGACGAATCTGAAGTTTAAGATGGGACTGAAAGTGACTCATGAGAGGCTGCAGCAGGAGAATCAGCTGGCCGAGTTTGACGGTACGCGTCGCCACAGCCAACTCACCGTGTAGCTCCAGAACAGCTTGCTCGACTAATTAACACGTCTACGGTCATGTGACACTCTACTCGCTCACACAGTAGACACACACACACACACACACACACACACACCAACCACACACACACACGTTTACGAATGAACACTCCAACAATGCCTGAGCATTGCGTCTGTATTTGACATTAATTTGTGGACATTTATATATCCAAGATGCCCACCTTCATGTCCTAAGCACTAATCAAGTCCATTTATCCTTTCCACCCCTCTCTCCTCCACCCCTCTCTCCTCCACCCCTCCCCCATTAAGGAGCGGACACTAAAATTATGAGAAATGGTGGAAAGACCAGGTTCAAGCGCACCAAGATAGACTACCTGATGAACTACATGGTGTACACTGTAAGTCGGAGTCCCATAAACACCCTTAGAGAAAAGGTCTTCCCTGCACGGCAGCCGCGCCGAGCCCTGCAGTGTGGTGGCTTTCCAGCGCACGCTCACCGCAGGGCGACTCCGAGCAGGAGTGTGAGCAGCGCCAGCACCTCGGCGGCAGGAGAGCTTATTGTGTACGCAGAGGACTTGGCCTCCGTTTAGCGTCCTGGTGCGCTGAAACGGCTCCGGTGCTGCTTGACTGTGCATTAGTGACGAGGGAGAACCTGACCCGCTTTTGGCCCACGTGTAGATCTTTGTGCTGCTGGTCCTGATTTGCGCCGGTCTGGCAATCGGACACACGTTCTGGTACGAGGAGGTGGGCAGCAAGGCCTGGTACCTGTACGACGGCAAAAACCAGACGTCCTCCTACCGGGGATTCCTGAGCTTCTGGGGTTACATCATCATCCTCAACACCATGGTTCCCATCTCGCTCTACGTCAGGTGAGACGGTGGTACCTGCGCGTGCCAACACGGGCAGCAGTGCCAGCCTCGTCATTGGAGCCTAGCGACAAGAGTGACCTCTAGGGTTCTTCACAACATGCTGTCAGGGTCTGGTTAGCATCTGTCTCTGAAGGACACATTATCGCGTGGCGTACTTTGACCTGTTCCGTTTTTAAATAGATCAGTGGCTTATAAGACAAAGAAATTTGATATATTTGCAACCAAGCATACTGCAAACAATAGCCATCCTAACATGAGCCTGTCTCATTAATATTGGAGTGGCCATCACATTCAGACCAGCCTCTTCATGACCCTCATGGAAAGTTGTTCAAGTGCTCAGAGAATAAATCATGCTGTTGATAATGCTGTTCTGTGGTTTAGTAATTATTTGTTGAATGGGTCATTTTTAACCTCAGAATTTTCTCTCTCTCTCTCAGTGTGGAGGTGATACGTCTGGGCCAGAGTAAGTTCATTAACTGGGATCTGCAGATGTACTATGGTGATAAAGACACTCCGGCCAAGGCTCGCACAACCACACTCAACGAGCAGCTCGGCCAGATCGAGTACATTTTCTCTGACAAGACGGGAACGCTCACCCAGAACATCATGGCCTTCAAGAAGTGCACCATCAGTGGCCGCACCTTCGGTAAGAGACAGGCAGTTCGCTCACAGAGTGGAGTCTAGGGGAGTGTAGAGGAGTGCACCTCGTATATGGGGGTGCTCCTCGTGCCTATCGTACCTATCGCTCCGGGGCCTGCTGATGACGCTGCGTGTGCTGATGACGCCGCGTGTCCTGATGACTGGAGGACTGATCAGGCCCTGCTGGACGCTGGGGAAGGTTTAGTGGAGCAGCAGGTGTAGTTCACCTGGCCGCGTCCTCCCGTCTGCTAAACTAGCAGGTTGTTTGTCGTACATGAGCAGGGTCCTTAACCTGTGCAAACAGCGTTAAACCCAGGCTGGATCTGAACTTCACAAGACACACTATCCTTTGTTGTAGGCTCAGGTGCATCTTTGGACCCTGGACAAGTTGCCACAATGCCTTTGGGAACATGGGTACCTGAGACTCTGTTGTGTGTGTGTGCGCGTGCATGTGCGTGTGCATGTATGTGCGTGTGTACACGTATGCAAGAGCCTTTTGTCTATTGGGAGAAGCAAACATTCCTGCAACAGGCGCATTATGCATGTTGCATACGTGAGTAGGGCAGAGTGTAAAAGGTCCTGCACAGTCCTGAAAGACTGTGTCCTGTCCTGACAGACAGGCTCAGCTACAGCCCTCAGCTACAGGCCAGCACACATTGGGCATCATGGTCTGGTGGTTAGGGAACTGGTCTTGTGACCGGAGGGTCGTGGGTTCGATTCCCAGGCCTGAGGCCATGACTGAGGTGCCCTTGAGCAAGACACTTAACCCCAACTGCTCCCCGGGCTGCCCACCGCTCTGGGCACGTGTGCACCACAGCCCCCTAGTGACACACTAGTGTGTGTGTGTGTGTGTGTGTGTGTGTGTGTGTGTGTTCTGACTGCACAGATGGGTAAATGCGGAGGACACATTTCGATTGGGGTGGAAATCACAATTGACCAATGTGGCAATCTTAATCTTAATTAAACATGGGCAGACCGAACCTGCCGTTCATCTCTACAGGATATGACTGAGCTTAGTTGCAGGTGCAGCATCAAAACCACCTTCTTCAGCACAGTCGATGATTTAAAATGAATGATTTGTGACCTTTTGGTGAAAGGTGAACTTGGTAAATTAAACAAAAAAAAAAAAAACAAGTTCTAACACTTGGCTTTGCTTGGTTTTAGTGTTTGAGGTAATATCAGAGCTGTTTCTTTCTGATCTGTAGGAAATTCCGCAAATAAAGATGGTGTGTCACTGGACAAAGATAAGGTACTGAAACCGGCCGTGCGTTCCTACTAGATAATCCTCACGCACTTAGTATTCAAATGTAGTCACAAATTGGCGTATTAATACGATGGTGTAACGGTGTACACACCTGCTGTGCTTTGGTTGGGACCGTGATTGTAGTGAGAAACCTCCTCATGTTTATTTTCACCCTCGCTGTTCTTTACTGTGTAGCCTGTGGACTTCAGCTGGAACAGGTACACAGACAGGAAGTTCCAGTTCTTCGACAGTTACCTCGTTTCCTGTATCTGCTCGAAGAAGGACCCAGAGATCCTGGAGTTCTTCAAGCTGCTCTCGCTGTGCCATACCGTCATGGTGGAGCAGAAGGAGGGTGAGCAGCTTCGAATGTTAATGCAGTCCGCTCCCCCGAAGAGCTTTGGCCTGTAGGGGGCGCAGTACTAGGTCACACACACTTAGGGTTCACTCACTTGAGTGATTTTTCTACTTCAAATGTATTTCTTCAAAATGTAAAATAAAAGCTTAACCATATTTAATGCAGTGCCTGCCAGCAGCCCAGAAATCGATCATAGCGTATATCCAAGAGCATATCTGAAGCTCCAATATTGGCAACCAAGTTACAATATTAAAAAGTACATTTATAAATTAATAGTCTCAGCCACAAGCGCTCTGAACACACACAGGTGGAGTGGCTGACTTCTTTAGTGTGGGCTGCAGTTCAGAAGGTTGCCGGTTCAAGTCCCACCATTGCCAAGTTGCTCCTAAGCAAGACTCTTAGTCCTCGTTAACTTGAATTGTACTCAGTCACAGTTGTAAGTCATTTTGGTTAAGAGCATCAGCTAAAGGCTATAAATGTGAATGTAGTGTGTTAACCTGGCCACACGTGTCAGGATCCCACCAGTTGCATGCCAGTTGGCTAGTCTCATTTCCCTGCATCATTTTCTACTATTTCTACTGTCTCATGAGACTGAGTTTAGTTTGTTCTAGCATGAGCAAACAGATGCACACGGTGAGGTAAAATGAGCCTTTTGGAGCAGGATATATTCGTGAGACTGTACAAGGCTTGTGAGGTCCATGTTATCTCATCATTTAAAAGTAATTCAAGAGTTTTGCTTAAAGCAGTTGGTGCAAATCGCAGACGTCACGGCTTGATTGTCAAGAGACTGCAGGGAAAGCCCTGTATTTAGTTGGTGGCCGGTTGTCCGTGAACAGCTACCAGGGTTTCGGAGTCATGCGAGTTGTGCGTCCCCTTCTGTCAGTCACTGAGCTGAAGCTCGTACCTCACGGACCGGTGTGGCTTACACGGGGGGGAAAAGGACTAACACTGACGTTGAATCTGGGCGTCTTAACATCGCATGTGCAGCTACTGAATCTCCTATGAACCCAGACTGAGTTTCCTGTTCCTGCAGTAGTACGTGTTTCTTGGCCAAAGGAACCAGACTCTCCCTCGAGAGTCTGGCAACGTGAGCCTAATAACTTCATGTACGTTAAAACGGTAATTGTTGTGGTTTCAGAGGAGCTGGTGTACCAGGCGGCGTCACCAGATGAGGGCGCTCTGGTCACCGCGGCACGTTGCTTCGGCTTCGTCTTCCTGTCCCGCACCCAGGACACCATCACCATCAGCGAGATGGGGAAGGAGAGCACGTACGAGATGCTGGCTCTGCTCGACTTCAACAGCGACCGCAAGCGCATGTCCATCATCTGTGAGCAGCCGCCCTCTATTTCCACACACCACTCTTACACACATACATATATCCCACCGCCCCAACACACACACACCTGCCTTCATTCCCTTGTTCACTCCCTCCATCATCTCTTTTCTTTTTCCCTTGCCCACTAGCTCACTTGCTCCCTCATTTTCTCCTTTGATCACTTTTGTCTCCCCTCTCTTCTTCACTCGCTCGCTCCCTCACTTAGCCACTCATTACTCTGCACTTCACTCCCACACTAGACACCTGGTGTTCTGGTTTCAGATTCCTTGGCTTACTGTGTCCTGTCTGTGTGCAGTGCGTTGTCCTGACGGACGGATCCGGCTGTACTGTAAGGGGGCAGACACGGTGATCTACCAGCGTCTCAACCCAAGCTCCAAACACAAAGACACCACTCAGGAGGCCTTGGATGTAAGGGGGACTCGTAATATGACCCAGTGCAATAGTAGATGGCTAGATGACCAGTCACAGACATTAAAGACTTTAAAATTCAAATGCAGCATTTGCAGAGGCTATGGAAACTAATTAAAGCTGTTTTAAAGTAAAGTTACATTTCACATTAGTTCATTATTAAAGTTCAAACAGGTGAAAAAAGTCTTTGAATTGTTACTTTTTGAGATGGTTCTTATTCATTCTTTCTCTCTCTCTCTCTGTCTTTCTCTCTCACTTGGAGACAGATCTTTGCCAATGAGACCCTGCGGACTCTGTGTCTGTGTTATAAGGACATCAGTGACTCCGAGTATGAAATGTGGTCTCGTAAACACCACGAGGCCAGTGTGGTCATGAACAACCGTGAGGAGGCTCTGGACAGCGTCTACGAGCTCATCGAGACCAACCTGATGGTAAAACACCCAGGATCCTTCCGCCTTTGCGCATATCAGCTGTATTGTTGCCCTTGCTTGCAGTGTAGTACTCTGAGTAGGTTACATCATGAAGGTGTGACCTCAGAGTAGAGGGGTGAGTCTCAGGAGTGGGAACACCATCGCCTCATGTGCTTCTCACTTTGCCATAACCTCCTCTGACAACAAGCTGTCTCCCATTGGCCCTCTGGGAACACGGCCCATTGTAATTTCCACAACTCCTTGCTTCCTTCACTGTACAGTTGATCGGGGCGACCGCCATTGAAGACAAGCTCCAAGATGGCGTCCCCGAGACCATTGCCAAGCTGGCCAAGGCTGACATCAAGATCTGGGTTCTGACTGGAGACAAGAAAGGTGCCCAACATCATTGTGGACTTCTCATTCGGAGAAGCATAGTGTTGGGAAGCATAGTGTTGGGAAGCATAGTGTTGGGAAGTGTGGAGCTCGTGGCAGTACGTGAGCGGTGGGTGTGTTGCCGTGGTAAGGAGACCCGTTGACATGTTGTATTATTGGATTTCACAGAGACTGCGGAGAACATTGGCTACTCTTGTGAGCTTCTGACCGATGATATGAATATCCACTATGGCGAAGATGTAAAGTACGTACCTGTACTCATGTGCTTGCTGACGCTGTATGCATATGTTTATTATTATAAATGCAAACTTCTCGTGCACGTGTACACGCACACACACACACACCCCTCACCTTTGAAACTATGTCCGTCTCTGCCTTTGCACAGTGAGAAGTTGTCGGTTCGGCAGACGAACAGGCGTAATGAACCAGGCCGAGGCCGCAACAAGACCTCCAAGGAGCCATTTTTCACCGGGACAACCAAGAACGCTCTGGTCATCACGGGAGGATGGCTGGTACGTGCCTGTCCATGCAGAGCAGCCAGAGAAGAAAGTCCAGCCAGCCTGTCAGCTTGGTGATCGCCAAGGGCAACTCTGGAACTTTTATATGTTTTGAATAAAGTTGCACCTCACAGAGAAGGAAGTCTGTGTCCTTTTGTATGAAAGCTGACCCGTGTTCCAGGAAGTAGAAGACCAAACTCTCCCTCCCTTCTCTCGCGTCCGCAGAACGAGATCCTGTACGAGAAGAAGAAGAAGCGACGACGTCTGCGTCTGCGGCGCCTGGGGAAGCGTCCGCCGCCCGCCAACCCGCAGGACGGCCAGCCCATCGACGACTGGGAGAAGGAGATGCGCCAGCGCGACTTCGTGGACATGGCCTGCGAGTGCAGCGCCGTCATCTGCTGCCGCGTCACCCCCAAGCAGAAGGCCAACGTGGTCAGCCTGGTGAAACGCTACAAGAAGGCAGTCACGCTGTCCATCGGAGACGGGGCCAACGACGTCAACATGATCAAGAGTGAGTAGATGAGCCAGGAGACTGGGACGGTGGGTTCTGCAGTGCCCGTCTTAACGGCTGAAGTTGGGTTCGGGTTTGCAGTCTGTGAGGTGTTCGGTTTCAAAAAGCAGAGTTGGACTTCTTTTTCCTGTGACGTCATTTAGCCAGGAGACCTCTGTCTAAATCAGCTTGTGACAGTGCTGAGGGGGAGTGGCTATGTGACCCCGCCTACTGTCCCATGTGACTCTCCACAGCTGCAGACATTGGGGTGGGCATCAGCGGACAGGAGGGCATGCAGGCGGTGATGTCCAGTGACTACGCCTTCGCTCAGTTCCGCTACCTGCAGCGCCTCCTGCTGGTGCACGGCCGCTGGTCCTACATCCGCATGTGCAAGTTCCTGCGCTACTTCTTCTACAAGAACTTTGCCTTCACCCTGGTCCACTTCTGGTACTCCTTCTTCAGTGGATACTCCGCACAGGTGAGAGGGGAGGGGCCAGATCTGGATGCTCCTCCTCTAATGCACAATCCCTTTCCTGGGAAAGTCTATACATGCACAAGTCTGTTAGTTTGCTTAATTGTTGTTTTAATATATCTGAAGTGTTTGTCATTAAAAGTCATTAAATGAAATATATAGCAATTGTATCAAACATAACTTATTTCATCACTGCAGTTGGCTCATGAATATGATGTAATTCTTTGGTAGATTGCATATGAAGACTGGTTCATCACCCTGTACAATGTGCTGTATAGCAGTCTGCCTGTGCTGCTAGTTGGCCTGCTGGACCAGGTAATGTCTGGCTCTTTTTGAGTTGCTGACCTTCAAATGAACCACTGTTTCGAATTGCTAAGCTCTGCCATGCACGATCCACTGTTTTGAGTTACTCCATCATGGACTCAAACGTTCACTGCTTCATCATACATCTCCATTGCAGCACTTCAACTTCTGTCTCTCTCCTCTCTTTCAACGTAGGACGTGAATGACAAATTGAGCTTGCGGTTCCCAAAGCTGTATCTTCCGGGACAACAGGGGACACTATTCAATTACAGGAACTTCTTCATCAGCCTGTTCCATGGCATCTTCACATCTCTCATCATCTTCTTCATTCCGTACGGAGCCTTCCTGCAGACAATGGGCCAGGATGGGGAGGCGCCGTCCGACTACCAGTCTTTCGCCGTGGTAACCGCATCCTCCCTCATCATGACCGTCAACCTTCAGGTACTTGATCGTCCAACAAATGCCATGTTGAATCTGTATGTAAGCAGCAGGCCAGAATGTTCACCTCAGCACTTTAGGTGAATGTTCATGTCAGTGACAATATGTAGTTCATGACTTAAAACATGGGCATTAGGTAACATGCGAGTGTTTCTGTTGTGCTTACGGGAAGCTGCACTCGCATAAGTGGGTCCCAGTACTGCCATTCCAGCGCTGATCTGGTGTCCTCTGTTCTGGTGCAGATCTCTTTGGACACCTCCTACTGGACATTTGTGAACTGCTTTGCTGTGCTGGGCAGCATAGCCATTTATTTTGGCTTCATGTTCGACATACAGAGTGCAGGAATACACGTCCTTTTTCCAACGACCTTCAAATTTACTGGTTTGTATTACTGCTTTGAATGGCTGGTTTGTATTTGCATATTTCAAATAATAAACTAGTTTCTGGCTAGCGGATGGTTGCCAGTGACCCATATTCATTGTCTTTATTGTAGGTGATCTATCAATACAGTCATACATTGAAAGCATATGACCTTCTGACCGTTTATTTTATTGCTTAATTATACTCTTCACACTGAAGTGGCTCTGAACAGTGACCCCTGCTGTTGTGTCCCAGGTGTAGCAGCGAACACCCTGAGGCAACCTTACCTGTGGCTCACCATCATTTTAACAGTGGGCATCAGCCTTCTGCCCGTCATCTGCATCCAGTTCCTCAGTAAGACCATATGGCCCTCGGTTGGGGACAAGGTACGGCCTTCCTGGAGACTGCGTGCCGAGTGAGACGTGTGGAGTTCTGCAGACTAATCCTGTCTCTCATTCTTGCTGTCCCTCTGTTACCTGTAGGTCCAGAGAAACAAAAAGAAGTATGAGGTAGAGGAAGAGAAGAAGAGGAAGCCACCGGCGTTCCAGCGTGGAGGGCGATCACGGCGCTCCGCGTACGCGTTCTCTCATTCCCGTGGTTACGCTGACCTCATCGCATCTGGTCGCAGTATTCGCCAGAGGCCACGCCCACGTCCTGAGCTTAGGGACAGCATCCGGGAAGAGCCCCAAGCCGAGAACATCTGAAGCGCACCCTCACCTGCGCTGTGTTTTGACATGGAGGAGGAAAATCACTTGTGAACTGGTGTGAACAGGACCTTGTGGGTGGAGGAGGACAAAAGATCTCGTTATCAAATGTACTTCATCTGAGCCTTGTAGCACGCTGTGTGAACAAAGCCATCTGCTCAGGTTCTGCCCCACCTTCCCTACATCTCTGCCAGCACCCATGGGAAGGGCATAGGGGATGTGAGTTAAGGGCATAGGGGATGTGAGTTAAGGGCATAGGGGATGTGAGTTATAGAGCTGCACTGAGCAAAGGGTGGAGAGGAAAAAGATGCAGACAAGGCAGTGAATAACCTACACAAAAACAAATAGGAAGGGCTTATATATAAATGTGTGTGTGTATTTATCTGAGTTTACTCACAAGGAAGGGAAGGAGTTTCCAATCAGCCTCACTTATAAACACTGACCGCGGTTTTAAAATGAACACTGTGCGTGACTAATTGTACAACTCAGGATTTTATTTTCCACTGGTTATTCCCCCAAAAGGTGCATTATGTAGGATATAATTTGTGCCTAATGTTAGATAAGACATCCAAAAGATCTCATTAACCATGCTTGAAAACAACAGGAACACAAATGTTATTACAGTTGAGCTGATATGGTAAAGAGATTCATGATTCAAGTGATTATGTGGAGGTAGACAGAAGCCTTTATGGTGGCTAGTAAAATGTGAAATGCTGTAGGAGAGACTGTGTTTTATACAGCAGAGCTATTTAATGACGTCTTTGTCTGCTGGTGTTTATAAAATGTTTAACTTGAATACTGGTATTAAGACAACCCCATGTGTACATAAAATAACCATTATCCTTGTGGGTGCAATACCTTTATTTCCATCCAGACTTAAAATGAGTAACCAACATCTTAACCGCTTAATTTTGAAAATTGGCTTTTGCCTTTTCAAAGGTTTGTTAAAACACCAGAAAAAACAGGAGCGCAGGTTTACTGTTCCAAACCTCAACACGTACAGAAACTGCACTGAATGAGCAGCAGTGAACCCTGGGAAAAACTGGGTCCTGAGCCCTTCCTGCGTTCTGCACCTTCAGTGACCCCCCACCCCAGAGATGTGAACCTCTTCATAATCTAACACCTCAGATCCATCGTATGTTTGTCTCATAAAAGGGTGGGTGGTTCAGTGAGGTTATATGTACCAACTTTAAAGGTATGTATGGATGTTTTCATCTTCATACTGGTTTGTCACCAGTCCGTCACAATACCTCTAGCCTGAATCTCACAGTTGTCACCTTTGTGGAACTTTTTACTTTTTTTTTTTCCCTCCTAAAGTGCCTTGCCATGAGTGATGCTTGACTGAGGCTCACAGTTGTCATTATGGGGTAATTTGGTATGTGTGTGATGTCTTGGAGGTGGTTTGAAAATGGAGTCCGATGTTTACACTAATAGCGCTGCACCCTCCTTGCACTTCTGTCCGCTCCATTTGAAGAGGGTTCTGTTCATTATTTCTTAACATGCACCAAACTATGATCTGAAGAGCTGATCCGTCACTCTTTGTACAGCTTGTAGTACCATTTTTCTTTCTCTTTGCGTGATTTTCCATTCAATGCTGAGTAGTTCTTTTTTTTTTTATAGAGAGTCTAGGTTCATTCTAATCCTGTTATTGACATACATACTGGTAAAAGGGACTTCATTTCCTCTGCAATTTTAACAGAAAACTGTTACATGTTTAAAAATCTGCCATATTGGAATAGGGTTTCCCCTTTATGTGAAACGGTTCACGTCCTTGTGTTTTAATATTCCTGTTTTCTGTATGGAAACAGAATCTCTGAATGACCAGCAATATCAGTGCCTTATTCTCTGGAGAAAAATAACTTTTTACTGAATATTTTGTTTTTAATGTAATGTGCTGTAACATACTTTGTACAAATAACTATAAATAAAGAATTAGTTGAATTTGTGTGTTGCGTGTTCCAATGAAAACCAAAAAACCTTTATTTCAGTGGGTTTGTTAAAGCTGCTATATTAGGATGCTGTTTGACAGTACAGTATTACCTACGTGGAAGTTCTGCTTTGGTGATTAGCTGTCAGAGGGTATACATAATTTGTGTTTTGTACTTGAAATTGAGGTGGTGGTGTGTTCAGATTTGGTTTAACATTAAACGTAGCAGGGATGATGATTCCTCTTGCATGCAGTAAGTAATCGTTAATAGGCTACATGTCTATACTGTATACTGGAGTGTATATGGCTGATCTCGACGTGATTACCTGTACTTGATAAACGTGATGGGGACATGATCAGAACTGGGCCACCATGGACTGCATTGGACCAGGTCTGAGTGGCCTGGATCTCAGACCCCAAATTTAAAAAGACCAGTTTTCCAAACGGCCGGTGGGGAGCACTGCGTCTCAGTTGCACCTAGTCTCATAAATCCAAAGAAGAACCACAACCGTGAGCGCAGATCGGCACGTAAGCACACGCAGTTCCCATGGTTGGCGACGTGGATGCGTCTTACCCGGACACCGCTCCTATCAAGATAGAGATTCCTACCAACTGTATTGCCTCAGATTCCCTCGTTCACTTAGAAAATTCCCAGTCTTTTTTTTTTTCCTTGCTCGGCATTTTTGAAAATATAGGACTTCTACTGGGACACGCGGACATTATTTTTCACCTGTCATCGCCGACATTCATCAGGTGAGTTAACGTAATCCCGACGTTTAACTCTCTGGAGTTTCTATGCTAACGCCGCCTGAGGTAACTAAGCTAGCTAGCGGTTGCTAGCTAGCCAAGCTAGCTAAGATGTTTAGGCGTAACTTGTACTAGAATTGGCAAACTGTGTCGTTAGTGGTCAGCGGTAGCTGTATTAATTGATGGCGACGTGTTTGCGTGTTAAGACTTATAAATTTAACATACACATAGGCATTTGAATACGTTTTGGGGGGCTAGCTAATTAGCACTTACGCGTATTGATGAGTGGCGCTATGCTGCACTTAGCTGTCATTTTCGGTGTGCACCGGCCTTACAAGTGTGCCAAGTAAAAATCACGTTAAATCTCCTTGGTGGCCGTGCAGCACTGTGTTTGGGTGAAAGTGTCACATTTAGTAAGTTGGTTAACTCGACGGGCATTAGCTAGCCAGCTAATGCTGCTGTCATTTCGTACCTGTTCAACACACCAGCAAGTGGCGTTTTTAGTGGCGTTAGTTGGCAAATTTGGCCGTTAAAAATGACCAACGTGGCTCTCTGGTCTAGCCAACATATTACAAACCTGCTCGATATATCCATACAGTAATTTAAACTAACTTGAGTCTAAGTGTATTGAAACAGCCAGCCTAGCTGCATAAATTGCTACCAAATTACATTATTCCACCTATAAGTGGAGCCTGCAGGCGTTGGATGACTCTTTTTTAAGAGCCATGCAGCTGACCAGATTTTCGACGTCGTCATTGCAATGAAAACAGGCCTGTGCCATTAAGAAGTGGTGAATGAACTCTTGGGCTACTTTTACATTTGTTTTATTTGGGGGGGGGGTCATCTGACAATGGTGCAGTAAAGCCGTTGGGGTGTGTTGTAACAGGTGTTTACTGAGGCAGGCGTGTTCACCTGTGTCAGGGAGGGAAGTTCCTGAATGTTAGCAGAGGGTCCTACTCAGTGTTGGGAAGGTTGCTTCTAAAAGTATATTTCATTACAGATTGCAAAATACACGTCCTCAAAAGTAGGTGTAATTGGTGGCATTGTCCATGACCTAAAACGACAAATTAAAGAATTATATTATCCAAGGTGTTTTAAATATTGAAATCACATTTAACAACATGTTTTTCTGCCATTGGTAGTGAATCTATTTTAGAAGTGATCTGCCCCACCACTGCTATTGTCCTTTTCCGTTATAGCTGTCCACTGTCAGGCATTCAGCATTGTCATGGGGCCTAAGAACATGTAGACTGATAAATGAGAATCGGGGTTGCAGTTACTTGCTTGGTTTATGATGTGTCTTGAGTTTCTCTGATGATGGTCATATGCCTGTCATGCACAAGTAAGGACTTCAGTCAGACAAAAGAGAATATGAAATGGGGTTTTGAGTATTGCAAACAGATTTTTATAGGCAATTTTAATACATGTTCCTTTTCATAGTTCACACAATGTCTAAAGGATGACATGCCTATCAGTATTTTTGATTTCATGACTATGACCTTAATGTAACCCTGATGCTGACAATCCTCATGTGAAAACAAGATGGGAGTTGAAAGCCAGGTACCTCTGACACATGCCTGCGTGGGAGAGTGAGTGCTAATCTAAAAGCAGATGACCTCTTATTTAAAATGGAGTCTGCTGTGTCTCAAAACCAAAAACTCTTGTACACAGTTCCCATGGTCTGAGTATGACCTCAGAACCACTGAAACTGAATAGCTAAAGCACAGGCTCAGAGAGGAAATGAAATAATGTATGACCACGCTCTGATTATTTTTATTTACTCTCCTGAAACTGAGATGATGTGTCAAAGACAACAACACAAGGCCGGTGAAAATCATTTTAAGATGCGGGCCACACATGGCTGTAGCGAGATGCTAGTCTTATGAATACATATGAAATTAGCCAATAAGCATGACATCATGGGGTTTTTGGAGATGGGAATCCTTGCATCGGGCACTTGCAGAAATCTAATGTATGTGTATTGCAGACCAGAGCTGAATGTAGAAATATCATCTCTATATTTCAGCTAAAGGATTGACAGGAGATTTGTCAAATGATGACATCACGCCAGCTAATTGAATCCAAGCACAATGGCAATGAGACCAAAACATTCATGTCGTGGTGACATAATACATTCAGTATGTGTAAGCTGGTGTTTGATGCAGGTGCGGTGATGTCGGTTTCATTTGAAGTGCTTTTCAAGTCTCATTATAAAGGTCTATAAAATCACACCTGCGTGCCCTTGAGCCCTGGTGCTCCAGTGTCACAGGTAGATGTCATGTCCTCAGCCAGTGCAAACGGCCGTAGTAGAGCTGCTCTGTTTCTCCAGGCGCTGGAGCAGTGGGTGATGAGGCTCTGAGCTTGGTTGCCAAAGCCAATGGGTTCCAACACCAGTCAGGTGAGTGACCTGTCGGAGAGTCAGAGCATCCGCACTCTGATTGGTCCAGAGTCCATCTCGGAGAACGAGCCCTTCTGGAACCATCTCATCTCCTTCACGTTCACGAGTCCCACCTGCAGGTGAGTGCTGCTAACGGCTTTTTCCATACGGTGCCGAGTCAGAGCGTCAGATGTGCGTCAGATGTGCGTCAGGTGCTTGTGATCTAGATTATCCGTCGTGCATATGGTGTAAAGGTACAGTAAAACAAATGTAGATGTACTTCCTCCACAAGTCACAAGAGATGCCTTCTCATCCTGATTGGCTGGAAATTTGGTGATGAATTCATCTTCCCCAGTTATTTATGTTCTGCGTTTTTAGAGTGGATCAGAGTTTAACATTCACGTAGTTGCATTTGTCAAGGTTAGCCAGCGAGATGAGGCTCTTGTTGGATTGTCTTCACATTGGTTGACCCTGGGCTGACAGGGGTGTGGTGTTTGATGGAGAGAAAGGTGCAGATGAGTGATGGTGATGTATTGTTATGAACATGCTTAACTGGATAGAGACATCGCATCTCGATCAGCCTGTTTCCCTCCTCAAACACTGAGTACCACTGCTGTGGCCTATTCAGAGGACAAGAAACCATAAAAAATGTTTTTTATTTGCAAACACTACCAGGAAAAAAAATCCTTCTGGTTCATATTGTTTTCCCTCATTCTAAACTAAACCCTTAAACCCACCTGTCCTTTGGTATTCAAATTTAATTCATGTCCTGCCACTGACCCAAAACCAAGACACCCTGAAATATTAGTGTATTAGCCCTGAATCAATATTTACGTGTTAACAGAGGAGAAATGACCCAGGTGATGTCACACGTTCCGTGTTAATCGCAGGTCTGGGGTTTGCTGAGCCTCCTCCTGCCCCTGCAGGGATGGGTGGCGTCATTTCCCCCTTGCCCCTCTTGCCTCCTGTTTTTCACCCCCTTGCCCCCACGTCTCGCCCCTCAGCCCTGGTGTGGTTAGGGCGGGTGAGCGGAGGGTCAGGGCAGCCAGCGGACGCCTGCAGGTGCCGGTGCTGTCGGAGGCGTGAGCTGAAGCCCCTGCAGCGGGCCGGGGGGGTTGAGGGGGAGTAGAGGGGGGTAGAGGGGGGCTGTTGTTGACTGTAACCTTCAGGAGTCCAGCTGACATCCTTCCCGACTGGAACACTCGCACGGCTGCGCTGCGGCTTGGCGGGACTTTATTAGGTGTATAAAATGACGAACCATGAGGAGTGCAGCACCCATCACTGAACATGCTGTTCTCTGCTTTCCTTATGACGGGACACACTTTTACATCAGTTGTGTAAGCACCGTCGATCCAGCAGAGCCGCTGGGCGTGTGTGTGTGTGTGTGTGTGTGTGTGTACGAGGCCGCGCTGGCCTTCTGACACACACTCAGCACCTGCCGCAGGTGCAGAATTGCAACGCGCTGAGGAGCTGCATGTTTGCCTTTGTGGGGTCTGCATATAAAGGTGGGAGCTATTCCACACAAGGCCACCAGAGGGCGCCGCCTGGCCTGGTGCCTGGGCGCAGTCAGACATGGGGCCCCAGGGCCACGTGGGGGCCACTCTGCTCTCCACATGGGACTCTGGCAAATGTGATGGAGAGCTAAAAGGGATTAGAGACAAATCAATGCTTGGAGACTGAAGTCACCTGATCTATTCTCTCTCTCTCTCTCTCTCTCTCTCCGTGGTAGTGCGGATGCTAAGCTGTTGGAGGAAGCCATCACCCCCCTTGCCAAAATTCTAAGTACGTTTCAGATTTGTTAACTCATTTTTTCTTATTGCCCTTGTGTTTTGATAAAGCCTCTAGCTGGAGTTTTGTACGTCTGGACTGATGGTTTGGTTATTCACGCTGTGTGTGAGGGAGAGGTGTGTGTGGGGGTGTGGGGGAGAGCTGTGTGTGGGGGAGAGCTGTGTGTGTGAGGGAGAGGTGTGTGTGTGTGGGGGAGAGGTGTGTGTGTGTGAGGGAGGTGTGTGTGTGTGTGAGGGATAGGTGTGTGTGTGGGGGATAGGTGTGTGTGTGGGGGAGAGGTGTGTGTGGGGGCGCTGTGTGTGTGGGGGATAGGTATGTGTGGGGGATAGGTATGTGTGGGGGCTCTGTGTGTGTGGGGGAGAGGAGGGTGTGGGGGATAGGTGTGTGTGTGGGGGTGCTGTGTGTGAGGGAGAGGGGTGTGTGTGGGGTGCTGTGTGTGAGGGAGAGGGGTGTGTGTGGGGTGCTGTGTGTGAGGGAGAGGGGTGTGTGTGAGGGAGAGGGGTGTGTGTGGGGTGCTGTGTGTGAGGGAGAGGGGTGTGTGTGTGTGAGGGAGAGGGGTGTGTGTGGGGTGCTGTGTGTGAGGGAGAGGGGTGTGTGTGGGGTGCTGTGCTTGGACAGCTGGTGCTGTGGTTTCTTTTAACCAGGTCTTTGGTCCTTCTGTCTCTGCTTCACTTTAAAGTTGAGAACAATCCACGATCGGGAAACTTCAGTGCTTTGGTGAGAGTTTTCCTGGGAAGAACCAAAGAGCTGAAGATCTCCACTGAATGCCAAGAGTAAGTATCATACGGGGGACGGGGACGCTCCCTATAGGGGGGACGGGGACGCGTACGGGGGATTTTAAATGCTAGTCTCATGAAGTAGTATTGGTTCATTTCTGAGTTGAGTGGAATTTGGATTTGATTTTGTTATTATTATTATTTTATAGGATTTTACAGAAAGCTGAGAAACATTAAATGTTGTTTATTATGTTTGTATGCTAACAGATAATCTGTAAAACAAGCAAGCATCAGTATTCTGTAGAGGAACTACAATTCCCAGGACTGGCACATTTTTGCTGCGCCCACCACATCACACTCCCTTCCCACTGGGGTGTGTGTGGTGCTGCCAAGGTTGTGGTCGTGCTGGCGGTATCCCACGGGAATCCCAGAGCGGCTCCTCGAACCCCGACAGGGAGAGACCGTGTGCTCCAGGGCCATTACTAACCCTGAAGCCACGCCCCTCTCCAGGGCCCGTGGGGGGGGGGAGTCATTTCTAGCCTCTGGAGACATATGCAGAGTGTGTTAAAAGCTGCAGAGGTCGTTAACATGCTGTTGTCGGGTACTAATTTGCTGTTGCCGAGCGATGCGTGCTGTAGTCGAGAGGGCCTGTCTGCCTCTTGATGTGTTTGTTTGTTTGTTTTGTTTGTTTGATGTTTCTTCTGTGCATGCGAGTGTAGTTTTTGGAATTTCACACTGTGCACAAAAAGCGTGTGTGAACTTCCTCAGTGCCATCCGGATCAGTATCGGTCTCCTCAGTAAGACGCGGTGCTAAGGGCACGTAGTGATGTCGGCTCTTTGCTTAGAAATGCCCTGGCGTTCTCTCTCCCTTGCCCTGCAGTCAGCTGTTCATCTGGCAGGCCCACAATGCCCTGTTTCTCGTGCGATGCCTGATCAAAGTCTTCATCAGGGAGATGAGCGAGGAGGATCTGCACTTACACTTCTCCTACCAGGCGAGGGCGCCAGGCGCCTGTGGTGAGTCATGTGCGCTGCGAACGCGTCAGGCCCGTTTCCACACTCCTTTGTCAGAGTGGGCAGTTAGGAAAACGCACGTACAAGGTGTCTCATCTACACTCATCTACACATTTTGGACCCTGTAGGTTGCATACGGTTTATTCTGACATGCTTGTTTTGCCCACATCCTCGTATGTATATGCAAAGACTCCTTCAATTCCTGCGTGGATTAATGGACTCCTTAAATATGAAGGGCACTCGCTCACTATTCTGCTTGCAAATGTGGTTTACACGGCATGTTGAGTGTGTCTAGAGCCTGCGTGCTTATATGCGTGCCTGCCTGTGTCTTGTGTTTTAGAGCCCACCTCTGAAGATCTTCTGGAAGAGCTGATCTGTAGCTTGGTGCATCTCATCGTGGAGGTGCCTCTCCTGTGAGTGATTGCTTTGTTGTTGTTGTTGTTGTTGTTGTTGTTGTTTGTGTCTTTTGTGATATGTCGTGGGGTTTTCTCTCCTTTCATCTTTCTCACCTAGTGAGTAATGTGTGTTGTGGTGCTATCGGTACACCTCTTGATCTCACACTCTGCATGTGTGAAGGTCAGTGAATCAGTGTGTGCTGAGTCACATGGACAGCTTGCCCTACACATACTTTTTTCGTTTTTGTGTTCTGGTGACAATAGAACTTTTAGCTGAAGTTCCACAAAAAAGTTGGTCTTCTACTCTTTGTTCTTGCTGATTACAATCCAAATATCACTAATGCAGAAGTTTGTCTAGACCTTTTTTTTTATGTGCAAATGATACAAAAGAGCCGAAACGTTTGCAGACGAACAAACCTCCCCTCAGTTTGTCTCAGACGCTAATCCCTTCCCAGTTTGGCACTGGGAACATCCCCTAGTGGTGTAATGGGCAGCCCTACTGTAGCTGAGGGGCTGTGATGAGGTGTGGCCACCAGTCCTGCGCTCATAACCTTTCCTGCTAGCATGTAGGCGAGCTCCGTTGACACGCTCTCTGAACACGTCTCGCCTGAAGCCTCCACATACGTCGTAGCGCCCGGACAGACGCTCGCGTGTCTCCTCCGCCTCGGTGGCCCCGCGGGGCGGAACCAGCAGTGAGAGGCTCCATCCTCAGCTGTCGCGTCCCCGGGGGGGGGGGGGGGATCAACCTGCCCCAAGATGCAGCCAGACGTCTGAGATGGATGGACAGAGAGGGAACAATACGGAGAGGAAGGCGTGACTGACATAATCGGGTATAAGGAGAGAGGTGGAGAGGAGGAGGAGGTGGAGAGCAGGAAGAGGAGGAGGAGGAGGAGGTGGTGGAGAGCAGGAGGAGGAAGAGGAGGAGGTGGAGAGCAGCAGGAGGAGGAAGAGGAGGAGGTGGAGAGCAGCAGCAGGAGGAGGAGGAGGTATTAGTGGTGAAGGCTTGAACTGTACCGTTCCCAGTGAGGCTGCTTTACTGTTTCCTGTGGTGGCTGCTCAAATAAGAGGGTACAGAGGCAGGAGAAACAGGCTTTCAGTTAGTGCTGGAGCTTAAAACATGCAGAGCCTGTCGTGTGTGTGTGTGTGCGTGCGTGTGTGTGTGTGTGTATGTGTGTGTGCGCGCATGTGCATATTCAAGACACAGATTTCATCTCGTGCCCTCATGAACAGAAATATCTACCCAGTCTGGTATGTGTTTGTTAAATGTCGTGCTGGCCTGTCTAGCACATTAAGCTAAGATGAGTTTGAGGATCATGATTAGTTTTCTCTTCAGGCATGAAAGGCCTGTTTACATGTCCAAAGAGAAATTCCTACCTCTTCAAAGAAAGAACGATCTTTTATTCATGAGCTTTTCCGAAGTGTCTGATTTGTCAGTAAAGCTTCCACGCATGGCAGAGACAGACCCAGCGGACTTGAAACATCCTGCTCTGATTTCTGAAATGTGGATAAATGAGGAAGAGTGAGAGTCTGGAGGAAGATCAGATGAGAAGAAAAGAGGGAACGACATGTTATTTTAGGCCACTGTTGCCTTGCAAATGAAACACATTATTTCCTTATCCCAGAGTGGAGACTAGCGCCTACCCGATGTGTTGTATTCTGTTCTCTGGCTTGTGTAACTGTGGAAGGCCAACGCGCTCCATTGTTAAACTCTCCCGAACATCGACGTTGTTATTTTCGGTCTCTCTTTGTTGCCATTTTCCTGATTTCCTTGCTACGTGCTCGGTGAAATAACCCGGAAGTGGGTCACAGGGTTGCGCTGAAGAATCTGGAGCCGCGGGCTGCTGTTGAGCCGAGCTGCACCCACGCCGTGACCCCTGACCTCCGCCTCCGTGCAGACAACACGTCCTTACCGGATTCCAGAGTTGGGGGGGGGGGGGGTTAAAAGCTTCAGCCCTGTGCGTGCTCCGGGTGACCAGGGCATGCGTCTGCACTCTTGGGCTGGTCTCAGACGCGCTCCGAGGGCAGAGGGCAGTCAGTGTTTCTGAGGCTAGAGAGTCAGAGCAGATTCCACATGGCGTTTCTGCGCTTGGTCGTTGTGAACTGGTCCACAAAGGGCTGATTTACAGACACACCTGAACACTTTCTCGTTGGAGAGCCTCTTTCTAGTGTGATCAGTTTTAAGTCCAGTCCTGGGCTCATCCACGTCATCAGTGGGGCTCCTTCAGGTGATGTGGGGTTTGGGCGTGGGGTTGGCTTCCCGTGTGTGCACACGTGTGTGTGTGTGTGTGTGTGTGTGTTTTGAGCAGTGACCCACTGGAGACTCACACAACCATGCATCTGCCACTGGGATCATAACTGGATCAAACCCACAGTGACGTTCTGTGGTTGAGTCCTCATGAACACACTAACTGCCAGTTACAGCATGTAAGTGGAAGGCCTGTGTGCGAGCAGAATGAACGATGAATGCTGCAGTGCTTTGGCCTAATGAGCCACCACACGTCTCTCGCTGCTGTAAGGGACTTTATGTCTCTTTGGCAGGAATGAGAACATTTGCGTCTACGCCCTCAACATGCAGCCGCAGGAGTGAGTGGAGTGTGTACTGATGGGAGAACGCCATTCAGTATTAACGGGAAAACAGTGTATGTGTGTGTATGTGTTAGGACAATGGGATATCTGTGCACATGTGTGTGTGCGCACCTGAGTGTGTGTGTGTCTGCGTGCATATGCGCATGTATGAATTAAAGGGGTGTGTGGTCAGCTGTGGAAGTGGAAGTTGAGCTGGATAGACAGGGGCAGGAAATGGGGAACAATGAACACAAGTGAGAGTGATGCCGGGGTCACGGAGGTCAGCTCCACGCCAGCACAATAAACCATCATGACACCACAGGTTCGTTCACTGCGGTGTAGTGGACTTCTGCCCGACGTGTAGTGACCTCCCGGCACCGACGCTGGTTGCTGACCCGCCCTGAGCAAGTGGACCCTCCAGCCACAACGGGCCACGAGTCCTCTTGAACGGAAGCGCCGCTGCTGCCCGTGGGGACGGATCTGGGGTGTCCTGGGACACCGTCCCTCTGCTGGAACCAGCGCACGTCTGATGTGATGGACGCTGTCCTGTCTGTTGGGGGGGTGCTGCCAGGGCTCGTTCACTTATTACTTCCTGTTGTCTGTCTGCGGTTTCAGGGACATCACCTACAACATCCTGTTTGAGGCGGTGACGATCCTCCTCGTTCTGTTGTCATATCAGCTCTTCCAGAAGGACATTCTGAGGGAGGGGCTTATCTACCGGTGCCTGACCAGGGGGAGATGGTGAGTGTGTGTGTGTATGTGTTTGTGAGACCTCACGTCAAATGTAGTAATAATAGTGTTTTCTGCATTTAAATGATAGAAAAACAATTTCCAGAACCTTCTATAGTTGTTTACCCACTGATCTGTGCTAAAACACCTGCACGGTGTTGATGTGCAGTTCCCTCTAGAAGTTTAGTTTCACTCAGGCGACCTTGCCATGGCCTTTTATAGCCACACACCTAAAAATATTCCTGTCTAATTTCCTATGCCTACTTGCCGTTAGAGGCAGACAGCCATTGACAGGATCCCGCCGTTCTGAATGGAAATTAGTGACTTCATTAATTCAGCAGCTGTTGGGCTGGGCGAGCTAGCGCGTCTGCCTCGTTAGCGCGTCTGCCTCGTTAGCGCGTCTGCCTCGTTAGCGCGTCTGCCTCGTTAGCCTTGCGCCTCCCCTTCCCCTGTCCTCAGAGGAGCTGTACTGAGCTGGCACGTGTCCTGCGTCCCGCCTCAGCGTGGTGTCCTGCACCCCCGGGACTGTGACCTCCACGCACTGCGACGTGTCCCTGGGCAGAACAGGTGCAGAAGTGTGACTGTGCTTCAGACGTTGGCTGCAGCGCTGCTGCCTTACTGGGCCCTTGTTGTTTGTCCCTTTGCTTTAAGATCCTGTCTGCTCTCAGGGAGACCAGTGTCTTTAGGTCCAGAGGACGTTACTCCTCGAATTGCATCAAACCCCTTAATGAACTTTATAAATTAAAACTGATGCCGGTTATTTTTTTAAATAACACTTGGCCAGAGCGTATTTTACACCCTCATGGCCATCAGAGAATCCCAGAATGCCCTGGGAAAGATGGCTGCTCTCTACAGAGAGGTTGACCTGTCTGCCAGTGGTCTGTGCAGCCAGCCCCTGGGAAACCAGGCATGGCAAAGCTCAAAGAGAGCAGATAATAAGTAGGTCGTGCATGTTGATTGGCTAGTCATTGGCATGTTCTGGCCAATCGCGTTTAATAAATAGCATGTAACTACATAGCTAGCTAGGACAGTAAGTTAGCCTTGCCATCCTTGAAGGCAGTGCAGAGCTAAAAGCTTGCCTTAAAGGCTCGGTGGTAAGCCCATTAGGAGGTGGTGCTGGGCTTCGTTCTCTCTCTCTCTGAGATGAAAACAATTATCTGTGTTTTGATCTCTCTGAGTCATAGAATTGTTGATGGGTTAGTTCAACAGGAACGTCCAAAACATACCAGTGATGTCTGTAATTCCAGTGGGAAGGTTTTTTAAAAAGCGTTTTGGTCAAAACCATGTCGATGTTTATTAAATTTGCATCCACATCACAAACTGAAAGGCATACTTGTGCAAGTCAAAAATTCAGGTTTGTTCGCTTTGACGTGTCTTCAACAGAAAAAGAGCCCAGTTTAATCCCGTGATGTGTGCGTGTATATACATTTTTCTGCATTTCAACAACCCTGTAACACACGGGCTGCTTCTTCACTGGGTCTGTAATATCCCTGATCACTCAGCCTGGAGGTGATCCTCATCGCTCTAAATTTATACAGTCGCACTGTCCATCTCGAGTTGTGGTGGTAGCGTACAGAGTGTAGAGCTCCATGCCACACACCCACACGCTCCCCTCTACACAGTCTGCCAGACGTTTATGCCAGTTTCTGTTGGCTCCTGCCACACGGACACTAATGGTTTAACTGGGAGTCCCACTTTGTAAGCCCCGCCCCAGTTTTCACACCAGCCTTTGGGAATGTTGTCCAAGGGCCTGTGCAGAAGCATGTGTGATTTGCTCCTGATAAAGTCAGCACTCAGTAGAGGAGCAGTTTCAGAACAGCCACCTCAAATTGTCATCTAACTTTCTTTTAGAACACTATACTACAATATTAGTCTACTAAATTGATCTTTAATGGAAATCTCTCTTTCCCCCCTCTCTCTCTCTCTCTCCCTCCCTCCCTCTCTCTCTCTCTCCCTCTCTCCTCTTGTTCTCCTAGCCTGTCCTTGACGAGTCGCTTGGTGAAAACTCTGCTCTATAACTTCATCAGGCAGGAGAAATGCCCCCCCCCTACAGCTCACATCTTCCAGCCACAGGGTGATGGAGGGGGCCTGCTGTATGGTCTGGCGTCGGGCGTGGCGAGTGAGTCTCACACACACACACACACACACACACTGACTTGCACTCTTATCCCAAGGGAACTGTTCTTTAGACTGGCGTCAGGTTGGGTAGGGAGTGTCGCACAAACACACAGACGCCGAACGGGGAGGTTGTGCTGTGATCTGCATGCTGTAATCTGATGGAGCTTACGTAATCTCTGTAGCTTCCCGCGCTGTAAGCGTGTGTACGTGTATTTGTCGCTGCTCCGCTCCAGACCGAGACTCACTGACACGGATCAGGGTCATTCTTCACCAGCGGATTATTGTTAGCATTATTTTGAAGTTGTGTGATATTAAAATAGGACGGGGGAAGGGGGGGGGGGGGGGGTCTTGCCAGGAGCCAGTTGCGGTGTCCGCTCAGCCTGGCTGGGGGCTGCACATTGTGCCTGCGTCTGAGAGGAAACCGTCTGGACGTCTGGGTGATGAGGCTGCTGATAAGAGTTGGTCCACACACGTGCGCATTCATTCGCCATTGAATATGAGGAGCTGCTGGACCACTGTGGCTCCAGACTGGCGCTCCTGGTCCAGACTGGCGCTCCTGGTCCAGACTGGCGCTCCTGGTCCAGACTGGCGCTCCTGGTCCAGACTGGCGCTCCTGGTTCGGGCGCTGTGGTCCTCTCCAGGATCCCCTCCCCTGCTTATCTGTTCATTACATCTCCTTTCCCACAGTCCTCTCCTCTTCTCTGTCAGGCACAGGGCGGATGAAGATGGAGCTTCCCTCCCTCACTCAGTCCCTCATTCACACCCACCTCTTTTTCTTTCAATCCCCCCCCCAAACACACACACACACACACGTCATGCCTGTGGGGCTGTATTCACGCCCGTGGGGCTGTACTCACGCCCGTGGGGCTGTACTCACGCCCGTGGGGCTGTACTCATGCCTGTGGGGCTGTACTCATGCCTGTGGGGCTGTACTCACGCCTATGGGGCTGTATTTGGCCTGTGGGGCTGTATTCATGCCTGTGGGGCTGTATATGGCCTAGGCGGCAGTGTGGTGTGGGTGTCAGACTGAGCTCGTGTTGCAGTGAGCTGCTAGTCAGTCACTGATTGACATGGGCCTCTATTTTAAGGCCCTCACACCTGCTCCCACGTTACACAGGATGCCAGGACACACACACACACACACACGTATATAGAAACACACACAAACTCACAACACACACAGTATGTCCCGTATTACAGACAACGGCAAGCGTTCACACACATGCATTTAAACACTGGGTGTATCACCTGTATCACGGGCGTCAGCAGTTTCCTGACACACCACATCACCCCGGTGCACTTTATAAACGTCATAATGACACTTTGCTGTTAATGGATTCATGGGTTTTCTAATTGTCAACTGCTGAAGCAAGAACCTTCTGATGACCTTGGCTATTTTTAGCATCATATTTTCGCACAAGACAGTAACCGACTCCCGATAATAATTTTGTTTCTGCTTGGGCTCTGGAGTAGCACTTGTGTTCATGGAGTTTAGGGTGAACGTGTATATGGACATGCAATCGCATAGACACACACCCTCTCTCTTAGACAGACACACACACACACAACAAAACAGCCAAGAAGCCACTCCTTATTGTATGGACTCAACTGCTGACCGGGTCATCAGTGTCATTAATGAGAATCTCAATGAGAATCCCCCCCCCCCCCCCACACACACACACACACACATTCACACCCTGCACATTGGCCTCTAAGCACACATGGTCTCTCTCTTCTCCCTGGTCACGGAGTCTTTTGATTTGATGGGGAGGGATGAGAGTATTTCCAGACCACAGGGAGGAGATGGAAGCGGTGTCATCAGCAAAGAACACACACACACACACACACACGAGATGTGTATAGTCTTAGATCTTCCTGAAGTGTCACAAGCACACAGCCCCTCTAGTTCTGAGGGGCAGGAGGGGCAACACTGTCCTCTCCTCCTCCTCACAGAACTGTAACGGTTTCCACCTCAGGCTGATTTTGTATCACCAAGCAGCAGCACACTCCACAAGGGCGAGGCCATGTTTGCTGCTGCAGATTGTGCTATTGTGTTAAGTGTAAGTGTTAAACCTCATCACATGTAAAGAGAACTTCTCTCCAGAATGTTCTACTGAAATGAGCCCACATTGAACATCACATGCTGTAAAAATAGAAAGTGTGGCCATCTACGGTAGAGAGAGACTCCAGTGCTGTTCAGTAGGGTCTTCTGATTTTCAAGGACCGCCTCCTTGGCCCTGGCTCGGTGCTGCTCCGTCTGGGGAAGCCCTTCGCCTCCGCCCTTCGCCTCCGCCCTTCGCCTCCGCCCTCTTGTTCAGTGCTGGCGGGAGTCACACGTCTCCTTCCCGTAGGCTGCACATTCACACCCGCACCCGGTTCTGTCCTGCACAAGCATGACACACAACGAGAAGACACTGTCACTCAGTGACACGTCAGAACCATGTAGACAGAGAGCTAATGAGATTATTAAAAGTCACAGATGCAATGATGGGGTGTGTGTGTGTGTGTGTGTGTGTGTGTGTGTGTGTGTGTGTGTGTGGGCGGGCGCGGGCGAGTGAGTTATCTAGTGGAATCCAGACATTGTCTGAGAGGGAAAGCAAATGGCTTTGATGGAGACATAAGCCTCCCGCCACCCCCGTTTTGAACAACACATTCTGTCCCAGATGCCCATTTCTGACCCTCATCCCAAACCATTATCAGCCAGAACTCCTGCTACGAATGCCAGAGCTGATCCCGTTTTTCCGATGCTGCTGTGCGGCAGAGCCGGTTTGGATCTCTGCCTGTGGGAATGTTCCCTGTTCCAGAATTAGGAATGAGGTTCCACGATCAGTTTGCGGGCAGCTCGCTGCTCTACTGGGCTCCACGGAGAGGTGGAGTGTGTGTGTGTGTGTGTGTGTGTGTGTGTGTGTGTGGTTCCACACATGCCTGTAATTAATCAGTCCTCTTATTACTGTATCACTTTATACTCTAAGCATACTCATTTACCTGCAAGAATGTGTGTGCGCATGCAGGTGTATGCATGACCAAGGGGGCAGAGCGAGTGTGTAAGAGCGAGTGTGTAAGAGCGAGTGTGTAAGAGCGAGTGTGTAAGAGCGAGTGTGTAAGAGCGAGTGTGTAAGAGCGAGTGTGTTAAGCCCTGTGCACTCCTATGTCTACAGGCTGACGCCGCGTCTGTTCTCGGAATTAGCGTCGTCTCCGCCGCTTTCCTGCCAGTTAGTCTGAGAGGGCGGAGAGAGGTGGAGATTACAGGCAGGGTGGAGGGAGGTGGAGATTACAGGCAGGGTGGAGGGAGGCGGTGTGTGTGGTGAGATAACACGGCCCACAGGAGGTCAGGGAACCCGCTGTGGAGAAGCGATGGAGGTGGTCTGTCTGAGGCCTCGCATGGCTCTCAACAACCGAGCAACTCTAACGAAATTCCCCACTGACCCGCGAGCCCTGCACCGAGCCTCTCCGGCCACCAGGGGGTGTTGTTCCTCCAGCCCAGCACAGCTCTGGTGTGTGTGGTTTGTGTTTAAATGTATGCTCTCCATCTTCCTCACGCTCACCCCAGGGGTCTGTGCCGTGAAGAATGTCTGGTAGCACATATGTATTCTGGGCTGCACACGCGCACGCGGAGACCATGGAGGTATTGGACAGACGGTGCTGGTGCATACAGGCCTCTCCTCTCTGACAGATGGCACTGCGTGACTAAGCACATTATCTTTGCACTGCCTATTTGCATCATGTCCTTCATGTAAATATTTCTTTTATGTCTCTTCTCAGGAAGAAAGCTTCCACTTTACAGAGTCATGACCTTCAACGACCTCACCCCTTTAAAGGAATATTCGAGTCTATCCAAAAACATTTCCAGCATTCGGAATAGTTTCACAGTTATTTTAGGTTTTCATTTTTGTCAAAGCTTTGGGTTTAGAGAGCTGGAGGTTTGTGGTCTGTAACAGGTTAAACGTTTGCGGTATGTAACTAAAGCCAAGCTTTGGACGGACGCATTTACCAAAAGTACAAACACTCACAACTGCTCTGAGCACTGGATAAAGGTCTTAATTCTTAACACTGGACTATTCTTTGAGTCACTGTGCATCCCACCTCATGACCTTTTGTGAAACTGGAAGTGCCAGGTTAGGGAGCTGGGTGGGGAGTTCAGCCTGAGAAGGGGGATTAAAAGGTGGACACGCCCTCTAAACCCAGTCGGCATGGTGTCATCGTCATGGCCAACACTACCTTACGCCATTGTCTCACCAGGCATTGTTTGGAGTATCCCATTTAATTGTTCAAACTTTCAACGCACGCACACACACACACACACACATACACACACACACACTGGAGATGACACACTGCCACCGGAGTGCAGGGAGATGCACCCAGAGAGACATGCGTTCTGAAGCACAGTCAGGCTGTGTGTGTCTGGGTCTGACTAAGGGGGGTCAGGGGTCAGGTATTGATTTGAGCAGTCAACAAATGTCCTTTCTACCTCCTTCCTGGAAAGCACAGAGTCATTTATCGTTGCTTTTCTTTCTGCGAGAGACGCGTGCAAGTGTGAATTTCAAATTTGTATTTTGTCAATCAAACGCTTGAGTCATTGTGCATGAAACCCTTGCAGTGCTCTGTGTGTGTGTGTGTGTGTGTGTGTGTGTGTGTGTGTGTGTGTGTGTGTGTGTGTGTGTGTGTGTGTGTGTGTGTGTGTGTGTGTGTGTGTGTGTATGAGCTGCTGCCCTCACAACCTTGGAGGCCACACGCGCTACAACTGCTGTACAGTTCATGCATCTGTAGTCTGCAGGGTCCTCGAGGTCTCGGGGTGTCTGGCTGTGTGTGTGTGTGTGTGTGTGTGCATGTATCTGTCTGTGTGTGTGTCTGTGTGCTCGTGTCTGCCTCTGTGTGTCTGTCTGTCTGTGTGGGAGGGGGAGAGACTGTCTGGTAGGAACCCACTGATACGCACATTCTCTACCATTTTAGTCCATATCTTCAGAGACAGAAGAGAGAGTCTATGTCTGAACGAGATAAGGGTAGATATAGCGACCGGTACAGGCCATACCAGTGAAAGTGTGTGTGTGTGTGTTGGGGGTGGGGCTAGCATAGATAGTAAGTATGGCTGTAATGTCATTATCAACTGCTTGTGTGTGCCCAGTTTGCAGGGTCAGTGAGGTGAAAGTGTGTGTGTGTGTGTGTGTGTGGGAGAGAAACCTGGGTGGAATGTCCCCTGTGCATGTTTGACGCCCGTGTATCTGAGCCCCAGCAGCCACAACGTCTTCATTTATTTGCAGCCCGGCAGGCGCAGCTCGTAAATAAAGCTGAAGAACACACCGTCTGGCCCCCTCACACACACACACACACACTCACAAAAGCCCACTCACACACTGTTCCACCATCTGTCTGAGTAAACACAGAGCTACACAGACACGTGTGTGTGTGTGTGTGGGGCGTTTCTCAGCCTGTGGGTGACTGATGGGGGGGGAGAAGGGTGCCATCTGGGACAGCGTGTCACACGTCACCGTAAGCGAGTCCTGCCGAGCCTGTGTGGTGTTCTCCCCCCCCTGTGGTGTTCTCTCTCCCCCCCTGTGGTGGTGTGTTCTCTCTCCCCCCCCTGTGGTGTGTTTCCCCCCCCCCCCCTGTGGTGTTCTCTTGCTGGCTTGCAGGATGGAGATGTGTTTAATGTGGGTGTCTGGGGGTTTGTGTGGGTGTCGAGGTGTCTGGTCACGGGTGGTGCTGGTGGTGGTTTGGTGACACTGTCCTCCCTGTGTGTGTGCGTGTCTGGCTGACACCTCCACGGCGCAGGCGTGATTGCATCATTGTGTTTGTGTGACAGGGCAAGGGAAGCCAGCCAGACACAGAACAAACAACAGTGAAGTAAGGGGATCTGTGTGTGTATGTGTGTGTATGTGTGTGTATGTGTGTGTGTGTGTGTGTGTGTGTGTGTGTTGGAGAAAGAGAGCAAAGGTGAGGTTATTTATCAACATGTTCTTTTTTTGTGATGTGATGCCACAGTATCTGTGTTTAAGAGCAAGCCTACATTGGGCTCATAGACTCACATTGGACTTTTGACGACATGGAGACTGTCTTGAGTACCGATCGTTCTTGGGCGTCTCTGCTATCACTGCCTGACTACCGAGAGGCGCCATGGCGATAGTGACCTCACCACCCCTTCAGCTACAGCATGACCTCATCATAACCTGCAGAACTTCTGGCATCCGGTTCCGTGGCCCCTTCCTTAAGGACCCTGCTACGGTTTCTTCATCCATTGTTCTTGCGGCCAATCAGGAGGCACGGTCTGTGGGCGGAAGGGATGTGATTGGTCAGAGAACCTACAAACCTCGTCAAAGTACTTCTCTCCTCTGAAATTGATTCTCATGTTTACTTACCTTTCACTATGCACGTATTCTCAGAATATATATTCTCAGAAGTCCCGTCTGGCGCCGATTTCCATGACGCAGCCTCAGATCCGTGACCCAAGTTGTGGCTGTAGTGATCGGCATTAAGATGGAGCCAAGTCCTCGTAAACTGCTTGGCTGCTGTAGCTTAAACCACACTGTCAGCAGGATGCAGCCAATGGCCTGCAGGATGCAGCAGGATGCAGCCAATGGTCTGCAGGATGCAGCAGGATGCAGCCAATGGCCACTCCAGACTTGTCGTCGTCCGTCCGTCCCCCCCCCCTTCTTTTTTTTTTCTGTCGATGTTCTTGTATTTTATGGGTTTGTTTGTTAATATCTGCTGTCTCAGGATTGGATCAGTGTGTGGGGCCATAGTGTCCAGCCACAAGTCATTAGTAGTGGAGACGGGCATCTCCACACACACACACACACACACACACACGAAATGGAGGTCACCCAAGTGATTAGTTTCATATCAGGCCAACTGTGGGAGATAAATTCTAAAGTAGTCTGTGAACAGTCCGTGTGCTGCCTGCCCACTCACGAACTCTCAGACACGTTTGCTTCTGAAGTGACATCTTTCCTGTTGTGCCAGGCATCTTAAAGATGTGCAAACAGTGCAGACACTCATCTGGGCCTTTCTGTGATCATATATTCCGCTTTATCAGACTGGAGCAATACTAAAACCCTTCATCTCCGTTACTTTAGTTTTTCAGCTTCCGACTGGTCACACAATTTGTTTTTGAATACTTTGACCTCAAAAGGGAGGTTTGTCAACGTGCTTCTCGATGGACGTTTCTCGCCTCTGAAGCAGGACGTTACGTGCCGGATCATTTATTTATTTATTTTTTTGGCTGGCTGAGGTGGCTCACGACTCTTTGTTCAGACGGAGGGAGAGAGGAAGGTTTCCCGAGAGGCTTTGCGAGCCACAACAAACACGGAAGCTTGTGCAGGCCGCGGCTGGAAGCTCACCTCACCCGTGTGGGCGTCTCTGCCCTTCATGCCGGGGGGCCGCGGGGAAGACGAGGGCGCTGTGGCGTGGCGGCGCTGGCGTGCAGGTGCTGGCGCTGCTTCCCGGGACGAGCGCTTCTTCCCAGCGCCACGTGCTTCTGTAGTTATTTATTTATTTCTGGCCTGCAGCTCGGGTTTGTGGTGAGGTGGTTATTGTGTGTGAGCAGTGTTTCAGAAGTGGAGGTGTTTGGTGTCCTGTCATTTTCTCTCTCTGGGTAATGGGTCCATACTGAGTCTTTTTCTAAGCCCTTCACAGAGAAGCTGGCTGTGGATACACGGCAGTCGATTGGATTGTCCGTGCATCTTTGGTGCATGTGCTTAGAAATATTTTGAAAGTCATATGTCAAATATATATGTAGAAATTAATAATAAAAAATGTTTTTCTACATATAGAAAGCTGTTTATAATTTCACATTTGTGTGTGTGTGTGTCTATTTTCCAGGTGGACTGTGGAGTGTATTCACATTGGGCGGAGCCGGCAGCAAATCTGGGGTGGACCAGGAGCAGAACCCTCTACCATTGTCCAATCAGAGCCTTTTATTACTCCTGGTTCTGGCCAACCTCACGGATGGACCGGACTATCCAAACCCCTACAAACAAGCTGTCACTTGCTTCAAAAATACACAAGGTGCTGTAGATGCTATTTGGGTCACACGTCACAAATATAACACTGGTCCCAGATGAGTGTAGCTTCAGACATCATTAGTAAATGCCAGGAAGCAGATCCCACATCTTCACGTCTACTGCGAAACTCCACCTGACTTGTCGTCTATGCAGTGCCCCGCCCCCTTCCTGAAGCGCACTAGCTTTTGACACGGATGAGGAATGCTATAGTGATGCGTGGTAACCTTGGTAACGTCATTATTACACGCGTGTCGGTTCCTTTGCTTCACTAGCCCATGTTGGCGGTGGCTGCCGTGCGTCCGAAGTTTCCTTCTTTACACCAGTGAACAGCGTCTTTCAAAATGCAGTTTCCTGTTTAGCCCTTTACGGAATTTAAAGTCGCAGAATACGACTCTGGGCTCCTGCTGTGCTGATATTTATAAATTGTGAAAGAAATCATCATGTGTATTTTAGTGACTTGTCAAGTGCCCATAGTCTGTTTGTCACTTGTAGATGGTTCAATAATGCTGCCTTGTTTCCTTCCATTGGTCTATTCAGTTTATCAACATAAAATGCAGTTTTCTACATACGGTACCTTGTATCTACATAGCGTGTGTGCGTGTGTGTTGGCGCTCCAGACTCGTCGTCCATCCCCTCTCCTCAGCCTCACACGTTCCAGATCAACTTCAACAGCCTTTACACGGCGCTGTGTGATCAGCAGAGGTCCGACCAGACGACCCTCCTGCTCTACACGCTGCTACACCAGAATGCCAACGTTAAGACCTACGTACTGTCCAGAACAGACATGGAGAGCCTAGTGAGTGTGCATGCACACACACACACACACACACACACACACCTCTCTCCTGCACACACTTTCCTGCTTGCTCTCCTTCCTATACACCCAACCACATGTAGAAGTAAGCTTGTAGGTTTTCGGGGGGGCGGGTGTAAACACACACACACACACAGCGAATTTACAGAATGCTGTCTCCACACGTTCTGCTGAAGTCTGGAGTTTCCTAAGTGTCCAGTAGGAGCTCCACTGGCCCAGTGTGTCTGCTGAAGGACCTCCACCCTGCACCCTGCACCCTCCACCCTGCACCCTGCACCCTCCACCCTCCACCCTCCACCCTGCCAGGCTGAATCATTCATGTGTACACCGTGAACACTTCCAGTGCTGATGTATATTACATAGATGTCTGTTTTTCTCTCCCTCACTCGTGTGTGTGTGTGTGTGTGTGTTCGTGCTAAGTTCACATGCTAGAGAGAGATGGATGAATGAGTCTGTTTGATTATTAGATTTGAAATCTGTCGTCATGGCACCAACACAGTAAACATCCTTCATCTATTTCTTATTCTCATACACACATTCTCTTTTTTTCTGATTTCTCTTCTTTGTTATCTAATCACATAATTATAATCTATTAGAATCACACATTAGTTTCATAAGCAGGTGATGTGGTAGTATTACTCAGGAAAGTGAGTTTTCCTGTGGTCAGTAAAAAGTTTTTCTCTCTCTGTACGTTTAGGTCATGCCAATTCTGGAGATCCTCTATCATGTAGAGGAGAGAAATTCTCACCATGTTTACATGGCCCTCATCATCCTCCTCATCCTCACCGAAGACGACACATTCAACCGCTCCATACATGAAGTGGTTAGTGTACACACACACACACACCCTTTTAGCTGTCTTGTGTAGTGGTTACTGACCTTGTATTTCTGTGACATGCGGTTATGTGTTTGCTGTGTGTGTGTGTGTGTGTGTGAGTACAAAGGTTTTTTTGTGTCATTGTATCAGAGCTTGAGGCCTAATCCACTCTGTCCTGGTTTGAGGACACTGTCCTGGTTTGAGGACACTGTCCTGGAGTGACCCACTCTGTTCTGAGAGAAACACTACAACACTAGAACACACCTATTACTAGGCATGTGTGTCCACGACTTATGCATGTGTGTTCCTGTGTGTGTGTGTGTGAATGCTAACCTTATTCAACCTCGTATCACTTTGCAACAAACAAAGTGTAGTACTGAGAAGTGTGTGTGTGTGTGTGTGTGTGTGTGTGTTACGGCTCCAACCTTCTGCTCAGCTGAAGATTTATGTACACAAGCTCCAGTTTACAGGGGCTTATGGGTAAATCAGATAAAAACACAACACACAGTCATTAAAAATTCATTTGAGAGGCCTAATGATTTTCTATTGAAACCCACTTGTTCTGCGCGTGGGCTCCTCCCACTGCACTGCTCTCTGGGAGGGAGGAGCCACGTTTCCACGGCGAGCCTTTGACCCCGCCCCTAAAGCCAGTGGCTGTGTGGGGACACAGGAGCCGAGCCAGCCCTGGCGCCATGACAACCTGCCGGTCGCAGTGGCACCAGAGCCTCCAAGCTCACACACACACACACACACACACACCCTCCACAGCTTGCTCCAGGTGTTGGGTTAAAAAATACATCAAACACTTTTACTGGGAAATGTTTTGTATATTCTCAGATACACTGTGTTCTTTTATTAGTTACAGATATTGAATGTGATTCGTAGCTCTCTAAATGCATTTTAGGATACACACACATGTTTAGTTTTACTAGATTATTATTATTGTTTAAACGGGTAAAAGTAAATCATACATTTGTGTTTATAAACAACTATATCAGTTAGCGTGTTCTGCAACATGAAAGGCCTCTTAAAAAGAGCAATTGGTTGTTACTCCTCACAAAAAAAGGTTTTGATTCAAACTCAACACTTTTACTAGATCAAAGCCTAAAACCTTTGGCTTACTGACTCCACAACTACACCCATTTATTCAACCTTTCTGTGAAACATTTATGATGTACATGAAAAAAAAAATTCACAAACATAACCTGTTTATCCTTAGTTTTATCTTAATTAAAAAGGGAACAGGGGTGTAACCCCTGCAATAGCCCATCTGAGGTAAAGAAAAAAATAACAAAACATATAAAAGTACAAAATAGGAAAATATATAAATAATTCAAGTATTACTAATAATCCAATTTAAACAGTACAGTTCAGTGTCCAGCTGTATCCAGATGAGATGGGTAGGCAGAGTAGAACTGGTGTGTTTGTGCAGTGAGCGTGCAAGAGGGTGAGTGCATGTGTTGGAGCAACTCCAGTCTGCACTGTACACACTCCACTCCACACCAACCATGAGTCAAATAGTCCCACACTTTACACATTTTCTGCCTTTTTACGCACACCGGTATCTTCATTTTCTGCCGTTGCCATAGAGGGCAGAAATAAATCGCGCCGCCTTAAATGTTGTCAGTCACAACAGTGTGAAACGGTGATGCCGGAGCTGCACAGTGGCGCGGTAGCAGAGACATTTCACATAGACTGTAGCGTCACGTGTTAAAGGAAGCCGCATTAAACCAGCAGTTTTATAATGATCAAATTATTCTAGTTACACAAATCATTTCAGCCATACATACGTGTGTGTGTGTGCACATGCATGCATGTGTGTGGCGGTACACATCTAGTTAAACGGGGTGGTGATCATGATGAAGTAACATCATGGGTAATATGATTTATGTGGCTCTGTGCCTGGGGTGTGTGTGTGTGTGTGTGTGTGTGTCCGTCAGTCAGTTGTTGCTGTCCAGGTGTGTGTTTATGTTCTGCTGTTCCACAAGGGGAGTTTACTGTGTAGCCCAGCACCCCAAGGCCAGATACCCCTCAGTGCCCCTCTCTCTGCTCTCTTTCTCTCGCTTTGTCTCTCTCTCTCTCTCTCTGTCTGTCTCTCTCTCTCTCTCTGTCTCTCTCCTCCCCCTCTCTGTGCTCTGACTCTCTCTCCATCATTCTTTCTCCATCTCGTAGATCACAGTTCCCTTCGCTCCTGTAGTGTAGACCTTGCTGTGCAGCTGGATCCCAGCTCCAACACCTGTTCAGAGTGGGCAGGAGAAGCTCAGATCACTTCCTCAGTGTCTGTCACTCTCTGTGTCTCACCCCCCCCTCTCTCTCTCATCCCCCTCTCGTCTGCCTCAGATGCTGAAGAACATAAGCTGGTACACGGAGCGTGTGCTGACGGAGATTTCTCTGGGCAGTCTCTTAATACTGGTGGTGATCCGTACCATTCAGTTCAACATGACCAGGACCAGGGTGAGACCCTTCACCTCCTCCTGCACCGTACACCTCCTGGGGAAGTGATGGGGCCCGGGGGAGAGTGGACGCCTCCCTCACAACCCATACGCTCTTGTTCTGTACCTGGGGCTAAACGCACAGCTTGGCTGAAAGGGACTGTTGGTTAGCCAGCCGTCCAGGCAACCCGTACACTGGTGCATTCGTCCCTCCACCCGAGGGTGGAGCGGTAATACTGCGGCCTGCTTCAACCACCGTAGTTAACTCTCTCTTAGTGTGGTGGGGGTGTTTTTATTTTATATATATATATATATATATATATGTGTGTGTGTGTGTGTGTGTGTGTGAACTATGAGGAGATATTCAGTAAGTAAAAATCACACACACTCTCACTACACGTACTTCATCTTCAATGAAGTTTTGATTCTCTCTCTCTCTCTCTCTAGGTGTGGGAGTAATTTTTATGTCTGTGTATATTTATATTAACAACTAATGTACACATAATTAAAAGAGAGGCAGTGTGTGGATATTACGAGTTGTTTATTTAACGAAGCCGCTGAACAAAGCAGCGATGGCGTCTCGGTTCTCTGGCGGTGCAGGGCGCTCCAGTAGACCTGCGTCCTCTCCGCATCTCCTACTGGACTGCGGTTTCCTTCTGAGTGCGAACATTCATGCCCCGTCTGTGTGAAGCGGAAGAGTGAAGGTCTCCCCCAGTTTGAGCCGCCCGCACCAGCACCACTGGTGCGACGGGCCTGTGCAGGTTTGCTGGGGTTCACAGTGCTGCTCCTTCTGCTCTTCTCTTCAGGACAAGTACCTGCACACCAACTGCCTGGCGGCCCTGGCCAACATGTCCAGCCAGTTCCGCTGCCTCCACCAGTACGCCGCCCAGCGCATCATCAGGTGGGTTGGCGTGAGGGAGAGGGGAGGAGCCTGGTGTGGACAACCAGCCAATCACAGGTGGCCTTGTCTGCGCTGATTAGAAAGAATGGACCGTTACAAACGATATCTGTAGAAAACGCTGGAGAAGCAGCTCGACATCTAGTGAATGTTGTTCACACATGGATCCTGTTTCAGTTCACGGTGTTCCAACCACAAATTATTATTTGGGATGATTTCTATTGGCTCTTCTATTTGGTGTGAAACATTTCCCCAGAGGGCCTAATTCACCTGGAATGAATGGATTTCAGTTTAGGCTAGAGTAATGTTTGCTGCAAAATGCATTATTAAATTCAGTTGTTTGACATTTCACTGGTTTTCATCAATAGTCGCAGGGAGTGGTGTGTGAATGCAAACGTTGGAACCAGGATGGAACATTCCATTTGTGTTGTCCCAGAGCATCATGGGATTTCTACTGGTACAACATTTCCTGGCTCTGTAATGAATTGTTTTGGTCTGTCTGTATGGTCGTGTGTTCCCTCCCACTCTAACCAGGTTTGCCATGACTTCATGCAGGAGTAAATCAAGGAGCCGTGATCATGCGGTACTGTGGCAGGGCTGATGGGCCCCTGGCCCCGCCCCTGACCCCGCCCATGACCACACCCATGACCACACCCATGACCACACCCATGACCACACCCCACTTCTAACTCCTCGTGCCATATCACTCTCCCTTAGGTCATCAAATGGGAACATGTGGCGCGGTGCAGAGGACCATTTCACCAAAACTCTTTGGGGCGTGACCTTTCAGACATGTTTTTGCTGAGCCATGCAGCATAGCGCTGTGACTTTATCGTGTGGCGTTTACACGAGGTGCTGGTATTTGGGATCCGTGACACTGTTCTGGCTGCTTCTGTTGCAGCAGTGACACCGACAGCTAATTGGCACAACGTGCAGGTTTTTAACGTAATTAGGAAACACAAACAGTTGCTACCTCTCATTAACAAACGCACTGTGGTTTTCCAGCGTTCTGCTGGTAATGGTTTCTAATGGTTTCTAATGTCTCCCCCCCGCCCCACGTTATCCTGGTGGTGTGTGTTGCCCCTGGTTTCCTTCTCACTGTGTCATCGGGCAGCATGGCGGACGCTCCAGTTTAGTGGCTCCAGTGTCTCCAGTGTTCCTGTTTCTGTAGTTTCTGTATTCGCCACATTATTCCCCAGTGTGTGATCAGTCTTGGCTGTATAAATCTGTGTGCATGCGTGTGCACGTTTGAAAATTTGTTCGTTTATCTCTCTCTATCTCTCACACTCATTCACACATACACACACACACACACACACACAACCATTGACTTTCTGCCTCTCATTGTGTGTAGTGCACAGCGGAACACAAATAAACATGCACATGTTCACATATTTAATCACTCACTCACACACACACACACACACACATCCTGGCAGGACCATGACGACATGTAGGCCTACTGTAAACGAGGCAGTAGTCCTGCTCCCCAGTCGAGGTGTTTGCTCAGAAGCGCTGTCTTCCTGAGCCACTCTGAGCCATGGCTGCCGAGCTGCACACCTGTGTGAGGCTGTGCTGCTTGTTCCTCTGTTGCCATTGGCTGTGCTGCTTGTTCCTCTGTTGCCATTGGCTGTGCTGCTTGTTCCTCTGTTGCCATTGGCTGTGCTGCTTGTTCCTCTGTTGCCAGTAGTTGCTTAGAGATGGTGGGATTTTCCCTTGTTTGAATGGTTTGAATCATGTGTTCTGTCTTGTCTGCTTTCTGTCAGAGTCTGCTGGCATCATTCAGCATGAAGCAGCAGGGTCTACATGATCTGTACATGATCTGTACATGATCTGTACATGATCTGGACTGTCCAGTATAGTTTGTGTGGTCGTCTTCATTCGAGAAACAGGAAGGCAGTCTGGTTCAGCAGGAGAGTCCTTAACCTTCTGACCATCAGAGCAGGTCTTTGGTTTAAATGTCTATACTGGGTCCCCTTTTCACAGCCGCTAAAGTCTATGCAGCTGTTAATACATCACATTTTCCAACTTGATTGAGTAGATTAAGTAACTTAAAAAACCCTGTTCAGGAGCCCTGTGTTAAATATACACTACTCACAAAACGTTAGGGCTATTTGGCCGATGGGTGAGACTTGTGTAAAGCGTCAAAAGCTCACACTACAGTGGTGCTGTATATTGACCCTAAGGCTTGTAAGTAGAAGCACTGGTGGTTTCCTCATCTCAAACTGTCTATTGAAACAAAAGCCAACAGCAGTGGTGTGTTTTACCCCAACAAAAAGTGTCAGTGTCTCCATAACTTGTCATGCACCCCTGAGCATCAATTACAGCTTGAGGGTCCTACGTCCTGCTGGCGTCCTGCTGGCGTCCTGCCCGCGTCCTGCCCGCGTCCTGCCCGCGTCCTGCCCGCGTCCTGCCCGCGTCCTGCCCGCGTCCTGCCTGGCGTCCTGCTGGCGTCCTGCCTGCGTCCTGCCCTGCGTCGGCGTCCTGCCGGGCGTCCTGCCGGCGTCCTGCCGGCGTCCTGCCGGGCGTCCTGCCCGCGTCCTGCCTGGCGTCCTGCTGGCGTCCTGCCCGCGTCCTGCTGGCGTCCTGCCCGCGTCCTGCCGGCGTCTGCCTGGCCCTTTCTCCCTGGGCTGTCTCGCACCTTCCCGTTTAAGGTTCAGCCTAGGCAGACGGAGTGTGTGTGATGAAGACACACGCAGCGATCCTCCTGCTAATGATTTAACTGCCCCCTCGAGGGCAGTTCTGCAGAGCAAGAGGAATCATTCACCTGCGTCTGCACGTGTTATTGATTTCCTGACTGACGGCGCTGGTGGATCAGGGGTCACTGCGGCCGCTCGGCTGGGCCCGGTGCGACCCGCGTGGGTTCTGACGCTGCCGCCTCTCCCGCCCACCTCCGCTGCTTTGATCTAGGGCTCTTTCAGGAAGGCCGTGACCTTTACACTCCGCCTCCGAGTTCCTGGAGAGGGGGAGACATAAACCTCCATTTTTGTCCCTTCTCTTCTCACGTCTGCACATTCTCGTATTCACTTCCCTGTGTCCGCCTGCAGAATACTTGAGCCCTGCATCTTTCAGTATAACTTCAGCATTGCTTTCCTGATGTCCTGCTGACGTGTGTGTGTGTGTGCGCGTGCCTTTTGCTCTTTACAGTGAGCTTCACGTATAATTGAGAAGGGATTTTGAAGAAAAATAACATGGGTCAACATGAACCATATTTGTCAACCAGGAGTGTATTACCTGTGTTCTGTGTCCCAGAAGATACAGAAGAGGATGGCGGAGGGGAGAGGGGAGGGGATAGGATAGGGGAGGGGAGAGGATAGGGGAGGGGAGGGGAGAGAGGGTAGGGGAGATGACTGAGGAGAGGGGAGGAGAGGGGATAGGAGAGGGGAGAGGATAGGATAGGGGAGAGGGTAGGGGAGAGGATAGGAGGGGGGAGGGGAGAGGATAGGATAGGGGAGGGGAGGGGAGATGACTGAGGAGGGAGGAGAGGGGAGGGGAGGGGAGATGACTGAGGAAGGAGGGGAGGAGAGGGGGAGGGGAGATGACTGAGGAGGAGGGGAGTGGGCAGAGAGGAGAGGGGAGTGGGTAGAGGAGAGGAGAGGGGAGTGGGTAGAGGAGAGGAGAGGGGAGATGACGGAGGAGATAGGGGAGTGGGGAGAGGAGGGGAGATGAGTGGACCAATGGGAGAATGTGGGTGAGAGGCACAAAGGGATTTGTCTGCGTTTTTGTATTTGGACGTGTTTGTCTGGGGATGTGTGTTTGAGGCACACAGACAGACGGATGCGCACACACACACCCACACGCGCGCACACACCGTACGCGCATGATCTCTAATAAAGGGAGACGGAACAGTCAGTCTGAGCGCTCTCTGTGTGTGTGTGTGTGTGTGTGTGTGTGTGTGTGTGTGTGTGTGTGTGTGTGTGTGTGTGTGCGCGCGCTTCTGGTCAGGCTGTGTG
>JAGXOD010000008.1:3560000-3587500 GCA_020368025.1 Brachyhypopomus occidentalis
AGAGGTCCTTGATTCTACAAGGTTGACAGAAGTACTGTCTGTGTACGTTGTAGCACTGTTGATGTTTAATTTGTGTGTTTTTGTGTGCCTGTCTCTCTCTCTCTCTCTCTCTCTCCCACACACACACACCCTCCCCTGCCCCAAAAGCCCTGTGCAGATGTCTGGCGTGTTAGACGTCTGAGTGTGTCTTGCTGTCTGCTCGTCTCATTAACGCTCCTCTCACGTGTGTGTGTGTGTGTGTGTGTCCTCTGCTCCTGTGGTTGCTCATCCCTCCACCTCTATTCACTCTTTGTTCCTGTTTCTTCTTTATAACAGTTTACACTCATCCTCTCTCTCTCTCTCTCTCTTCCTCTCTCTCTCTCGCTCCATCTCTCTTGCTTTTCTCTCTCTCCATTTCTCTCTCTCTCTCTCTTTCTCACTCCCTCCTTTTCTCTCTCACTCCTGCTCATACTTGACCCGTGTCTGGCACTGGTGATGCTCAGAGCCTCACATCTAAATCACACCACCCAAAGAGAAGTCTCCTCCACGTTCTCACCTTTCCGATTCTGCCCTGCATGTGTTTGTGTGCACATAGGTGTGAGTGTGTGTGTGTGTGTGAGTGCACATGTACAGATGCTGCTTAACACACACAGCTGATATTCTACTTGATCTAATATAAATGGTACTGATGTCTGATGAATTTTCTTCATTTTTAACATTTGAGAAAATGCATTCACATGCAGGTACACACACACACACACACGCAGTAGAGATTGCTGCTATTCTCCACACTCCACCTAAAGGCCTCACTGTTTCATAATGAAAATATAACTTCGTTACAAAATGCAAATCTTGCTCATGGGTATCCTGTTAGACCTATTTGCCTGTCTACCCATATATGTGTATGTGGGCGTGAGCATCGTGAGGTGTTGTGTAAGTGTGTGTGAGGATGACAGAAGACCTCTGAAGACCAGGGCAGTTTGCTTAGCACTAAGACATGGAAGACCAATTAAATTCTGTGCTATTCTATTCACACCCTGGTGAAAATGCAGTGCAGTCAGTGCTCCAGAAAAGCTACACGCTCACTCTGTCTCTCTGTCTGTCTCTCTCTCTCTCTCTCTCTCTCTGGCTCTCTGGCTCACTCTGTGTGTCTCTCTCTCTGGCTTACTCTGTGTCTCTCTCGCTCACTCTCTCTCTCTCTCTCTGGCTTACTCTGTGTCTCTCTCGCTCTCTCTCTCTCTCTCTCTCTCTCTCTCTCTCTGTCTCTCTCTCTCTCTCTCTCTCTCTCTCTCTCTCTCTCTGGCTTACTCTGTGTCTCTCTCGCTCACTCTCTCTCTCTCTCTCTCTCTGGCTTACTCTGTGTCTCTCTCGCTCTCTCTCTCTCTCTCTCTCTCTGGCTTACTCTGTGTCTCTCTCGCTCACTCTCTCTCTCTCTCTCTCTCTGGCTTACTCTGTCTCTCTCTCGCTCTCTCTCTCTCTCTCTCTCTCTGCTTCTGTGCAGATGTAATAGGACGGAGGACAGGGTCGGTGTGAGCAGCTGGCGAGTGTGTGTGTGTGTGAGAGAGAGACTTGTGGAGTGTGTGGAGGGACCGCATGGATAGCTGAAAGCTCTGACTGGCATCTGGAAGTCATTAGACAAGACAAGGGACCCGGAGGGGAGGGGCTAGTGTTTAATGTGGCATTGTATTGGTCAGGGACAGAACTGGACAGGACCATCAGGGTGGAGAGGTGACCCAGTGGCGTGTGAGAATTCGCCTGTCCTGGTCGGTGGCTCTGACAGTCCTGTCTGTCATACTGTGCATGCGTGTATGTGCCCGGGTGGAATATGAGTGTGTGTGTGTGTGTGTGTGTGCTTGTGCTTGTGCATGTGCCTATGTAGAATATGAGTGTAATGTGCATGTGTGTGTATATGTGTACATGCCTGGGTGGAATAGGAGTGTGTGTGTGTGTGCGTGTAATATGAGTGGATATTCCGATGGCGTGGAGCAGTGTAACCCATACGAGAGGACTTGGTCTAGATCCAGGACCTAACCCGACCCCCTCGGGGGACGAGACCTTCCCCAGCAGACCTGGCTGTGCTGGGCTCCTCCAGAAGGTCACCAGGGGGGTCCTAAACCCTTGTGACCGTGGAAACCAACATGGATCTGTTGCGTTGACTAGTTGCTTGTAGACATTGTAATTTGGCACAGAATGCTCACTGTATGTGCACGTGTAAGGCTAGATGCGTGTTGGCTAGACTTTTTAATTAGAATTATTGTGATAATGATTACATTTTCAAAGCTGATGTCAAAGGTCAATCGGGGTTTGGTACAGTGAGCTAGAGCAGGTAAAGGGCATTTCACTACAGGTCTTGTTTGACAAACCTGGTTGCATCAGACTGAGTAACTATGTGGTAACTAAGCCATTACTTCTCAGAATTGCGGGCAGCACCAATTTCTGGTACAGGTATGAATGTTTTGGCCACACCCGTCAGCCTAGTCAGAGCCTGTAGGGCGAATATGATACGTTTGTACTGATTTAAAAGTTCTGGCTGAACATTTTTGTACATTTGGACATTTCGACTGTGAGATTTGGTAAGTGAAGTTTATGGGTCTTGCATTGTGAAATGCGTGTCTGGAGTGTTTCCTAACCTACCATGGCCTGTGCTAACTGTTCTTACATGTCTGTCTATGTGTCTGTGTCTGTCACACACACACACACACATAATGTTCCTCAACTAGTCCTGCTGTTTTTGTCAATTACTAGTAAACCTGGCCCTGGGCTGAAACGATTCCTTAAGTAACTCCATAACTAAAAATCATTGTGCTTCTGCGGACACTTCCAACCATGTAGAGATACGATGTCTGCTTCTTCTCTCCAGCCTTTGCAAAACTTGAGCAGGGAAGTCCAGTTCTCCAGAGGAATAGATGCTCAACGCACTTTGTGTGACACAGTCCCAGGTCCGTTAGTATTATGGATAAAATGACGGCTCGTTGTGCATCCGCAGAATAAGCGCTCATGAGACTCTCATGAACGTGGCCTTTGAAGTGTCTGAGCTCAGAGCTGCATGGCGCATTGGTGATCTCAGTCTCCCAGCAGAGGTTTGAGCATCCAGAGGAGACCACAGAACCACAGCCTGGATATTACGCTCCACAGCAGTTCCAGCGAATTACAAGCAGCGGCGCCAGGGGGAAAGAGGTGTTCCATGTTCATGTGTGTGTGTGTGTGTGTGTGTGTGTGTGTGTGTGTTTGGGGTGGGTGGGTGAGTGTGAATGACGTTACCCCCCACCCCTGGAAAAACAGATTATTGCACTACACGAGTGTAACTTTAGTTCACATCCCTGTGGCTTTGCGAACGGTGTGCACGATTCTTCTGGTCTCAGCGGTGTGATTATAAAATATATGCGTGGCATAATGTGGGCCAGCGTCTGTCCCACTTTCTGTCTCCAAAAACAAATATGCATAAGCCCCGCCTCCCCACTCCCAACAGCACGCTGTCAGATTCTCTCTCTCTCGCGCTCTCTCTCTCTCTCTCTCCTCTCTTTCCTTTCTCTCTCTCTCTGTCTGTCTCTCCTCTCTCTGTCTCTTTCTTCTGTGTCTCTCTCTTTCCTCTCTCTCTCTCTCATAGTCTTTCTGTCAAAATAAAGAAAATGTTTGTACACTGATAGTGAAATAGATACCACTGTAAGTACCTTTAAATTGAGGGGGGTGGAGATTAATGTGTCATTAGTGCAAAGTTGATGTCAAATGGGGTTTAATAGGTGGGGCTTGATAACAGGTTGTGTTAGCGTAGGGTGTGTACAGAGAGGAGTTAGTAGGTGGGTTTGGGTGTTGGAGGAGAGTGTATTTGGGGGAGGGGTTATTAGATGGATTGCGGTGTTAGCACAGAGCATGGTGTTAGATTAGTGTTCAGTAGGTTGTGGTGTTGGTGTAGGATTGATGTAGAGGTTGGGACTGTAAACATGGGGTCTGTGGAGATGTTTAGTAGCGGCGTGGGGGGTTTATATAGAGCAGACTTCACTAAACAGGTCGAGTCCCATTTTCTTCAGGTGGGTTTGGCATATTCTCAGTCCAACTGACAACAGTCAACCTGCTTCTGCCTGTTGCCCTGGCGACAGCGGGTCTTCCTGCCTAACCCCTGACCTTTTTGATGTTTTCTGTTGCTCTTACTGGCTGTAGCGTATTGACATCACAGATATCGGCTGATTGTTTGAGTTGTCACTAACCACACTGACTGTACACACGCACACAGACACATCGAGCTTGTGACCAGCCAACCAAATGCAGCAACACATCACACACACACACACACACATACACATACACGTGTGCGTGTGTTCTAATCAGTTCACACGCTGTGTGGAGTGTCTCTTACGCAAATAGCTTAGGCTAGACAGGACGATGACGAAAACGCCTGAGTTAATGTCTCTGCTTGTTCTTTCACTCTCCTCTTCTGACTGACTGTCTGTCTCTCTCTCTCTCTCTCTTTCATTTGCCTTTGTGTCTGTCTCTTTCTTCTCATCTTTGTCTGTCTGTCTGTCTCTCCTGCCCTCTCCTCTTTCTCTCCATTGTCACGGCTCCTGGGATGAGCAGACCAAAGACACACTGATGTCATCTGCCCAGGCTCAGGTTGGACTAGGTGTCTTTCTGGTGCTGTTCTAGGAACTGGACCATTCTTTCTTTTGTCCTAACTTGACCTCGTAGGGATGTAAAATGCACACAGTGATGTGGTTTGTTTTGTTGTTACATGGCTTTTTGGAGTTAGCAGGGTTACATAGGGGATGTTCTAGCTATTCTTTCTTGGTATCCTGCTATTTTCTTTCGAGAGAGAGAGAGAGAGAGAGAGAAACTGGGGGAGAACAGAAGTAGAGGAATAGATTGGGAAGATTAAAGGTGACGTGAAGGAGGAGTGGAGTGGATCTGAGTATGGAGGTTATGGGTAGCAAGGAGGGCAGTTAGGTGGATTTGGAGGCTACTGAGTGAGTGTTAGCAGCATGAGCTGTGTGTGTGTGTGTGTGTGTGTGGTGGTACTGAGGGAGGGGCCGTGTGCATTTTTCATCCCGAGTGTCGCTCGTCCAATCAGCCCAGCAGTATTCTACACAGGTGTCAGACTCACCCTCTTACATTTGACCCGAATTCCCTGGTGAGGTGGGGAGGGGAGGGGGGGGGGGTGTAGGTTAATCTTATTAGTTTGGTGCAAAGCCGTTCTCTCTCTCTCCCTCCCTCCCTCCCTTTTTCTCTGATCCTTTCTTTCTTTCCGCCTGTCTCTCACCCCCCTGTCTGTCTGTCTGCCTGTGTCTGTCTCTCTCATAATCAGTCTGGGTGTCCTGATTCATTGCTTTGGCTTTAGCTCAGAGGCCTTTATCGGCACACCAGCCTCTGATGTGTCCGTTCCTGGAAATCCTTCTTTTCTCTTTGCCTTCAATAATGTATTTACTGTTAGCTGTCAGGGCCGGCTAGGGTGCAGACTCACCCAGTCATGGCAGGAGCTTAGCCAAGTGCAGGTGGAGCTACCCGAACACAAACGGGCCGCACTCCTTTCTGGCTACGTCACACCAGCACCATTATCATCTGCTTCTGGTTTGAACTCCGTGCCAGCGCGGGCTTATCCAGGTGTTGCTTGCTTGCTTGGTTTGTATGAACTGAAGCCTTAATGCTGTGTTCGCCTCCACCACACACTTCGTTTAGTCCGCCAGTGTGTCCCGTCTGGTCTGAGTCCAGCGTCTAAGGCTTTAATAAACAGCTGGCGTGAGAATGTTAATAACCCCGCCGGCGGCTTCCCGGTCCGTTGACCTTATGGCGACCGTCGCCGTGCCCGCAGGTCTGCCGATGGTGGCCATGGAGGCGGACAGACGGGGGGGCGGCTCAAAGGGTCTTGCCCAAGTCGGGCGCCTTTCGGGCAGGGCTTGCTGCATCGTCGCAGACCCCTTAACCCCGTGGTGCTCCTGCTGGAGGTCTTCAGACGCCCGAGGACACATCTTCGTCTGCTTCACTGTGCCTGCCTGAGCTTCAGGCTTTTGGGCTGGTTTTAGCTTCCCTGCTGCTCCCAGATCAGTTTTAAGCTTGTTTGGTCTGAGGCGAGTCACACCACGTTGATCTTGTGATTCAGTGCTGGGCTTTAGTCCACCGGCCTGTGCTTGGAGCAGCACAGACAGGTGGGGATGTGGGCGGGATGTAAGGAAGGATTTTTTTATTTAAAGGACTAATATCTGAAGTGTAGCAGAACATGTTGTGTTCTTTCACAATGCAGTTGCATAACGCTGTCATCAGACTGAAGGCAGACAGTATTAGACTTGCACAGTTATTTTATTTTTTTCAGGTTACTCCCTGAATTGCTGACTTTGGACATGTCTCTGTGTGATGGTTTGGACCCCCCCCCTCACCCCAGTAAACATGTCCCCTGTACACTCAGCACTGGTGGTGAAGGTCCTTGTATCTTCAGTGTGGTTAGCGTGCTGGGGGTTTTCATGGGGTAGATGGTCATCTGACCTCTATTCGCCTGTGTTCCCTCAGACGCGGTAATGGCTGCAGTCCAGCAGGCGTTTGTCTTTGAGGCCTCACAGATATGATTCAGTTCACTTATATAATTCCCAGTCGCTGACGGGCTTGTGGCACCATTTTGAAAGCACTAATGTCTTAAAGCCTTTCGCTTTGATGACTAAAGTTTGTTTAGGTTCAATTTTCCCAGGTGCTCACTGTATGAACCGTTTAAGACGCAGCCGCTGTGTAAGAGCTTTTTCTAAAGATATTTATTCCCTGTTTCCAAGCAGATGTCAGAGGCTTAAAGAGGTTTTTCTTCTCCCTCTTTTGCTTCTTTTAACATTGACGTTCCTTTGTCTCCATCACCTGAAGCCCGTGGTGTTTGTTCAAGCCCAGAAGGCTGTTTGATGTGGTGGAGGTGTGTGTGGGTGTTTCTGGGTAAATTCTGCAGCGGGCCTGCAGGGCCACTGCTCTCATGGGTGCTCCCTCCGCCGGCCGACGTCGTGCTAAAGCTCGGCAGAGCTTTGCAAATTTTGCCCAAACGTTCGGAAATAAACTGAACTGAAAGTTTTAGGCAGAGTTTTTAATAACGAGTGAGTGAAGAGGAGGGGCTTATGAATGCTGTGATTTTGTGTGAGTTATGAATGCTGTGATTTTAAAGAACACACAGTGCCCATGGCTGAGTGGGTCTGCCTCGTCTAGGGCACTGATCACACACACACACATGTCCAAAATGGCTGTTCAGTGTTTAGTGCACATTCCCTAATACACACGTGACTGTCTTTGGTCCCCTGTGTGCTTGTGATTTGAAAGAGTGAATTCTGTAGGTTGTGCTTTTATTGTGAGAGCACATGTAGATCACACACTGCAGTAATGCCTGCTGTTCACACACTGCAGTAATGCCTGCTGTTCACACGCTGCAGTAATGCCTGCTGTTCACACGCTGCAGTAATGCCTGCTGTTCAGTTCACACACTGCTCACTGCTCACACATGCACTGATGGCTGAATTCACCCCAATCGAAATTTGTCCTCCGCATCTGTGCAGTCAGAACACACACACTAGTGATCACTATGGGGCTGTGGTGCACACGTGCCCAGTGCGGTGGGCAGCCCTAGCCCGGCGCCCGGGGAGCAGTTGGGGTTAAGTGTCTTGCTCAAGGGCACCTCAGTCATGGCCTCAGGCCTGGGAATCGAACCCACGACCCTCCGGTCACAAGACCGGTTCCCTAACCACCAGACCATGATGTCCAATGTATGTATGTGTATGTATGTGTTTCTACAACAGCGTAATGATGTCCTGGATTGACAGTCCTGCTCCAGAACTGAAACCAACACAAACAGTAAAAAAACACACCAGAAACAGGTTCATGTGCTCATTTCCCTTCATGAACTCACTGGAAAAGCACTCAGAATCAGTGTAATGCTTATGGGTTTATGTCATCTTTTTACCCGTTGTAAAACATTACACTGCTGTGTGTGTGTGTGTGTAGGTATAAATCTACCAGTCAGCCCAGCTGTGTGTGTGTGTGTGTAGGTATAACTCTACCAGTCAGCCCAGCTGTGTGTGTGTGTGTGTGTGTGTGTAGGTATAACTCTACCAGTCAGCCCAGCTGTGTGTGTGTGTGTGTGTGTGTGTGTGTGTGTGTGTGTAGGTATAACTCTACCAGTCAGCCCAGCTGTGTGTGTGTGTGTAGGTATAACTCTACCAGTCAGCCCAGCTGTGTGTGTGTGTGTGTGTGTGTGTGTGTGTGTGTGTGTGTGTGTGTGTAACTAGCAGTCAGCCCAGCTGTCTTGTGTCCAGGCGTATACTTCACCCAGTCTCACAACTGTCGTGTCTGTGTTCATGCAGAGTGTCCCTGCAGGTATGTCACTTGCTGTCCTGTACTGATTAAACTGATTTGTTCTGTTGACCTACCCAGAAGATTCATACACAGTTTCTTTTTTTTGATAAAGGCAAATGAAAAGATGTATAAGAGAACAGATCCAGTGTATCTATAGGGCGCACACCCTGCCTCTACATAGGGGGACAGATCCAGTGTATCTATAGGGCGCACACCCTGCCTCTACATAGGGGGACAGATCCAGTGTACCTATAGGGCGCACACCCTGCCTCTACATAGGGGGACAGATCCAGTGTACCTATAGGGCGCACACCCTGCCTCTACATAGGGGGACAGATCCAGTGTACCTATAGGGCGCACACCCTGCCTCTACATAGGGGGACAGATCCAGTGTACCTATAGGGCGCACACCCTGCCTCTACATAGGGGGACAGATCCAGTGTATCTATAGGGCGCACACCCTGTCTCTACATAGGGGGACAGATCCAGTGTACCTATAGGGCGCACACCCTGCCTCTACATAGGGGGACAGATCCATTGTGTACCTATAGGGCGCACACCCTGCCTCTACATAGGGGGACAGATCCAGTGTATCTATAGCGCGCACACCCTGCCTCTACATAGGGGGACAGATCCAGTGTATCTATAGGGCGCACACCCTGCCTCTACATAGGGGGACAGATCCAGTGTACCTATAGGGCGCACACCCTGCCTCTACATAGGGGGACAGATCCAGTGTATCTATAGGGCGCACACCCTGCCTCTACATAGGGGGACAGATCCAGTGTATCTATAGGGCGCACACCCTGCCTCTACATAGGGGGACAGATCCAGTGTATCTATAGGGCGCACACCCTGCTGACCGATAAGGGACTAGATATGTTCTCTTCAGTCTTGACACTACAAGTGTCTGTCTGAGCCCCAGTAACAGCGGCCGCCCCAGTCTGCAGTCAGAGAAATGGAGAGACAAGCCTGCTAACCTAGTTTCTCCCCTCACTAACACGCAGGCGCAGTGGAGGACAACGCTGTACCTCACACACCCACTGAACAGTGGAGGACAACGCTGTACCTCACACACCCACTGCACAGTGGAGGACAACGCTGTACCTCACACACCCACTGCGCAGTGGAGGACAACGCTGTACCTTGCACACCCACTGAACAGTGGAGGACAGCGCTGTACCTTACACACCCACTGCACAGTGGAGGACAACGCTGTACCTTACACACCCACTGCGCAGTGGAGGACAACGCTGTACCTTACACACCCACTGCGCAGTGGAGGACAACGCTGTACCTTACACACACACTGCACAGTGGAGGACAGCGCTGTACCTCACACACCCACTACGCAGTGGAGGACAACGCTGTACCTTACACACCCACTACGCAGTGGAGGACAACGCTGTACCTTACACACCCACTACGCAGTGGAGGACAGCGCTGTACCGTACACACACACTGCACAGTGGAGGACAACGCTGTACCTCACACACCCACTGCGCAGTGGAGGACAGCGCTGTACCTTACACACCCACTGCACAGTGCCACTGCATCATGACTGCATTGCCCCATTTAAATAGTTCAAAATGAAGAGGCTTTATGATCTCCACCCTGGTGGTGCCATCACCTGCTGTAACTAGGATGGGTGGAGTCTGTGGGTGGTTGAATCATGCGGTGTGTCCAGGCCGGGTGACATTGTGCTGGGGACCGTGGGGGGCAGCGGAGGGAGAGACACTGGACTGACTAGCACTGAAAGCAGCGCCTGCTCTATATACAGCACCATGGCCTGGATATGCGCACACACACACACACACACACACACACACACACACACACACACACACGCTTGGGCATGTTCCTGCGTTTCTTCCCCAGCCTGTCCAAAAGCTGAACGTATAAATGTGTCCTGGAGCGGAGCTCTAGCATGGAGGCCATAAATCACGTTTCTAGCTGCAGTATTATTCCACTGATTGATGTTCACTTTACACACAGTCTTGCCATGTGAATTTGCTCCAGGATTTGACTCTCTCTCTCTCTCTCTCTCTCCCTCTCTCCCTCCCTCCCTCTCCTCCCCACTCCTCCTTCAGGCGCAGGACCTGAGCGTGATTGAGGAGGTGATCCGTATGCTCCTCGAGATTATCAACTCCTGCCTTTGCAGCTCCCTCCACCATAACCCTAACCTGGTCTACGCTCTGCTCTACAAGAGGGAGCTATTCGAGCAGTTCCGCACACATCCATGCTTTCAAGACATCATGCAGAACCTTGAAACGGTGCGTGTGTGTGCGTGTGTGTGCATGCGTGTGTGTGCGTGCGTGCGTGTGCACGTGTGTTTCCTTAATACTTCAATGTAAAATTCAAACATTGTGTCTTCATCTTTAAACCACACCACATAAGGCAATGAAAAGGTTACAGACCGAATCACACTGGCAATGCATGACCGATTAAGAATGTTGATTGCACACAAGTGTGTTTATTTTTTGTTTGTGTAGTTTGGCTTTAGTTGTTCAGACAGATTCGGCTGTGAAGGTTCTGGTTAATGAGAGAACATCTTAACCATCTCTGTGTGCTGTCATGCCTCCGCTCATGCTGTTAACACCAATATTAACATTAGCGCTAATATTGGCTAATGCAGATGTTCATGGGTTTAGCATCACAGCGGTGTGCCCAGTCCCTTCAAGCAGAGTCGGGCTGCACTGTGGCAGTATCATCATGCAGTATCATTAGCTACGCAGCTGGGAAGTGTGTGTTCCGATTTCAACCTAAACGCGTCACGTAAGCACTACTCGTCACAAACGTGAATAAGCATTTACAGAGTTATTGCGAGGGCCTGGAGGTGGAAAGCAGACACACCAGCTGAGGTGAAGTTCAGGACGTGCGCAGGAGGGGGAGGGGCCTGTATGTCCTGTGCTGTCTCATCAAACTGGCTGCAGTCTGTTTGCATGAAAAATATTGTGCCAGGTTTAAATGTATAATATAAAGTTTTTTCATAACATTTGATGCATTCTAGATCATCATCATATAGAACGTGGCCTTGAATGTCAAATAGCAGCAACGTGCATCCGTGCTTGTGTGTGTGTGTGTGCACGTGCATACACACAGACTGTGTGGTTAAATAAAATAATTCAACAAAAAGGCCTCAAATGCACCAGACTCGAGTGTGAAGAGTCCATTTCATTTATTTATTTAGCTGTGCAGAGATGCAGACATACTTTTGGAAGCAAGTAATCGAAATGATTCCTATAGAAATTCCAGTGTAAATGGTGTGTTTCAACTGTCTTTCTGAAAACGCTTTTCCTTCGGAGACACGAGAGTAGTGACAGATGTAGCTCTAATCTGCGTGAAATGCTGGACTACATGGCTAAGAGAGTCATCTTGTTTAATCTTGGAAAAAATAACATGCCATAACACATAAACCTGGTTTTCCATTAAATCTGGAATTCATTTTTAAAAGAAACAGATGATGGGTCAGTAGCATGACGTTTATCTTCAGAATGGATATGTACACTTGTACATACTTGTAGTGTATATGTAATGCATGTGTATATTCAAATGTATGTGTATACATACAGGTGATGATGTATCTGTGCTTACGCAGTTGGCCTGTTTAGGTGCTGGGACACTTTGGGGAAGGGGTGAGATGTTCCTTTGTTAGTTGAAGTGTTTATAAAACCTCCTGGTATAAATTCCTGGTGTCCACAGCACTGATTAAAAAAAACTCCTCCAGTCCTGTAGGCAGTTTGATGGTGGGCTGGTGTAGTTGCTGTGGCGACGCTCAACGCTGTGTTTCTGGCAGGTGATTGGCTACTTCAGTCAGCGGCTGGAGCAGGCAGGAACAGATCTCTCTGTGGAAAGAGTTCAGGAGGTCATCAAGAAAGGGGCAGCGGCCCTGCCTAAAGACCGCCTGAAGGTACACAACACACACACACACACACACACACACATGTGTAAAACTCAAACAAACGCATGCACACCCTCTCACACATGAACAAACATGTTTTCAGAAAACACGCACTCACTCACACACACACACACACACACACACACACACACACACACACACCCAGCATCAACTACTCTGACCTGCATCACAGTACCCATTGATTGACCTTTGTGACCTTTTCACTGTGAAGAAGCCAAAATGGATGGATTTAATGAGGTGTGGAGGTGGAGAGAGAGGTGGAGAGAGAGGTGGAGAGAGAGGTGGAGAGAGAGAGAGAGAGAGAGAGAGAGAGAGAGAGAGAGAGAGAGAGAGAGGGAGAGAGAGAGAGAGAGAGAGAGAGAGAGGGAGAGAGAGAGAGAGAGGAGGGGAGAGAGAGAGAGAGAGAGAGAGAGAGAGAGAGAGAGAGAGAGAGAGAGGGAGGGAGAGAGGTCCGCACACAGCTACAGAGCCTTCAGACACTGGAACACTTCCGCTTCTAACATTTTGCCACAAATGAACAGTGATTTCAGCAACACAGTAAAATGGACCTGACATAACTACAGACATCTCTTGTAGTGCTGACATAACTACAGACATCTCTTGTAGTGCTGACATAACTACAGACATCTCTGGTAGTGCTGACATAACTACAGACATCTCTGGTAGTGCTGACATAACTACAGACATCTCTGGTCTTTATCTAATGTCTGTGTCTATTGTCTAATCTACGCACGTCTTAAAACTTGTGTAAATTTACCACGTTTAAGTTGACTGGTTTCACTGCTTGATTTGATGTTTGATTGGCATGTTGGGGACAACATCTCTGAGTTGCCCCAGGTGTCTGATGTGTTCTTTACCCCCTTATTGATGACCAGGGTGTTCAGTATGGGTTGGTTGGCGTGTCCACCTCAAAATACTGCAGTAGTGCAGAATAGACTGGTTTAACTACACACAAGAGACCGTTGGGCGTTATTACTGTGTACATTGTGTATTCACTCAACACGGGTCGTAGGATACTGGTTAGCCCCACTCTAGCCTCTGCAGCTAGAGAGAGAGAGGGAGAGGGAGAGAGGGGGAGAGAGAGAGAGATAAAAGGAAAGAATGAGAACAAGAGAAAGAGCTGGAAAGAGTGTGTGTGGGTCAGGCCTAATCTTCATTATCACTAAAGGCTGCTTCATAGCCATTCATTACCACTCTATAACACACACACACACACACACACACACACAATGACATCTCAAGGAGAGTCCAGGCAGTGCAGGGTCCAGCACATGAGTAAATTTATGGCACATGTGTCGTTGGCGTTCACTCCCTTCCCACAATCCCTGTGTGCCGCACATAAATCAGGAGGTGCGTCTCCCGCGTGTGTCGCAGAACTCTGTGGCAGTACTCTCCTAATTGCACGTTCCATCACATGCTTCATGGCTCAGGTGTCACATGTATGCATCCATCTTTTTCATCGCTCAACGGATGGGGCCACGGCAAGATGGAGTTTTTTACTGTCTGCAGCACTTTTTCCCTGCAACCCCCCCCCCCCCAGCTCCACCACCACCACCTCCTCCCCCGTCCTCCATCTTGAGACCTGCGCCTGTGCGCGTAGGTGGGGAGACGGAGGTGGTGTCGCTGTCTGCCTCCCCACTCCTCTGAGGCTGTGATTTTGTGTTGGAGGGAGGCAGACATGTGTGAAACACTCTGGCTCCAGAAACCTCTTCCCCACTGAGGAATGGTGATAAAACCCCACGGGGTGGGTGTGGGGAAGGCCCTGCTGGTGGAGCTGCCCTTGCCCCTGCCCCTGCCCCTGGCTCTGGCTCTGCCCCAGGCTCTGCCCCTGCCACTGCCCCTGCCCCTGACTCCTCAGTGAGAATGTCAGGATTCCTGATCGTTCTTACATCTCGGTCAGGCTCCTGATGCTCTGGCAAACATCTGAGATGGAAATTCAACAGAATGTCTCACGTTGCCCGTGGCGATTAACAGCAAAAGATTGAATGTGAGTTGTTGACCTTTTTAGGGACTGGAGTTATGTCTGTGCCATTTATGTGCCCATTTTTGAAGAGGACATGCATGTGTGTGATCCGAACAAGGCCTGTGATGAACGCCTCTCCTCTTGCGTTCATTGGCCAGGGTGGGAACGAGGAGGCGTGGCCACCATAACCGCTTGGCCAGAGTTTGGTCCACATCACCCTCGAGATCCCAGTCAGCAAAAGATTAAGCTTGTGCTCTCTGCCTGAAACACTGTGGGAGAGCTTGTGATTGGTTGATGACATGGCCAAGCTTCAACCAATCATCATGTCTCTGAAACCGGGAGTCCACAGGGAGTCATTTTCCAAATTGCTAATATTTGCTTTATTTCAATTAAAAGCAAACATGCGTCTTTACATATTTCATAACCACAGCGCAAACGAGGCCCATTGTCAAGTGTAGAGGTGTGTTGAACAGATAAAGGGCTTTTTCATCAGAGTGAAGCTGTAAACCAGCCTGTCCGCCCAGATGTATTTGTATTTTCCCGCATTAGGAGCTGATTGTGGGTCTAGACACACGCTATCTGTCTGTCTGTCTGTCTGGCTGTGTGTGTGCGCACACATGCAGTCTCTTGGGTATACCCCCTACTGAAACTGAGAAACGCTTGTCTAGACAGACAGATTTATTCTCTCTCTCTCTCTCTCTCTCTCATTGTCTCTTGCTCTCTCTTTCTCTCTCTTTCACACACACACACACACACACACATGCACACTGGCCACTGCGGATGAGTATTAGGGTCCCGAGAGGGTGAGGGATGTTCTCTCCACGCTGCCCTGGTACAGTCTGCCCTTATTCTGCCACACTCTCAGGCACACACACACACACACACACACACACACACACACACACACACACACACAGAGACAAAGACAGCAGCATCCATGGCTGGTCAGGGACCCTGCTTCCCTCCCCGCCCAGGGCACTGTCCTCTCTCTCTCTCTCTCTCTCCTCCCTTTTTCTTTCTGTTTCTTTCTGTCTCCCTCCTCTGTCTTGCTCTCTTTCTTCTCTCTCCCTCTCTTCACCTCTCTGATAGTGGCTTCCGAGCGGTTCTCTGTCTTCCTCTCGTCTCTCAGAGCCTCTTTCACTGCTGCGTTTTGTCTTGATCTCTCTGTCTGCTGCTCCGTCTCCGTTCTGGGGAAACAGAGAGAGCAGTGTGTGTTGGCGAGAGTGACGGAGGCAGAGGAATTTGTTTGGACGGCACAGAGGGAGAGAGCGAGCGTGTGTGTGTGTGTGTGTGTGTGTGCTGTTCTGTAGTGATAAGACAGAGACAGTCTGGCTCCTCTAGAAGAGGAGGGTGACTGCTCCACTACAGCCCCCAGAGAGACCTACAGATGACCCTTGTGCCAACACACACACACACACACACTTTCTTTGTCTCCTGCACAACCTGCTGCTGTAAACTCTTGAGTCAAGAAAATGAATAATAAGCCTATTTATATTTTCACATTTCAAAGGTCATATACTCTGAAATGTGTAAATTAGGTGGGCGTGTTTAGATACATCGTTGTTAAGTACAGTGTGTCTGCTGAGTGTGTTTGTATGGCATGAACTTCGTGTGCTTTTTGAAAGGTAGAGGCAAAACGTTCTTCCTGTTTCTGGTCACGTGTGTTCATGTCAGTGGTCAGAATGTCTAGAGGGCATTTCCACTGCAGAAACTAACATTGATTTTTGTGTCAATTTTCATGTAATTGAGTTTTGCAAATAATAATAATTGATAACAATAAACAATCAGAGCTGTTTCTGATGGTTCTTATTTGTAGTAAACATTTGTAGTATAAATACCGTCCAAAAGTGAGATTCAGTTTACAAGTTTGCTGCCATGGCCCCAAGGTCCTGGGCCCAGAATCGGTCCAGTGTCATTTGTGTCTGTTTGTTGTTTCGGGTCGTAAGTGGGTCATTTGCGGGACGTCGTTAGTGTCACGTGTCTGCGTGCACTCCTCTCCCTCACGTGCCCCGCTTGGCAGACGCACGCCATGTGAAAGGAGAGAGGGGAGGACCCTGCCGAGGCCCAGGTTGGCACGGCGACGGGCCCAGATGAAAGGGGAGTGTCTGCAGACTCCGCCCCCCTGCTGCGTGACGCGCGGGAACCTGAGCAGACCACCCTGCATTATTGATGAGGTGCGGGCGTCTACCTGCTGCCCTGTCGGCTGCCTGTCACCCGGGCCGGACCAGGCCCACGTCGGCCGGGGAGGGACGCCCACCGAAAGGGATCCAGCTCCCCTTCCGTCGTCTGGAACACCACCAGCCTGCAGACAGAGACGCAGTTCGGTTACATGGTTTCCAGTGACTTTTTGTTCAGTTTGTCAGTCAGCCACGCCCAGCGTGGTCAGTGCGCCTTGTCGTACCTCCTGTGTACGGGGCCTAAATGTGGCCTTAGGTTTATGATATTTATCTTTTCAGTCCCTCTCGTCTTGCATCCTGGTTCATCCGTCCGCTCAGTGTCTTGTCTACGATGTTTTTTGATAGTGATACAGATGCAATTAAAACGGGGCGAGATGTTGTGTAGGACTAATTGTTTAAATACGGTCTGTCATAGCTGAAGGTGCTGAGGAATATAGGAGCACATTGTATCTTACTTCCTAACAATACGACAGAGCTGACCGAGTTTCTTTCTAAATAAAAATATCCTCATTTTTTTGTTTGTTTTTGGCGACCATTTGAGAACATGAACAGTCATGATTTCCCCACTGTGGTTATCGTGAGGTCAGGGCAAAGCAGCTCCTTGCCATTTTTAAAATGTACTTATTTATTTCCGACCCAGTGAAGGGAGGTTAAAGGTCAGGAGCAGGACCCTGGAGCTGCCGTTTGATTGTGATGCTCCAATGAATCGGACCGACTCCACCGTTAGCTCGTCTTCTGAGGGAGGTGAACAGGCTTTCTGAAAAAAACAATTACGAAAGAAACCTCTTCAGGGTGTGATGACCAGACAGCCCACCAGTTCTTGGCCAAAGCTTTGTAGAATGTACAGCCTTCTGAAACCTTACGTTTTAGATTATCTTCTGAAACCTTACTTTTTAGATGATCTTCAGAAACCTTACTTTTTAGATGATCTTCAGAAACTTTACCTTTTTAGATGATCTTCTGAAACCTTACTTTTTAGATGATCTTCTGAAACCTTATGTTTTAGATGATCTTCTGAAACTACCTTTTAGATGATCTTCAGAAACTTTACCTTTTTAGATGATCTTCAGAAACTTTACCTTTTTAGATGATCTTCTGAAACCTTACTTTTTAGATGATCTTCTGAAACTACCTTTTTAGATGATCTTCAGAAACCTTACTTTTTAGATGATCTTCAGAAACTTTACCTTTTTAGATGATCTTCTGAAACCTTACTTTTTAGATGATCTTCTGAAACCTTATGTTTTAGATGATCTTCTGAAACTACCTTTTAGATGATCTTCTGAAACCTTACCTTTTTAGACGATCTTCAGAAACCTTACCTTTTTAGATGATCTTCTGAAACCTTACTTTTTAGATGATCTTCTGAAACCTTACGTTTTAGACGATCTTCAGAAACCTTACCTTTTTAGACGATCTTCAGAAACCTTACCTTTTTAGATGATCTTCTGAAACCTTACCTTTTTAGATGATCTTCTGAAACCTTACCTTTATACATGATCATGGCAGTATTTGTTCTTTAATTATTTTTTGTTTGAATGGAGCCCAAAGCCATTCAGAATAGAAGCCATGCAGTCAGGAGCCCTGTTGCCCGGTCGACCAAGAGTCAAAGCACCAGAAGTGTCTTGTGTCTGAAGGACACCTGAACCAGCAGGCTTGGTGCACACGTGCTGCTGATTCCACACTGCTGTGTGTCCATTGGCCGAGGCTCTCCAGAGCATTTTGGATAACCCATCCCTTCAGGTGTGACCTGCTGGACTGTGATTGACAGTAGTGAGATTGTTATGGCTCTGTACGGACTTGTAGCCTGACATATCCAGTTACGTGTGGGTTAACAAGAGTTTTATTTAAACATGAAAACCTCGCGAGGTGTTTCCCGCTGTGTTAAGGTACCTGTTACTTACCTGAGCTGAAATGTATTTACCTGACAGGAAGATGGAATTACAGAGTGAAGAGTCACCATGACATGGGGAACGTCACCTGAAATCAGAGCTTCTTTCAGGCTGTAGTGGCTAATCCAGCCTGAGTCTGCAGCAGGTTAACCTGGCCGCCGGGTCCTTTCAGATAACCCGGAAATGGTTTTGTGTGTTTCCACCCAATTACCTGAATTCATCGATTTGAACTACACTGAAAACTGATTTAAATTTAGAATGGAAATAATGTGTTTGTTTGTGTGTGTCACCCTATGTCTTTTTTGCAGAAGTTTCCGGAGCTGAAGTTCAAGTACGTGGAGGAAGACCAGCCTGAAGACTTCTTTATCCCTTACGTGTGGTCTCTGGTCTTTAACTCTGGAGTTGGTCTCTACTGGAACTCTCAGGGAATTGAACTTTTCAGCATGGACTCACCCTGAGAGTGTGTGCGTGTGTGTGTGTGTGTGTGTGTGTGTGCGTGCGTGCGCGCAGGTGTGTGACATTTCCCACACTTCCTGTCTTACTTCCTCATAACGGACTCCTGGGCTTCCATTATCTCTAGTTTCACCATCAGACCTCATCAAGAGTTCAAAGGGCATGTCACTCAAAACTCTGCTCAGCAGAGACAAGTGGTGCCTTTGATACCGCTGCACTTCTGAGTATAGTGCAGCTCTGTTGTGAAGCATGTTTAAAACTTGTTTAGCATTGCTTAAAAGCCACTTTTATTTGATTATTAATAACATGAGATTTTGTTAAGGTTTACGTTGGTTTTGGAGAGATGTTCATGGTACATTTATAACGGTCAGGGAAGATTATAAATTGTATAAAATTACATGGGAATGTGCATCACTTTTTTCAGATTTGTTCCCCCTTGCTCATTTTGGTATTTTGGGCAGTGGTTAAATTCTTCACACAAGTGTAATGCTTTAACTAAAAGGTCATCCACGTTCTGGTCTGGCCGATATAACAGTTCTGATACTAGTGTATCACCATCATTAAACCTGTTGTGTTGTATACGCTACTTTTTATCATTGTTATTATTATTTGTTTGTTTTCTAAGAGGTATTTATTGTTATAAATGTTTCTCTTGACTATTCAGCATCTTTTTGTTTAGTAGTACTTTTGTACACTTTCGGTGCAGAAAGTCTAAAAGAGCATAAAGCTAGTTTCATTTCTAATGCCAGTGCAAATAAGAATTATTTTAGATGCCCGTGTAAACAATCTGTGTATGGATTGTAATACTGCATAGATTTGATTTAAAGCATGTACGTTCATAAACATGTAGATCCAGCATGTTTGTTACACATTTTATTCTTCTGTGTGTGTGGCGTGTGCATGCGTGTGTGTGTGGAAATATCCTTTTTTTTTTTAAGATAATTTGGGGAGGGCAGAACGTGAGGAAGATCAAACACTAGTGTGTTCTTGCCAACTCAGGTAACAATGCAAGTGAAAGGAATGATGACTGGGAGAAAAATACAATCCCTGTCAGCATGGCACTCCAGAACCCCTCTTCTCTTTAATACCAGCCCTGTCAGTATGGCACTCCAGAACCCCTCTTCTCTTTAATACCATCCCTGTCAGTATGGCACTCCAGAACCCCTCTTCTCTTTAATACCATCCCTGTCAGTATGGCACTCCAGAACCCCTCTTCTCTTTAATACCAGCCCTGTCAGTATGGCACTCCAGAACCCCTCTTCTCTTTAATACCAGCCCTGTCAGTATGGCACTCCAGAACCCCTCTTCTCTTTAATACCAGCCCTGTCAGTATGGCACTCCAGAACCCCTCTTCTCTTTAATACCATCTCTGTCAGTATGGCACTCCAGAACCCCTCTTCTCTTTAATACCATCCCTGTCAGCATGGCACTCCAGAACCCCTCTTCTCTTTAATACCAGCCCTGTCAGTATGGCACTCCAGAACCCCTCTTCTCTTTAATACCAGCCCTGTCAGTATGGCACTCCAGAACCCCTCTTCTCTTTAATACCAGCCCTGTCAGTATGGCACTCCAGAACCCCTCTTCTCTTTAATACCAGCCCTGTCAGTATGGCACTCCAGAACCCCTCTTCTCTTTAATACCAGCCCTGTCAGTATGGCACTCCAGAACCCCTCTTCTCTTTAATACCAGCCCTGTCAGTATGGCACTCCAGAACCCCTCTTCTCTTTAATACCATCTCTGTCAGTATGGCACTCCAGAACCCCTCTTCTCTTTAATACCATCCCTGTCAGTATGGCACTCCAGAACCCCTCTTCTCTTTAATACCATCTCTGTCAGTATGGCACTCCAGAACCCCTCTTCTCTTTAATACCATCCCTGTCAGTATGGCACTCCAGAACCCCTCTTCTCTTTAATACCAGCCCTGTCAGTATGGCACTCCAGAACCCCTCTTCTCTTTAATACCAGCCCTGTCAGTATGGCACTCCAGAACCCCTCTTCTCTTTAATACCAGCCCTGTCAGTATGGCACTCCAGAACCCCTCTTCTCTTTAATACCAGCCCTGTCAGCATGGCACTCCAGAACCCCTCTTCTCTTTAATACCAGCCCTGTCAGTATGGCACTCCAGAACCCCTCTTCTCTTTAATACCAGCCCTGTCAGTATGGCACTCCAGAACCCCTCTTCTCTTTAATACCAGCCCTGTCAGTATGGCACTCCAGAACCCCTCTTCTCTTTAATACCAGCCCTGTCAGTATGGCACTCCAGAACCCCTCTTCTCTTTAATACCAGCCCTGTCAGTATGGCACTCCAGAACCCCTTCTCTTTCTACCTTTAATACCAGCCCTGTCAGTATGGCACTCCAGAACCCCTCTTCTCTTTAATACCAGCCCTGTCAGTATGGCACTCCAGAACCCCTCTTCTCTTTTTTATTGATTGATTGCTGTATTTATAATCACTCGTTGTTTGGTCTTTGTGTACTGAGGCGGTAACATGGAAAGCTGATGGTCAATTGTGCGTGTGCTGTTTGTAGAGCAGCAGTCTGGTGAGATGTGGAAATCTTCACCGCACACAAGCTACAGGCCATTTACACACACGCGTCGACACACACACACTCCGCCTCTCTCTGCTCCCCTTCTCCCATGGGGGGGGGGGGAGGGGGGGAATGTGCGTGTTTTTCCTCTCAAGTGAACAGGAAGCTGGCGTTTACTGTAATTGCAGGTCACCGAAAGAGCAAACTCACATCAGAGAGGGCTCTTAAAATGGCGTCTGAAATTGTAGACGTTAGTTCAGGGCCTTAATGGCCTCCTGTATTCTTATCACAACTCTGTGTGTTACGCCACTGGCCTTACAAACATTTTTCTGCGAACGTTTAGGCAGCTGTTGTGCACGTTCTGTTTGTGTGGGTCGGTCTTGGGCCGTATTTACGTTGACCGTGAAGCTAAATGAAGCTTTATTCTCCCGGCTGGACTATATATAAGAAAAATAACAGGAAGAACTGCAAAAACATGCATTTGTGGTGTTTGTCCACTGCACCGAACAGTACAGTCCAGCTTTAGTGAACTAGTGAATCGTACAGTACAGTCCAGCTTTAGTGAACTAGTGAATCGTACAGTACAGTCCAGCTTTAGTGAACTAGTGAATCGTACAGTAAAGTTCAGCTTTAGTGAACTAGTGAATCGTACAGTAAAGTTCAGCTTTAGTGAACTAGTGAGTCAAACAGTAGTTCAGCTTTAGTGAACTAGTGAGTCAAACAGTAGTTCAGCTTTAGTGAACTAGTGAATCGTACAGTAGTTCAGCTTTAGTGAACTAGTGAGTCAAACAGTAGTTCAGCTTTAGTGAACTAGTGAATCAAGCAGTAGTTCAGCTTTAGTGAACTAGTGAATCAAGCAGTAGTTCAGCTTTAGTGAACTAGTGAATCAAGCAGTAGTTCAGCTTTAGTGAACTAGTGAATCAAGCAGTAGTTCAGCTTTAGTGAACTAGTGAGTCAAACAGTAGTTCAGCTTTAGTGAACTAGTGAATCAAGCAGTAGTTCAGCTTTAGTGAACTAGTGAATCAAGCAGTAGTTCAGCTTTAGTGAACTAGTGAATCAAGCAGTAGTTCAGCTTTAGTGAACTAGTGAATCAAGCAGTAGTTCAGCTTTAGTGAACTAGTGAATCAAGCAGTAGTTCAGCTTTAGTGAACTAGTGAATCAAGCAGTAGTTCAGCTTTAGTGAATCGTATAACCGCTCAGGTTTCCGAGTGAAAGAGAGACCAGTTACTATAGTGCTTCTCTGCAACCGTGAACACCATGCACAATATGGCCATCTCTCTTAGCCACGGGAATAGAGAAGTGTTTGGACCGTTTGGTCAGGGGGTGTTTTTTTAAGAATCGAAGAAATATTCCAAAAATAATTTAATCTCATTTCAAACATTTGTGTAAATGTATATTTATTCTGCACCAAGTTGTTAACCCCTGCCGCTGGAGGGTCTGTATTTTCTTATGAACATGCTTGTGCACCTTTACAGTGTGTGTGTGCGCGTGTGTGTGTGCGCGTGCTGTCCAGGCCAAAACAACAGATGGCAGAGGTCTTGCTGTGAAGACTTGCGTGTTCGTACCTAGGGGGGTCACCTTACCTACTCCCGGCTTTGCCTTACAGATGACAGCTGCTGATGAATGCATTCTGGGAATTGTAGTTCCCTAGGACCTCCGCATGGGGCTTTTTCCCCTGCAGGTCCTGGACAAAAAGTGCCACATTACACTGTTCTTGTCCTACCTTTGCTTTACCAAAGTCCCAGTCTTAAGCACTCCAAGAGACACAGCAAAGCTGCTCTCAGATCAGCTTAAACAGATCATCTCCTTCAGGACCACAGATGCGTTTGGGGTTTGCAGGTGACATGAAGCACATTACTAAGGTGATGACTGTGTTGGTGTGAGGGGTACTCGGCTTTCAACGATTCAGGCTTAATGCAAATCATCCAGAGCGTTCAGCAAACACTTGTTACACAGCACTTCAGGTTAACTGTTGTAATGCTGCTTGTGTGTTTGTACATGCCCCTGTTGCCCGTGGCTCATCACTGTCCTGGGCCCTTAAGTGCTGCAGGACCTGATGGGGTTTGGCTTCCATCATGGATTCCTTCTTATTTGTTCATGGTTTTCAAAATGTTTGATCATCCGTCTTTTGTTGACTTCGTTAAAGGGTATTCGTTGGTATTCGTTAATTAGCGCATTTGTTTGATATTTGTACAAAACTACTAAACCATTAGTCTGTTACGCTGTTGTGTTCTTCAGAAAATCGTCTTGTACTTTGAAATAGTGTCTTGAAAATGAAAAAGAGAGAAATGGCATAAACGGGGCAGAGGACCCCTAGTTTACCCTCACTGAATATTGACTTAGTGGTGCAGTAGAATCCTGCCTGCTTAGCTCTCTGTGCTGTTTAGGGGTAACGATGAACAGCAGGGTCAAACGTCTGGGGGGGAAACTCGAAACTCCCCCATGTAACTGAGATCCCTGCCGCCTGGCGAGCGTCACCGTGGCAACGCTGGTGTCGCCTGCACTTCACCGTCCGCTCCCAGGCAGGTTCCATCTCCGGCTTCGTCCGTACCTACAGGGGCCTCGTGTGGCTGAGAGCCGGTTGGAGTTTCGTGGTGAATCTCGCTGATCCCACAATGCAAAACCAGGGACCACCTGACAGCAAAGACGTGTTCCTTTCCCTCGCTGTAATCGCTGTCTGCCGCGTTTACGGTCGGGTGTCTGTCTCGCACTCTCAAACGCCGCTGGAAGTCCTTGAGGTAGCAGAGCATGATTTTACAGTGCACTTCAGCGCCGTATAAGTCTCATAAAGCTAAGGTCTAGAGTTCAGCGCCCAGCCATAAAGCCCTTTGAGCTGTTACAATTCCTCCTTTTCACAGAGACGGACAGAGCAGGGTCATAGCCTGGCATATGGCGTCCTGTTCCAGAGCCAGAGAGGCAGGCGGGGGGGAGGGGAGGTGGAGAGGGAGTGTGATGACGCAGGGTGAGGGGGCTGTCATCAGGGGCTGTCCTGTCTCGCGCACAACTCCCTCTCACAGGGAACATTCTGTGTTGGCCACCTCGGCAGATGACGCACATCTCCGTCCTACCAGAGCCACCACTTCATTTAGGTCCCTCTGCTTCTGTTTCCTTTTTCTTTCAAATGTAGTATTTAATTCTTCTGAGTTTTCTTCACTTCTTTGTTTGCTGTCTAATCTTTCTTAGCGTTTTTTTAGCTTGTTTTTTTTCAGTGTTCGTGCCCCCCCCCCCCCCCACCACCCCAACACACACACACACACACACACACCTACCCTTCCCATTCATTCACTCACACATACTTGTACCTCCGTCCTGAACACTAAGCTTGCTCTATTTTCAGCACAGATATAGGGTGAGTAATTACAGGAGGTAATTACACGCTAGGTTCTGAGAACATAACAGCATAACTGTGGTGATTTTAAAGAGAGCGAGTGCTGGTCCTTCACCTGCCTCATATTCACAAGAAGAGACCCTTATGCACGTATGCGTGCGGGACCAAACCTCAGAAGACGTTTTACTCTGGTGGCCACGGTGGACACCGATATGATTGTCCCCTTCATGCCTTCAGTCTGAAACGTGCACTAAACGTTTTCCTTAGCTGGTCATGGTGACGTTCAGAGAGGCCATAACTCCAAAAGTATGTTGAGTTTAAACGGCATTTAGTGGATGACGAAACCAATGTGTCTCTTCATGCGGGTTTCCAACTTCACTTTCTAATGTTTTAAAAGAGGTTTCACATTACATTATATTGCACTGATTTATTTACGAATACTTATTAGTGACCATAAGGATCAGAAAACTCTTCAGGTTATTATTTGAGCTCTTATGACATTTCTTCATAACTTGGAACGATTTTTGTCGATCTCCTTCATTCCGTCTTTGCTTCTCGCGTTTGTGCACAAGAACACCGCCACAGATGTCCGAATTTTGGAGCCGCAGTGCGTATTAACTGACTGCAGGAGAAGCCACGCAGAGCTGGAAGCTTTTCACCGGCGTCTGCTGCCGGACCTGAGGCCAGCGTGGTCACCTGCTCACCCTTCATCCCGTCCTGCTCCTCTCTGCAGGACTGCCTTCATTCCACGCTCACTCTTGACAAGCCAGGCATGACCTTTGACCTCATCAGTGAGGTGAGGGTCAGGCTGCTTCCTGTTCCCTGTTCACGTGCAGTTCATGCCTGGCCAGTAACATTTGTCGACACTCCCCACCATCCTGCTCCAGCCTACTGTGATCAGCTTGATGGGTGTTTGAAGGTGTCCGTAATTTGTAAGTACAACCTGGCTACCAGTGCCTTTCCTGTATTTTCATCTTGTATCGGTCGTCTTGGATACAGTTATTAGGGACAATGTGCAGTGTCCATGAGACCACTGACCCCTGAAGGGCCACTCGTCACATACCTCTAAATGTCACCATTCTCTCACATACGACTCTGCTCCCCAAATATGTCCCGTAGGACACATTTCTCAAAGTCTCAGAAATGTCAACATAATGGGAGCATTTAACATTCAAGCGCCAATCTCCAATCACAGTTCATGCCAGAACTTTATGCCTTTATGTGTTTGTAAATAGTTTGAGACACAGGATATGTGCCATTCACGCTCATTATAAAAACACATAAACGTTGATTTTAAATGTATTCATTCACTCACTCATTCATTCATTCTGAACTGTATTCCCTATTGGCTGCACTCATCCATCTACCCTTTCTGTCATTTCATTCATCCTTCCATCCACCCATAGGAAGCCATTGATTTTATAACTGCTCCATCTGTGAAGATAGAACTAAATTTTCTGTTCTTATTGAACAACTAGTCTCTGCTAGGAATCACTGTACTGGTTCAGTTAACATTATTAACAGTTTTCATGCTGTTACAGCAGGTTTTGTCAAGCCAACTTAATTTGTTCGCAAGCTTCACTGTCTAGTTTGCCCTTTGTTTTCTCTTCATTGACATTTTGATACTCAAAATCCACGACAACAGAAATGCTCAAGAGACACAATGTTTATTTCATAACCAGCATTACATTAACACATTTGCTACAAATTTCAATTACGCACAAAAGGTCCATCACACTTTTGTGTGTGTGTGTGAACCGTAGGGTGATCATGTGTTCTTGCATTAACTTGAAGCAGGAGTGCCACATTAAAAGTACCACATTCTTTGTTGTGACCAGTGTTTATTTCTTTATTTTGGCGAGACGTAGACATTCGATTTCCATTTCCGTTTATATTTACATAGCAGCCTAACGACCGGAGCTGCGCGCGCCCCTTCAAAAAAAAAAAAAAACGAGGAAGAAAAGGCGCAACCGCAAAAGGGGGGTTGAAAAAAAGGCCGTGGGGCTTCCCAGATTTAACGCAAATTCGAATTTTCCTGAAACTACAGCTTACTGTTATCCGTTCAGAAACTTCCTCTGACTGACAAATCCGCCACTGGGTCAGCTACAGGCTGGCAAACTCATTTCTGTGGTAACGCCGACGTGTGATCGCTTCCAGACTACCTTACAATGCGAAGGGTTGTCGGTTAAGCGGAGCTGTTGCGCGGCGCCAGTGGGGAATCCGCGAACAATAGCGACTGAGCCGCTGAGTGCCGGCGCCTCTCGAGCGCACATAGCCCATCATCATTATCATCCTCTTTTCTGCCCTGCAGCGACGCAGACTGGCACCCAAATTACCATACTGCGCCTCCTCTACTGTCTAGGACACAATTAGGCTATAGCAGCTCTCTACGCCCATACAACAGGGCTCTGTCTGCCTATAGTCGCTCCAAGGGCCAGATGTTATCTAGGTTCCCTATTCTTTTTTTTTTTCTTTCCTCTCCCGAAGTTTCTCAAACGCAATATCAACAAGTGACGTTAGGTCACCTTAGGCCAGAAAAAAACCGTGTGATTTATCTTTTTTATTTCCTTTTTTTGCCGTTTGAGTCTTGAACGAACGTCAGTTTGATTTTCATTTTTAGCCTGTTACACGTTTAGCCGGTTACACTTTTTGTTATGTGCCCATTACACTTAATGTGCAAAAAACTCATTCCGTACGTATTTCCAGTCGTTAAAAATGACGTAGGTCTCAATAGCCCTTCATGTTCCGAGTCCACATACTTGTTTGCGCAAAAGTGACACTCCTAAAGGGTAAATGTAAACACGGCAAGCGCATAAAAGGTTAGCTATCCCTGAAAGAGTTGTCCTGGTAGAGAAAGAGGAGCGGAGGGGAGGGGAGTGACATTCTGTCCTGACATTCTGAAAGTGTGAGCGCGCGACCTGTCTTTGCTGCCTAGTCTCTCACCTTCGTGCTGAGAC
>JAGXOD010000008.1:3592500-3620000 GCA_020368025.1 Brachyhypopomus occidentalis
TCTGATGGGGATAACTGGTGGTGACTGAAAGAGGGAATATGTGTGTGAGAGAAAGCTGAAAGTGTGTGTGTGTGTGTGAGGTGGTGGGTTTTTTTTGGATCGGTCCTCAGTGTGTATGAGAGTGAGAGTACTAAAGTGGTCATTGACATGGTATGGAGAACATACAGACCTGTGATCTGCAGGTCCCAACGCTACACAGCCCCTTTAACTCACACATACACACACACACACACACACACACACTCTCTCTCTCTCCCCCATACATTATGGTCAGTGAGTAGGTCTCAGGTTTGAATATATGTCCCATTAGACCACAGCGACGACCACATGCTTCACCTGTGGGCAGATGACTGATTATAAAAGGGAGACCAGGGCACAGGAGAGTCCAGACAGAACCGTGTCTGAGCTGCGCTCGGTCCAACAGTGCACAGACAATTAGACAACTGTTTGTACCCTGACAGGATCAGTCATGTGATTCCAATGCATTCCGCTCCTATTATAATTATTGTTATTATAATTATTATGATTATAGCGGCATGTTGCTAACTTTGCTATGAGATCTGTGGTTGAATATTGAAAGTTAACCGAACTTCTGGATTGGTTAAGATCAGGGGCAGATAGATTGCAGTGTTTCCATTTAAACTCCATGTCCAGACATTTAACTATTGCACAATCATTTTAGAGAGGAGGCGTTCGATTGGCTAGCTGAGTTTGTGGGTGGGACTACAAGTATTTATATTCTCTGAATGGAATGTATAATTACCTGCAGCTCTAATCACTATGGAAACCCCACAAAGTCCTGTTGAGGGCTGCTTAGTGTCACTAGAAGTCTTGCGCACACACGCACACACACACGCTGCTGGCATGCCATTTAGAACATTTACTGTACACAGCTTTCAAGGCTGAGGCCGTTTCCTGTCTCCTTCATTGTTTTTGGCTTGATAGAGTGTATCCTGCTAAACTGTATATTCCTATTAGAACTGGAACACACACACACGCAGACACACACGCATGCGCATGAGTGCACATGTAGACGCTCACACAGCCGTATAGCTTCTTTTTTTAAAAAAAAGAGAGATAGCAGAAGGCAGAGAGTCTGTGGCTGTACACCTGGGTGTCAGAGAGCAGGGCGACACCCGGGTGGCAGAGAGCAGGGCGACACCCGGGTGGCAGAGAGCAGGGCGACACTCCCACCTGCTCCATGTTCCTCACACTCAAGAGAAGCATCATGGTTTTGTGCAGCTTCTGCCAAACATGTCCTTCTTGTTCACAGTGTGTGTGTGTGTGTGTGTGTGCGCACGTTTGTGTTGCAGCATGTTAACGCTCCTGTTGTGTGTCTGTGTTCAGATTCTCCACACTTGGTGTCTCCTTCCACTGAGACTGGTGGACCCACCCATTCAGCCCCTGTGGGGTTCTCAGGTAAGAACATACATGACCCACTCACCCCCTCACCCTCCCCCCACCACCCACCCTCCCCCCACCACCCACCCTCCCCCCTCACCTCCTTTAAGCGTTTTCTGCTTTCTTGCAACTGCTTTAGTACCAAGCATCTTCCTGAATGATGGAGAGAGCTGAGTTTTGGACACACATGCACACACACACACGTTGCATAACTGCTGGACATTTCTCAGTAAGATTTGCTAACTCAAGCATTCAGTAGTTCTTGTAGATCTGTAGACCTGCACACTTGTAGACCTGTCACCCACCGTCCGTCCTACTAAGGTGCAACTGAGCTGGCCAGCCAGACCCTCACCAGTGTTTACAAGCAGTGTAATGAGGGACCCGGGGCAGGGTGAGGGGGTGGGGCAAGACGGAGGGGGGTGTTGGGTGGATGGATGGTTGGTGTGGGGGGGGCGGTTGCTGGTTTGGTCTCTGCCTGGTTCCTTCATACAGATGTTTCTCATTAGTGGGACTTTAAAAGGCTTTTTTTATGTGATGGTGGGTGTGCACTGCCCTGCTCTCTGTCTGTGTGTGTGTGTGTGTGTGTGTGTGTGTGTGTGTGTGTGTGTGTGTGTGTGTGTGTGTGTGTGTGTGTGTGTGTGTTTGTACACATGTGTGTATACGTGCATGTGTGTGTGTATATCTCCAGATCAGGTCTGAGATAGAAGCATACTTAGCCACAGAAGCAAAACATAAACATAGCTAAAACTAGAGCTCTTAAACCCCTACCCCCTTCATGGTAGAGAAGTGTGTGTGTGTGTGTGTGTGATGGACGCGTTGGACTATGTTGTCTGTGTGTTCTTTCAGAGGTTTGCTGGTCCTGCACTGCTCCCTTTCACTGGCCTCTCTGTGCCCCACCATTTGTTTAATGTGTCGGGTGTGAGTGAGTGAGTGTGTGTGTGTGTGTTTGAGTGCGTGTGTGTGTGTGAAGGACAAGGATGTACAAACAAACCCTCTAACACTGTTCCTCACCTCCACTCTTCTCTCATCTCCGTACACTGGCAGCTAAATCTGTGGTGTAGAGCCTAACTGTCTCCCCTTCATCCCCCCACTGCCTGTCTGTCTGCCTGCCTGTCTGTCTGTCTCACTGTCTGTCCCTCGTTCAGCGGGTCAGTCTCCTTCATCTAGGACACGCAGTTTCTTCCTCCTGGCAAATCTGGTTAAAATGGGGGTGTATGAGAGAGAGAAAGAGAGACTGTGTGTGTGTGGGGGGGGGGGGGGTGTCCTCTCCAACACTGACCCCCCCAATCTGGAGGAAGACTTTGTATGATGATGATGATGAGGAAGCAAAGCTTGAACAGGAAGGGTTCATTCTCAGTCTGCATAAGAACCCACTGTGGTCCAAACTAACGCACCGTGTGTGTGTGTGTGTGTGTGAACATGTCTTGGTGTATATAGTGGAGTTGTATTGCAGGTCTAGTGGAAAATCCAAGGCTGAACTGAAAGCAGTCTGCATCTTCTGTGCTTTAATGGAGAGAGAGAGGGAGGGATAGAGAGGGAGAGAGAGGGCGAGATAGGGAGAGAGGGAGGGAGAGTTTGAGCAGGATTTCTGGATGGGCTAACTTTGTGTCTTGTTTGTCCTAGAAAGCTGGGGTTATTAAGAGTTAATCTGACCTCAATCTGACAGCCACCTACAGACAGACAGACTCACTGGGCCGCGCGCCAGCAGACAGAGACATACAGACTTACACAGACCGAGAGAGAGAGACAGATGTGAGAGAATCTTCTTCTGGTAGTCTGTGGAGGTTGCGAGCTGTGTTTAGTTTTGTGGCGTTGAATGGTTTGTGCGGTGAGCTGTAGGGGTGTGTGGGGGTGTGTGTGAGGGTGGGGGCGTGCGCTTGGCACCACGCCCACGTAGGGATGGAGTGATGGGCATCTCGTCCTGGCCGTCTGCCGAGTGTCACACACACACACTTCCTCTCGCAGGGTAAGTTTAGTCAGGGGATATTATTACCCACAGGGCTGTCAGGCCGGCCGGTGCAACGAGCAGAGCAGATACCCCCCCACCCCCTTCTGCCCCTCTACCCCACACCCAGGGTTCTGTTTAGTGTTCTGGGCCCACTCTGCCCTCTGACCACCTCCATCATCCCTCTCCGGTTCCGCTTCAGTGCCGGCCGTGCGGAGGTCACCATGAGGGGCTCACGGCAAGGTAAAGACATTGGCGTTGCCGTGGCAACCTGCTCCTTCATTCCTGGGTTGTTTGGGTTAGCTAGGGAGGAGAGGATAGCACAGGAAATGACATCGTTCCTCAGAGGAAAAAGCACAAGGCCTGGGCAGGGCCGTCCTGGTGGCCTCCACGAAACGGAAAGAAAACATATTAGAGACAGAACAGACGCCGAGTCGTCTTTGAGAGGCCACAGGGAGGCCACGCCCACCTGGGTTTGTTCAGTTGGTTGGCTCTCAGTTAGTTCTTAGGTGCAGCACTTTTGCAGAGGTCCAGAGGTCTCTGAAATGGTCCTCCTTACGTTTGTACTCGTTTAGGAGAAGATGAAAAACAAGAACGTTGAGGAGGAGGAGGAAGAAAAGGGGCGGGTGGGTGGGAGAGCCGAGCCGGACCGGACTGGACCGATCTGAGCCCAGTGGGCCCGGGGGGGATCTCTAATGTCAGAGGCTCTGTGCTGCTGTTCTGCTCAGAGACTTGGCCTGTGTCTCCACTGGCCACTTCCTCCCGCTGCAGGGCTGCCAAGCTGTGTGTGTGTGTGTGTGTGTGTGTGTGTGTGTGTGTGTGTGTGTGTGTGTGTGTGTGTGTGTGTGTGTGATGGTCAGGCACAGTTAGGTTTGCAGTACAGTGTTTTTTTTGGGGTTTTTTTGTGTTTTTTTGCTGGTCATTTCTCTTTCTTTCTCTCTGTGTCTTCCCACTGCCCAAAACAACCAGCACAGCAGGAGAGAGAAAATACAGGAAGAGGGAAAAGAAGGAGAGAGGATGAAGGGAGTGTGTAGAGTGTTGGAGAAGGGGGAGAGGGAGAGACTTTTACCCTCCCTGCTCCTCTAAAGTGGAGAGGAAAGAATGCAGCCCCCAGGAAACAGACCTGACCACAGAGCCACAGTCCTGGCCCATTTCAGCACACTCAGCCCACCCTCAGCGCCCTGCTCACGGGCCCGCTGGCCTGCTGCTGGGGGGGTGGAGGTCAGGGGGGTGGAGGAGAGGTGTTTGCAGGCTGGAGAAGTGATGGCGTTGTTTGTCGTGTCTTCTCTAAGGCACTGGCTATTCACATCTCCCATTGTACAACATGATCAAAGGGAATAAGGGACTGATGCATTCCTCATCAGTGTGTGTGTGTGTGTGTGTGTGTGTGTGAGTGTTTCCTTTCTCCAGTGCTCCCAGTAGAAAGTGCTTTACTCACTTGCACGCACTCAAACACATACACACATTTTCTCTCTTCTCTCTCTCTCTCTCTCTCTCTCTCTCTCACACACACACACACACACATCTCCACTCTGGTCTCTCTCTCCTGCACAGAGGGAGAGTGACTGTGTGTGTTGAGATACATTATATAATTATTAAATCATCACACTTTAAAGGACGACAAACACAAAACCAGGCCACACCAACACAAGTGTATCTGCTCAACTGGTGTGACTGGTTGTATGAAGCACACACACTCATGCACGATCGGTTCCCACGGCGATTGGAAACATCCTGGACTCAGAACAATGGCATTAGTTGTTCCACGTGTGTGTGTGTGTGTGTGTGCTGCTTCATCTGTCTTGCGATGGGAGGTGCGGGTCAGACTGGAGAGAACGGTGAAGGGTTATGACATCACAGGTCGTGAGGTTGACAAAGAGCACGGGTGTTTGCTTCTGTTGTCGAATGATCCTCGCACGAGAAGCACTGCTGTGTGTGTGTGTGTGTGTGTGTGTCTTGACGTCTGTGCTGTAACTGCTGCCGTTGGAGGAAGCGCAGTGTTCCAGTAACGAGCGTCTGAGAGATCTCGTTTGACGGGCAGATATTGCGCCAACGTGTAATTAAGAATGTTTTATTGGTCTGGGCCTGGCTCACATTCATCAACGACCTTTGACCCCTCGCATAGGCTGAGCTGTCATAAACATCCCCGTGCTGCAGGGCCTCCTAGCTGTCGGGGGCAAGCGTGTGCGTAGCATGTCGTGCCTCGGGCTCGTCACGGTGGCAGCCTGCTCCTCAGCATCCAGCGGGGAGGATGTCGGCGCGCTGAACTCCTTCCTGTTTCGTGTGTGTGTGTGTGTGTATGTCTGCCAGGACGCTGCCCGGCCATAATCACCAGTTTCCTCTATTGAGCCTGTTTCCCTCTTTAGAGGCTCAAAGCAACCGTGTACTGTCATGCATACGGGTGCAGCTCACCTCTCTCCCACTCTCCCTCTCTCTCTCTCTCTCTCTCTCCCTCTCTCTCTCTCTCTGCTCTCTCTCTCTCTCTCTCCTCTCTCTCTCTCTCTCTCTCTCTCTCTCTCTCTCTCTGCCTCTCTCTCACTCTCTCTCTCTCTCTCTCTCTCTCTCCCTCCCCACATGGCGTGAGGAGCTTGTGTTGGTCTTGGGGGATGGGGTGTCCACCTTTTACAACGGGGAGATGTGCGACAGTATGTCTAGGAGAGTTCGGCCCACAGCCTACCCCTCTGCCCCCAGCCTACCCCTCTGCAGGGGGAGAGATCCTTATCTGCGTCCCTTCGTCCCTTCAGGGTTCATGGGGGTTGTTGTGCGTGTTCGTCAGCGTCTCTGGGGTGCTGATGGCCCTGTTTCAGGACTGAAGATGCTTCACTTGCCTATGTTAGCTGGAGCCATCTTTGTGAACAGCATTTGTGTGTGTGTGTGTGTGTGTGTGCACATGGGCCACATCTATGGTGTTCAGTGTGTGGCCGATGGATATGTGGTCAAACAGAGGCAGAACAACTGAACAAAAGTGACCTCCTCTGATCTGACCCCCTCCCCCAATGCACTCTGACCTTTGTCACCTCTCCCCCGCTCCCATACACAAACACCACCAGGCCTGCCGGGAGTGAGGACACACACACACACACACACACACACGCAGGCGCCTCCTGCATACCATAGCCAGACTAATTCTAATCAATGAAATGGCTTCCTTGAAGTGTGTGTGTGTGTGTGTGTGTGTGTGTGTGTGTGTGTGTGTGTGTGTGTGTGTGTGTGTGTGAGAGCTTCTGCATGGGGGCATTTACACGTAGCAGCGATACAGATTTCATGGAGTCAGAAAGAAGTAATGATTAACCACAGTCTCTACCCCACCTCCTGTCTCTGTCTGTCTCTCTTGCCCAGACTCTCTCTCTCTCTCTCTCTCTCTTTCGTGGAGTCTTTGAAAAAGGTCATATAGTTGAATCTCCATAAAAGGGAGGAGTTTGTGTCTCCCAGCTTCTTAGAGTGGAGCTGAGCTGAGTGCACACGTGAATGTGAGAGGGAGAGAAAACACGATACATATATTTGAACACTGGCCTATGGGAGCTTCTGCAGACAAAGGAAGGGCAGTTAGTTATAAAAGGCTAAACACCCTCTATCTGTCTCACACACACACACACACACACACACGGGATTTAAACCAAAAAAGCGGAATCTGTGATTCCTTGAATTTAGGTTGAAACCACCAAACTCTCATTTTGTGTTTGTGTGTGTGTTTGTGTGTGTGTGTTTGTGTGTGTGTGTGTGTTTGTGTGTGTTTGTGTGTGTGTGTGTGTGTGTGTGTGTGTGTGTGTCCATGTGTACGTGTCCTCGTGTTGCGGACTCTATTTTAAGAGTCTCTTCACGCCTGGCTGTCACCATGTCAGTTGGGGTGACACCACAGCCACCGGGCCTACCGACACTGAGACGCCACACACACACACACACAAACATACCTGTGTAGTAAATCACTAACCTTTATACATTCATCCAAGCTCTGTCTCGCATGTAGTGTTTGAAAACATTAATATTTCTTTACTGAATGCAAGATGTGATGAAAGTGATATACGTGTGTGTAGGTGTGTGGGTGGGTGTGTGGGTGGGTGTGGTAATCTTCCTTAGATTTGATGCACAGAGCCATGTTGAAACAGTCTAGCAAGGCTAAAATAGCCCTACCCAGCGGCAGTACCGTGACGACCTGCAGACCCTAGACACTGTGTGATTGTGCTCTAGAATAGATCCCCCCCATACACACACACACACACTCTCACACACACACACACACACACACAGTGTTAGTCATTTCCACTGCTAGCCACGTCTGCTCTCAGTGCTAGTGCAGATATTCTCTGTACTATTTGCAGGCTTGTCTGTGTGAAAGGAGCTAACTATTGTAAAATACCTTAGTGCACGCGTACGTGTGTGTGTGTGTGTGTGTGTGTACATGTGTTTGTGTGTGTGAGTGAGATAAATACCACAGTGGTTTCAGGCTATGATGACAAGCCCAGACAGGCAGTCATATAATGACCCTCAGACGCCACGACTCTCTCTCCCTCTCCGTGTCTCTCTCTCTCTCTCTCTCTCTCTCTCTCTCTCTCTCTCTCGCTGTCTGTCTCTCTCTCCCTCTCTGTCTCTCTCCTGCTCGCCCTCTCTGCAATAACAAACAGCAGGGTATCCCAGTGCCTGTGTTTGAGCTGAGACAGCAATTGGACGGCGGAGTCTCCGCTTGGGAATAATGTGATCCGTGGCACAGGGGGTTAGGAGTGAGCGCGTCAGGAATACTGTTCTTTCACCAAGAGTTCACATTATGTCTCGTGTGCGTGTGTGTACGAAGGAGGAAGGCAGGGATGAGAAATGTAAGTGTATTATCTCCGAGATCTTCCCAGCAGAGCCTGTTGGGTTATGGAGAGAATCATTTCCTTGTTTTCTTGTTGCCCCGCCCCTGTTCTCTGAGCCCTAATGAGGGCTGGTTTGGGTGTAATAACAGAGGTGGGCGGCGGCCAAATTACTGCCTGCACTCTGCATCCTCTTAGATGAAAGAGAGGCGCTGGGGGAGGGGCCAAGGGGACGAGCCCAGATGAAGTGGGGGTGCTGGCAGGCCTCCCTCTTTAGCCCCTCCCTCTTTAACCCTCTTTTCAGGACTATGTGCTGAAGCTGAGGAGCTGTGTGTGTGTGTGTGTGTGTGTGTGTGTGTGTGTGTTCATATTTTACATTTTCATTACTGAAGCTCCAACAATCGTGCAGCAGCTAGAGGAAGATTAGAAGCAGAAGTAGCACAGACAGGAAGAAAAGAAAAAACGGACCCCCCTCTATCCCACTCCACTTCCCAGCGGGCTGTTGGTGCTTGGAGCCAGAGTTATGTGGAACTGAGATACTGAGAGGGAGGGAGAGAGGGAGAGAGGGAGAGAGAGGGAGAGAGGGAGGGAGGGAGCTGGAGGCCATGCTAGGGGGGAAGAAACTGAAGCTGGCGTGGCCCTGATGCCCAACAACCCCCCCCACACACACACACACACACACACACACACACACACTCAGGGAAGCACACAAGGTGTGTGTGTGTGTGTGTGTGTGTGTGTGTGTGTGTGTGTGTGTGTGGCACATGCAGCTGAAGGGCAGCATGTGACATGCTTCCCCTGGACATCGCTGCCTCTGGGTGCTGCTGATTTGGTGCTGCTGCAGTTCTTATGCCCTGCTGGCTGATGCTTTGTTCTAAGGTCACTAGCGTCCAGCAGGGCGGCGCTGGACCCGCGGCCGGGCACACGCTCCCCGCCCCACCGCTGGTGCCGCACGGCCAGCCCTGCTCTTCTGTACATATCGCGAGCACCGAGCGTCATCTCCTAACGCCGACTGGAGGCGGGGCACGGCAGGTTTATGGCATGTGAGAGGCGGAGGTACAGATGAGCCGCGTCCCGGTGACAGGCCGAGTGGAATCGGCATTCCTGGCATTCCTGTGGCGTTGGCTCCCTGGCGGCGGGGCGAGGGGTGCGGGGGATGTTTGGCAGCACACAGGACAGCCGCTCCCCGGGGCTCCGAGGCCACGCTGGTGGATCCTCTCCCAGTGACTTCTGATATGGTGTCTCTCCGGGCGTGTGGTCTGTAGGATGGCGTGTGGGGTGGCGTGTGGCGTGTGGTGTGTAGGGTGGTGTGTAGGGTGGCGTGTAGGGTGGTGTGTAGGGTGGCGTGTGGCGTGTGGTCTGTAGGGTGGGGTGTAGGGTGGCGTGTGGTCTGTAGGATGGCGTGTGGGGTGGCGTGTGGCGTGTGGTGTGTAGGGTGGTGTGTAGGGTGGCGTGTAGGGTGGCGTGTGGTCTGTAGGGTGGCGTGTAGGGTGGCGTGTGGTCTGTAGGGTGGCGTGTGGGGTGGCGTGTGGTCTGTAGGGTGGCGTGTGGGGTGGCGTGTGGTCTGTAGGGTGGCGTGTAGGGTGGCGTGTGGTGTGTAGGGTGGTGTGTAGGGTGGCGTGTGGGGTGGCGTGTGGTCTGTAGGGTGGCGTGTAGGGTGGCGTGTGGTCTGTAGGGTGGCGTGTAGGGTGGCGTGTGGGGTGTAGGGTGGCGTGTGGGGTGGCGTGTGGTCTGTAGGGTGGCGTGTGGGGTGGCGTGTGGCGTGTAGGGTGGCGTGTAGGGTGGCGTGTGGGGTGTAGGGTGGCGTGTGGGGTGGCGTGTGTTGGTGGTTGTATCTTTTTTCCCTTTGGCATATTTCAGGTTTCTTCCCTTTCCAAGCGTGCGTGGTGTGCGCTTGGCATTGTTGCTGCTGGCCCCTCCCCCTCCTTCCTCTCTCACTGTGCTCCTCTTCCTCCCGCTGGATCACTCTTTCACCTTCTTTATTTCATTCAGTTCACTTTCATTCAGCTTCTGTTCTGGAATTGTAGTTTCATGTTTGCCTCCATCCACTAACCACCATGCCTCTCTCTCTCCCTCTCTCTCTCTCTCTTTCTCCCTCTCTCTCCCTCTCTCTCTCTCTCTCTCTCTGTATAGATTCCCAAGCTCTTCAGGAGTCTGGGGAACAAACGCACTGGTGTGTGGTGGCGTACTGGGAGGAGAAGACCCGCGTGGGACGCCTCTACTCAGTCCGGGAGCCGTCCCTGGACATCTTCTATGACCTACCTCAGGGCACGGGCTTCTGCCTAGGCCAGCTCTCCTCCGACAACCGCAGTCAACTCGTGCAGATGGTGCGGGCCAAGATCGGCTACGGCATCCAGCTGAGCCGCGAGGCGGACGGCGTGTGGGTGTACAACCGCAGCTGCTACCCCATCTTCATCAAGTCTGCCACGCTGGACGACCCGGCATCACGCACGCTGCTCGTGCACAAAGTGTTCCCGGGGTTCTCCATCAAGGCGTTCGACTTCCAGAAGGCCAACACCCTGCAGAGGCCTAACGACCATGAGTTCAGCCAGCAGCCGTGCACAGGCTTCACAGTGCAGATCAGCTTCGTCAAGGGCTGGGGGCAGTGCTACACCAGACAGTTCATCAGCAGCTGCCCCTGCTGGCTCGAGGTTATCTTCAATAACCGATAGCAACAAGCCCCACCCCCCTCACCCCCCCACCTCGGTCGCCATGGACGCGGCCTGGCTCTGATCACCTTTGGACAGTTTTCCTGTGTTGTGTGTGTGTGTGTGGGAGAGAGAGGACGATCTCTGGAAGATGTTTTAAAAGGAAAAAAAAGACCCCCACGATGACTTGTTTATTAAATGACTAAGATTTAATTAAGTGAAATAAAATTGAAATGTATTTTATGTTATATATAAATATATTATTACTTGTAAATATGAAGACGTTTTATATGCATCGTTATTTATGTATTGTGCAATGTGTTGAGAAACAGAAAAGATGCACTTTGCTTAATATAAATGCAAACAGAGAAATGCCAAAATTAAAAAAAAAAATCTAACTCATCTTTGTGTATTTGTGCATGTGTTTGCTACAGTGCTGTGCTAGCGTGTAGCACACCAGAATCCTGCCATGTTCATTTTGGATTTGTAGTTCTCTACTGGTTAGCAAAGATATAAAATGGTAGTTACCAAAACAAAACAAAAAGCGTCCTGTGGAACCCCCCATCTCACTTCTTAAGCGATTCCTTTAAAATAACGAACATGTATAATCATCCTCATTCATTTTTACTGTCGCCACTATTTGAGGAATCATCTCTTTCCTTCATTAAGACGTTCTGACGTTACAGGAAGGAAGCTGAGATTACAGCACGCAGAGTTTATAGATCGCAGACTGGCCCTTTAATGTCAGACAGGGCTCAATAAAAAACCAAAAACAGACACACTTCCCCTTTAATGCTAATGCGCTACGATCGCTGGTCCGGGACAACATGCGGCCGAACAACGTGCCTAGAGATGTGTCATTGTAACTCGGGCTACACGGAGAGCATTTGTATTCTGCCATAGTTAATAAGGAGCACTGCATGTAAAGTCTTTGCGGTATAAACCCCACCTATCCATGTGCGCAGCACGCTGTTATCTACACCGTAAGGTAAAGCGTTGTATAGGTGTAGTGTATCTGGTGGTACATCTGTAGTGGACGTCCAGACGGGAGGGGGAGGGACCGTCTAGGGTGACTGTGTCTCGTATCACAGGCCCACATGTGCGTATGTCTGTTGGGGGGGGGGATTAGACCTCGACCCAGTCCTACACGGTCGAGAGGACCATCTAACCCCTGTGACAGTAGCACAAACGTGGAGGTGGACAAGCATATCGGGGATGGTCGCAGTAAAGTGACCGAGACGCGTCCACCCTCTGCTACTGTACTGGAAGGGCTAACTTTAAAAGATGAAATTATCTTTTATTTTATCTGCACGCTCTAGATGTACTTTGCAACTTAAGAATTCTTTGAGACAACCAGGACCTTAAGACCATAATCTTTTATTTATTACTTTTATTTCTTAGTTTTTATTTTATTATTTTATTTATTAACCCCCTTTTATACTGATATAAGATATAGGCTACAGTATGATGAGAGTTTTACGATACTTTTTTATGATTTATGAAGTTTAGAATAAACTTTTTAAAATGTTTCGAAACTTGAAAGTTTCCACTTCCTTTTCCTTGTTTTGTGTTTTATGATATTTGATATGGTAAAGTTGCTGTTACTGTGAACTAAACACTTCCTGAGTTCTTAAAATTTAGCTGAAAGTTATTAATCCTGAATGAACAAAGTCATGAGTATGAAGTTCCTCAACGTGAAAGTAGTGTTGTAATGTGGCAGTGTTGTAGTGCAGTAGTGTTGTAGTGCAGTAGTGTTGTAGTACAGTAGTGTTGTAGTGTAGTAGTGTGGTAGTGTTGTAGTACAGTAGTGCAGTAGTGTAGTAGTAGTGTAGTAGTGTGGTAGTGTAGTAGTGTGGTAGTGTTGTAGTGCAGTAGTGTGGAAGTGTAGTAGTGTGTTAGTGTTGTTGTGCAGTAGTGTAGTAGTGCAGTAGTGTGGTAGTGTAGTAGTGCAGTAGTGTGGTAGTGTGGTAGTGTAGTAGTGCAGTAGTGTAGTAGTGTAGTAGTGTGTTAGTGTTGTAGTGCAGTAGTGTGGTAGTGTAGTAGTGTGGTAGTGTAGTAGTGTGTTAGTGTTGTAGTGCAGTAGTGTGGTAGTGTAGTAGTGTGGTAGTGTTGTAGTGCAGTAGTGTGGTAGTGCAGTAGTGTGTTAGTGTAGTAGTGTGTTAGTGTTGTAGTGCAGTAGTGTGGTAGTGCAGTAGTGTGTTAGTGTAGTAGTGTGTTAGTGTTGTAGTGCAGTAGTGCAGTAGTGTAGTAGTGTGGTAGTGCTGTAGTGTTGTAGTGCAGTAGTGTAGTAGTGTGGTAGTGCAGTAGTGCAGTAGTGTTGTAGTGCAGTAGTGTAGTAGTGTGGTAGTGCAGTAGTGTTGTAGTGTGGTAGTGCTGTAGTGCAGTAGTGTAGTAGTGTGGTAGTGCTGTAGTGCAGTAGTGCTGTAGTGTAGTAGTGTTGTAGTGCGGTAGTGTAGTAGTGTGGTAGTGCTGTAGTGCAGTAGTGCTGTAGTACAGTAGTGTTGTAGTGCAGTAGTGTTGTAGTACAGTAGTGTTGGAGTGCAGTAGTGTTGTAGTACAGTAGTGTTGTAGTACAGTAGTGTAGTAGTGTGGTAGTGTAGTAGTGCAGTAGTGTTGTAGTGCAGTAGTGTGGTAGTGTAGTAGTGTGGTAGTGTTGTAGTACAGTAGTGTGTTAGTGTAGTAGTGCGGTAGTGTGGTAGTGTAGAAGTGTAGTAGTGTGGTAGTGTTGTAGTGCAGTAGTGTGGTAGTGTAGTAGTGTGGTAGTGTAGTAGTACAGTAGTGTGTTAGTGTAGTAGTGTGGTAGTGTTGTAGTGCAGTAGTGTAGTAGTGTGGTAGTGTAGTAGTGTGGTAGTGTAGTAGTGTGTTAGTGTTGTAGTATAGTAGTGTGTTAGTGTAGTAGTGCGGTAGTGTGGTAGTGTGGTAGTGCAGTGTGGTCTCCGGGAGAGATGAAGAATGCTTGTGTCTCGTCCTTCCCGCTGCCAGTGCGTCTGTCTCGCTGAGGGAGGAAGCTTCTTTACTCTGCAGGCAGCGTGATGAATTAGCCAAACTTTTCCCTCCTGCCCTGCCCTTCCACAGGCCTTCTGTTCACAGAGACACGGCGACGGCTGCCTTTGTCAACAGAACGATCCGCATCGGTAAACTTTTGGAACAGTGATATACTTAGGGCTAAATTAATAGACCGGTACACGACAGATGCCTTTGAAATTTTCCAGTCACGAATCTCTAGGCCTTTAAGAGCAGTAGGAACTGGGCAGGAGGGTGTTTGCGGCTGGGATGGGGTTGGGGGGGGGGAGTTGTATTTTATTTCTCTCATTGTTTTATTATTTTTTCAAAGAATAAGCCCGACCACATGACACATTACTGAAGCTTGTTCTTTTAGTACTTCAGATTTTTAGTACTTTTGTAAACCGCTCTGGATAATAGTATCAGCTGAATGCTTTAAATGTAAATATTTTAAGGAAAGTCTAACGCACCTACGACTACATCAGAGTACCACCTAAAAGCACGTGAGCAGTACTTAAGTGTTTACAAACCAATACCAGCTAATTCAAATAACTAAAAACCATGTCCCAGTCAAAACAGAGAATGTTCAAAGCCTATTTAATCTGATGTCGCAGTCTTCTGTCTTTCCCTCTTTCCTCACAAATCTGATAAGGATGTTGGCCTCATGGGTATGCTGGCTTTCGCTTTGCTGTTCACACGCTAGCAGCCCTGCAGTGAAGAGACTGCTTCTCACTCAGCCCTGGAGCCGACCTGTCTGCCCCCCCCCCCTCCCTCGCTGTATGTCTGTCTGTCTGTCTCTCTCTCTCTCTCTCTCTCTCTCTCTCTCTCTCTCTCTGACTTTGTATTTACAGAGAACTGGGTGGGCTTCTCTAGCTGAAAGACTGATGGTTGATTTTAGGCTTCTAGGCAAAAAGGATGCGTGTCACTGCCAGTCTTTCCGTGTACGTGTGTGTACGTGTGTGTGTGTGTGTGTGTATCTACCTAAGTGTTTCAGTCAGAGCACGAACCCTCCCTTCCCTGTCCCTCCCCCCCCCCCACTGTCCTGTCCCCCTCACCCACTCTGGGGGCGATAAGGCACTTTAATAGGCGTCTGCGCTGTGTCAGGACGGGGAGAGGGGCAGTTGTCTGCAGGACGGCTGGGGTAGGGGGGGGGGGGAGAGAGCACAGGAAAGGGGAAGAGAAGGAGGGAGAGAGTGCAGGATCATTCACCCACTTCTCACAGCCTTTTGGTCCTCGTGTTGGAGCGCACACACATTCCCCACCCACACCCCTCCCTGCACATGCTTGTTGTGAGCTGAGATGCTTTGTCTCCGTGGTTTCCATGTTTGGATGCTGGAGTTCATGGGCGGGATCAAAAATGTGGAAATCATTCACATTCTCCTTCACCGCAACCCCCCTCCTGCTTCACTTCCAATAACCTGCCCCTCTTCCCTGGCATCTCAGTCCTGGCAGAGACCTGAGCGCTGTGATTCGCCGGGGGGGGGGGGCAGAGGGAGGGGTTAGAGGCCGTGCTCCCTGACGAGGCCGCGGAGGGAGGGCGAGACGTTAACCAGAGACCAGGCTTGTACTGGGGCCCCTCAGCCTTTGTCTTAGTTTCGTTTTGGAAACTCGTGGTGTCATGTTCTGGGCCACTGGAAGCAGGGAAGCAGTGTGTGAGAAGCAGTCGGACAAGTGTGCCCACTTCAATCGCTTCAATGGCGACAAATAGGCATCAGTACCGCCAGCACTGACTTTGAAGTGTGAAATAATCAGATCTGCTAAAATGCCAAAGTGAGTGAAGGTTATGAAGGTAAGTGAGGCTGTTATGACCAGAAGGGTAAGCAGGAACACTGGTGATGGACGGCCCCCCTTATAACAAAGTTAAATTAGATTTTAGAAGACAGCTAACCTGCTTCCTGGAGCATGAGACGAGTGTGTGATTGTAGAGTTTCTGTGGGCTATGCTGGTAAGTGGTGTGAAGTGTGAAGTTCAGATGAAATCTCAAATCAAATCTCTAAAACACATCCAGATTTTTCACCCCCCCAGTTTAAAAACTGGTTTAATTTCTTTTTAACAATTTCTCACACATACAGGTGGAATGTTTCAGATGCTACGTTGTTTATTTATTGTTTGGCTGTTTATTCTGCATTAGTTACACCTCTGTCCCTCTTTAGCTTGTACCTGTGAGATGAGGCTCTCTGTGATGCAGTCTAGTGTCTGATAATCAGTGTGTTGCACATTGACATTTACCAAGCAAGAATAGATATCTGGGTTAAACAAAGGACTTTCATACTCTCTTAAACACACACACACACCAACACACACACACACGCACACAGATACACACACACACAAGTCCATCAATCCATGTTATCTTTTGTGTTAAAGGAAAAGCAAGCCGTGCACTAGGTCTATGACAGGTATGAGTCTGTGCTGAGACAGGCGTGTGTGAGTACAGCAGACTCATCGTGCACTCTGTGCATACCTCACAGATGGGGCAGACCAAGCACACCGCCAGGCCGCTGCCCTCCGCCCCGTCTCTACAGTTGGCCATTGACGGGCAGGCACCTAGACACCAATTACAGCACTGCTGGCATTTTATTATGCTGCCATCAGATCACAGCAGCAGTTTTCAAGCATAACATTGTCTGACTTGCTGGAAGTGGTAGCCTAGGAGATAGAACTTGGGGCTGTTGTGACCTCATAGCTGAATCACCTAGATACAGAGGAACTAGATCCACAGCTACAACATTCAGAGCAGCGCCAGCTGTCTAGCAAAATACCTCTATGTACTTGTCACACTGCAGTCCTCTAACTCTCAGTGGTAAATAATATATTTGGTGTAAAGAATAAAGTTACCTGGTGGAATAATGAATTGAATTTATTTATAAAAGGTAGTTTATTAGTATATTATATAAATATTTTCTGTTTGGCATTCAACTACTCACCTCAGAATGGTAATTAATAAAATAAAATGGATTTAAGAGGAAAATAAAACTTGCTGAAAATACATTTTAAAAATGTTGCTAATAATCCCGTGCAGCAACACAAATGTGTATACATAGACCTGTTCACAGAGACCTGAACACATAGACCTGTACCAAAACGCATGTACACAGAGATCTGAACACATACACCTGTACAAAACGCATGTACACAGAGATCTGAACACATAGACCTGGAGAAAATTGGCATTCATTGGCTTGCTCTGTGTATAGAGGTTTGTATCAGTTTGTATAGAATTAAAACTCAGATGGAGCATGTGGCTAGACTGGGTAATTTGATACAACATAAAGTGTGTGTGTGTGTGTGTGAGAGAGAGAGAGAGAGAGAGAAAGGCTGAGTCCTAAATTCCTGTGTGAATTGCTGTAAATTACAGTGGGGAAGACACACACACACACACACACACAGTGAGGAATGTCAGACAGATAATGATTCTGTCAGATACAGAAAACCACTAACACAATAAACTTAACAGACTCATATCCTTTGATACCTATAGAAAAGCTTCTCTCAACAACACTCACAAGCACACACTAAAACCAATAGTCTCCATTTCAACACCAAGGGGCACTGGCAACTGAAGTCATTAAGATAAATCAATATAAAAGCCAGCCGACTGGCTTAAGTAAACAACTGTAGACACTACCAAACCCAAGAGAAGCCGCCCCTCTGTCTTCTACCAAAAAACTCCTCCTCTCAGGAGAAGATTACTGATCACCACCTGCACATGGTTTATTTTTTAGAGTAAATTTACTAGACATACATATTAAATAAAATGCAAAACTGTCCTTTCTTAATGTCATTCTTTATTACCTTTGTGACGTGGATATAAAATAAACTAAGTGATCATCACTAGTGTTGTTCTTTTGAACATTAAAACTGGGCTAAGCCCACACACCACTTATAAAAAAAGATTTATGTTTGGTACTAAAACAATAAACACAAACACAATAAACAGAGATGACAATAAACACACAATAAACACACAATAAACACACAATAAACACAAGCCCAAAGAAAACAGCAAACAATTTTTGAATGAATAAATCAAAACAGCTGCGCAGGCCTGACCAAAATATCTGTCAACTGAAGAATATGCAAACCATTACACCAGTGAGTCACTGGAGTCTGAGCGTTCCCTGTACTACAGACCAGTGAGTCACTGGAGTCTGAGCATTCCCTGTGCTACAGACCAGTGAGTCACTGGAGTCTGAGCGTTCCCTGCGCTACAGACCAGTGAGTCACTGGAGTCTGAGCGTTCCCTGCGCTACAGACCAGTGAGTCACTGGAGTCTGAGCGTTCCCTGCGCTACAGACCAGTGAGTCACTGGAGTCTGAGCGTTCCCTGCGCTACAGACCAGTGACTCACTGGAGTCTGAGCGTTCCCTGCGCTACAGACCAGTGACTCACTGGAGTCTGAGCGTTCCCTGCGCTACAGACCAGTGAGTCACTGGAGTCTGAGCGTTCCCTGCGCTACAGACCAGTGAGTCACTGGAGTCTGAGGGAAGAACACACCATGGAACAGGAATTGCTTCTTTCTGTCCTGAACTCCAATAATAAATGATTTCATAATTTCTCATATAGCATTTGATATCTAAGTGTCTCACCTGTCTGTAAAATGGTATCTGAGCCCAAAGACAAGGAGTTTTGCTGATCTGAAAGAACGTTCACATTTATAGCTAAGACAGCCATCATCCACCTTAGGAGAAAATAAGATGATACCTGTGTTATTTTTAGCCATTGCAGGTTTGGGGCAGGGGAACAGGAAGGGAAGGCGTCCTTGTTTTGGATGTGAATGGTTTGAGGTAAAGCGTATTAAGCAAGGATTTCTGCTGCTGTGTCTGGTTACACAGAAAGGACAGCCTGGCGCGTAGAGTTCAGACAGGCCAGCGTCTCTGCAGCGTCTCTGTCGGGGACGCCCAGAACCATAGCGCTGCGGTAGGTTAAAACCCTCCCTGTCTCTGTGGCAGTTCGTGGGACTGGGGGGGTCTCTGGCTGTCAGAATGCTGGAACAGCACAGGGGGAGAGGAGGACCGGTTTCCCCACTGGAGGTGCTCCCAACCGGGCTTGGGCCGCCCACTAATACCCCATAAATCAATCCCCCCACTAATACCCCATAAATCAATCCCCCCACGCGGCTGGAGAGCATTTACTTTAAGGAACTGCCTTTAATTCACACGCCTTTTATCTAATTAAAGTGTCTGACAGAAGACTGTGTGTGGGGGTGTGTATCTGTGTATAAACACTCACACACACACACACACACACACACACACACTGATGAATAGACAGGCATGCTTATGTAGCATGCATGCAAACCCACACACGGGACACATGGTCTACTCGCTGCACATGACTACACCAACACACATATATTATTAAATGAGACTATTCTGTCTCTCTCTCACTCTCTAACACACATGCATACACACACAGCCACATTCTACATGCATAGTTACAAAATCACAGACACAACACATTCTTCGTGTTAAGAGAAGTGTCTACTCTTCAAACACACACACACACACACACACACACACACACACACGGCCAGATGCCCACTAAACACACGAATGCACACAGACACAGCAAGCAGGGGGAAAATATTTGATTCTTATCTCTGATTCCAGACCCCCGACAGTCCACTCACAGTATAAACTCACTGCAGCACGGTAAAGGCACACTGCTCTGTGTCCTCTGTAAGATGTAAGTGTGTGTGTGTGTGTGTATGTGTGTGTGTGTGTGTGACAAACTACTAACGAGGCTGAGGGCATTTCTGTCATAACCATTACGCTTAAATAGAACTTTTTCAGGAAATTAGAAATTCTGTCATATGAAATTCTATGGGGAAGTATCGTCTTTTACACTCCAATTGTACCACTAACCTGAGTAAGAGGGTTGAGTGTTAGTGAGCCACAGTTTTTATGCAGATGCGTGATGTTCAGAGACAGTATGGTGTAACACAAATCCACTCTGCCCATATAATTCTGTATTAATGAGGAGATTCTTGCATTAGCGCTACTATAACTGCACAATAATATATGTTTATGACTATATACTGAGGGATGTGGGTGGGAACATATGCTCGTGTGCGCGAGTACGCGTGTGCGCGAGCCTCGTCTCCTCCACGGTGAGCCCTGCTGAGCTGTTCCCTTACCTTAGCCATCTGTCTGATCACTTCGCTCATGTTTGTCTAGGTTGGATGCTTGTTTTGATCACATTCTAACTTTAGTCCCCCCCCCAAAAATAACACATTGCCAGTTTCCTCTGTTCTGTCTGGCCATTTCCTTCAGGACTGCATTTGATCTCCTGCGTAATGTGGTAGCTTCTGTTTCATTCTTATAGTTCACATTTGCATGTGGCAAAAGTGCAAAAGTGTTGGTTTTATATCCAGGGTAGTGAGGCTCTGATCTCAGACAGACTCTGCAGTAGCAAAGCAGGAAAGAGAGAAAGGTGCTTGTCAGCCTGGACAGTTTTATCAATATTTCAGCTGCCTGGCATTTATTTATACATGACAGTCATGCGAGCTCCACAACCAAGCTAGCTTTAACATAGGGATCGTTTCTTTAGCTTAGGCTGGTTGGGCCGTAATAATGGATACAGTGCCAGGTCGGTCTTAGCACCAGTGAGAATGTCTTCACTGTGCAAACGCATGGACTGACCACATTTGTATACCAGCCTGGTCTCTCCATAGACGCAAGCTTACCCAATCAGGCAGCACTCCGCAGCAGAGCCGACCAGAGCAGCACACAGGGCCGGTCGCCTTCACAGGAGCCAGACAAGCTTCTATCAAGTATTTTAAAGGATGCTGATCCTCTCAGATTTCCACATCAAAACATCCTTTAGAGTTTACACTGAGAAATAACAAACAGGAAAATAAACAAACAAACAAAAAACCCAACACCATCAAGTGAGCGGCTGTGCTCTGGGTAAAGGTTCTTTGTTGATGGAAGAGGTCAGAGGAGAACGTCCAGATTGGTTTAAGCTGACAACATGGCTTCAGTAACCATGGTGATCAGTAAAGCATCTCGGAGCATGCAACACACTGTACCTCCAGGCTACAACTGTGCTAGAACACATCAGCGTCTACTTTTGTCATCCAACACCAGAGATGCCAGTGTGTAGTGAGTACAGGCTCACTGACGCTAGGCAGCTGAGGTTGGACAAGCATTGATTTCTGCACTGACATGTAAATGATAGGGTCAGAATTTGATGTAACCCACATGAATTCATGCAAACCATGCAATAGAGGTTCTTCATGGTACACACTGGGCCAGACCTTTGTTTGAATGTCACAGCCAAGCTAGGTAGTATTGCTGACCATGTGCTTGTGTTTATAACCTTATTTATCCAACATACGGCTGCGTCCGGCTTGACGAGACACCACGACACGACACGACAAGGCACGTCGTCTCACTGCGTGGTGGTGTAGTGGCTATTTGGGCTGTTCCCTGTGGATTTTCTCCAGGTACTCCAGTTTCCTCTCATACTCCCAAGACGTGTGTTAGGTTGATCGGTCACTCTAAATCGGTCACTTAAACTCTAAGTGGGTGTGAGTGTGTGCGTGTGTGTTGGCCATGTGGTGGGCTGGTTACCTCTCCGTGGTGTACCCCGCCTTTGCCCAATGATTCTGGGATTGGCTCCAGGCCCCACCTGACCCCGACTAGCGGGATACAGCGGTACAGATAATGGATGGTCTCACCATTAGGAAAGACCATACTGCATCTCTGGAGGACCTAAGTGAAACCTCATGGAATTCACATTTTTTCACCAGAACATTCTGAAACATTCTTATAAAAGAAACATTTGTCTAAAAACTGCGGTTGGAGTCATTTTCCCAAAAATACTAGCCACACCTACATATGTTGTTAGCATTTTGGAGTGCTGTCTATTTCTGAGCAACTGACTAGTGACTGAGAAGTGAAATAGACTTCTGGACTATTTTGTTGTACTGGGAGACCGAGAGAGGTTTCAAGCACACATACATTTCCTTTGAAATTTTTTTAAAAACAACCTCAAATGACTCACTGACTTCCTCAAATGAGGGAGCTGGTATTTTAGAAAGATCTTTTAAAATAGTTTCAATATCTAGTGTGGACAGGAAGGACTGAAAGAGAGAGCATGATAAAATACAAGAAGGGTGTTAATGATGCTTCCATGCATGTTAATGATGGTGTTAATGATGCTTCCATGCATGTTAATGGTGATGTTAATGATGCTTCCATGCATGTTAATGATGGTGTTAATGATGCTTCCATGCATGTTAATGGTGATGTTAATGATGCTTCCATGCATGTTAATGATGGTGTTAATGATGCTTCAATGCATGTTAATGATGGTGTTAATGATGCTTCCATGCATGTTAATGATGGTGTTAATGATGCTTCCATGCATGTTAATGGTGATGTTAATGATGCTTCCATGCATGTTAATGGTGATGTTAATGATGCTTCCATGCATGTTAATGATGGTGTTAATGATGCTTCCATGCATGTTAATGATGGTGTTAATGATGCTTCCATGCATGTTAATGATGGTGTTATTGATGCTTCCATGCAGTCAACACCTGATTCATTTTTACAAGTCAAGCTATGAAAACCTCAATTCATCACGTTAGAAGCTTTTTTTCGTAGAACAACTCAAGGTTAAACACGTCCAAATATGTAGATCTCTCATAATGTACAATGCTGCCTGAAAGTGTGTGAACCTGAGTTTATGAGTATTTTACCTAATTGATTTTACCAATTCATTTACTTGTGCACATGATGATTCCATGTTTCATGTCGTCTGCTGGCAGCTCACACGTTTCCCTCAAAACAAGTAAATGGAATTGATGACCATAAACCTGACATTTCATATACAAACACTAGGGATGATAAATTAAGAGAATCGTGGTAAAACAACAGAAAAATCTGAACTACTCAAGCAGAACTGTGCAGTGGGTACGGAAAGTTTTCAGACCCCTTTAAATTTTTCACTTTGTTTCATTGCAGCCATTTGCTAAAATCAAAAACTTCAATTTTATTTCTCATTAATGTACATTCAGCACTCCATCTTGACAGAAGAAACAGAAATGTAGACATTTTTGCAAATTTATCAAAAAAGAAAAACTGAAATATCACATGGTCATAAGTATTCAGACCCTTTGCTCAGTATTGAGTAGAAGCTCCTTTTAAGCTGGTACAGCCGTGATTCTTGGGAATGATGCAAGACGTTTTTCACACCTGGGTTTTGGGATCTTCTGCTGTTCTCCCTTGCAGATCCTCTGCAGTTCCGTCAGGTTGGATGGTGAACGTTGGCTCTCCAGAGATGCTCAGTTGGGTTTAGGTCAGTGCTCTGGATTCCAGTGAAGGAGAAGAACCATCTCAATGAGGGTCAGATGAAATGGACGGCATGTGAAATTAAATATGAGTGTTACAGCAAAGGGTCTGAATACTTATGACCATGTGGTATTTCAGTTTTTTTATCTTAGCAAATGGCTGCAACGACACAAAGATTGAAAAGTTTAAAGGGGTCTGAATACTTTCCGTACCCACTGTGTATGATGTGTGTCTGAACGAGTCTACATAGATTTGTTTAGTTAAAGAACCAATCCATGTAAAGATCATTGAGGAGTGAGACTCACCCACAGCTGAAAGGCATCTCATGTTTTCTCACGTCTGGAGCGATAGGATGGCAGAGCTGACAGAGGTCACCCCAGTCCACACCAACACACCTGAGGCAGGTGAGCACCGTGTGCTGAAATGTGCACTGTGCACTCTGTCTCTGCAACATTACTGAACACTATAGATGTAAGATACGGACTGGTGGCTGTCGGGGATTAGCTGGAGAACTACAATAAGCCCTTGTTTTTACCTACTAATGACAAATACCGTGTAGGACACAGCACACACACACACACACACACACACGCACGCACGCACGCACACACACACACGCACGCACGCACGCACGCACACACACACACACACACACACACACACACACACACACACACACACACACACGCACACATGCACACACCGACACAGACACACACACACACACACACACACACACACACACACACACACACACACACACACACACACACACACACACACACACACACACACACACACACCACACAGACACACACACACACACACACACACACACACACACACACACACACACACACACACACACACACACACACACACACACACACACACACACACACACACACACACACACACACACACACACACACACACACACACACACACACACACACACACACACACACACACACACACACACACACGCACACACGCACACACAGACACACACACACACACACACCGACACAGACACATAGGAGAGTGGCTGTATGTGTATGTACTTGTCATCACATATATAGAGTATGTATTAAAGTGTGTGTCTGTGTGAGACTACAGTAGGTGATTGTGTATACACAAATAATTAGTACATATAGAGTACATATATATTTTATATTTTTCTTCTTCTTTGGGGTCTATTAATAACGTTAATAATTTAGTTGTTACTTACAATTCATGTCAATAAAGCAATCTGAATTTGAAAAATATTGAGAGAGAGAGATAGAGGGGGGGTTACTAGGTCCAGCTCCTGGGTGTCTGTGCTCTCTGGAGACTTGCTGGTTCTCGTGAGAGCTCATGGAGACCTGTGAGATCCGCTGTTGTTTGTGGCTCTGCGCCCAGCCTACGCTTCACTGCACGTTCATGATGTTTGTGCAGTGGTTCAAACCACACTCTCCCTGATTGGTGGATCTGGCCCTGTTTTAGACATGGTTCATGCCTCTGATTGGCTATTGTTCCCAAACAGGCAGTACTTGGGCCTCTTTCCTATACACACAACGTAGCAGTACTGCAGTAGCAACAGCTCACTCATTTGAGATGACATTGTTTCTTACAAAGCTGGAATAATAATATATGTGGGTACGAGGCATGTAATGTCAATAATGCAAGTTCTGACCTAAGAGCTGTGTGTGTGTGTGTGTGTGTGTATGTGTGCACATACATGTGCGTGCCTGTTTTGTCTGTCCGTGAGCTGTAGACGTGCGCAAAAGCCTGCACCTGCCGAACAACACACAAACAACAAACAAACAACAAACAAACACACAAACAAACAACAAACAACACACAACAGAGACCAAGGACACTCCAGCTACTACACCGATGACAACACGTCGCCATGGTGAAGAGGCACACGCAGCGCACGCACCATCATGTCAGTCATAAACACGAACACTGAGATCCCAGCTGGAGTGCACTGAAGTGTGCTCCACCCTAATGACAACAGCCACTCCACCTGTCACCGCGGAACACGGCTCCGCCCACAGTCCACACACAAGCCACGGACATGATTCTGCGGCATCATATTGCACATGGGAGTAGCTATTGCAAAACAAAATGCTACTGAAATAAGCTAAGCTGAATAAGATAATAAGATAGGATGAAAAATGAGCTACAGCAATAATTGATAGGAGGAGCTAATGGAATAATGGGAGGAGCTACAGCAATAATTGATAGGAGGAGCTAATGGAATAACGGGAGGAGCTACACCAATAATTGATAGGAGGGGCTAATTGAATAATGGCAGGAGCTCCATCAATAATTGAAAGGAGGAGCTAATGGAATAATGGGAGGAGCTACACCAATAATTGAAAGGAGGAGCTAATGGAATAATGGGAGGAGCATCTTTAGCAAGTAAAGCGAACAAGTGAAACTCACAACTTCTCACGTCGGTTTGTACTGTGTGTTTGTACAGTGAGTGCATATTACTTAAAAAAGGTTCTACACATAGATTCAGATTTGGGGGATATTAGAGTACATGGATCTACATTTGCCCCTCCCTGCTACCCAGCTTTACTAACAGTGCATTCAGATTTAATTGGCAGGTCTGATGAATGGTCTTACTTATATATTTTTGGTACAGAATATTAAATCTGTCTCAGTAGCTATTTAGACGAGGTGAGTTGTAAAAGGAGGCGAGTGCCTGGGAAATGGTGCACTGGCTGACAAGGCATTTTAAACGAGCCCAGAGGCACCAGAGTGGAGTACTAATCCGCCCGGCGTGGACCGGCGAGCAGACGCTGCAGAGGGAGAGGGCTGAGATGGCCACCGGTCGCCTAAAATTAAAACAGATTTTAGCAGCTTATGTTGGTCCTCTTTCATGGCCTGGTGTGTGTTTGTAAAAGCCATTTCTGTTTTGTGCCTTTACAGGCAAGTCTGTAAAAACAAAGTTATTAAACCGGGAAGCGATGAATGGCTCCAGTGTGCCAGGCAAAGCAGGCGTGTAAACCAGCGCAGATCAAAGAGCAGTAATGAAACCGTTTCCTGTACCCCCCCCAGCCCCCCCTCTCTGCGTTTACTCTTTTTCGAACTTTTTCCTCAAAATCTCCCTTTCCACTCTTGGTCTTTCAGCTTTGGCTACTTGGCCCTGTTTCAGCTTCTTAAGCCTGAAGGAGAATATTCACACATCACTCTCTCTCTCTTCTTAAGCAGAGCCTGAAGGGGAATATTCACACATTACTGCCATGCAGAGAGGCAGTCTCTCTCTCTTTCTCTGTCTCTCACCCCTTTCTCCCTCCCTCCCTCCCTCTCTCCCTCTCTCTCTGTAATGGAGGCCTATACAGTTCCCTAACTCTCCCTGTCTGAATGTGTGTGTTGGCTCCTCTCTTCATCTCGGGAAGAGAAGCAGACAGCAGGTTTGCAACACATCAACATTTGTGTCTGATTAGAGCTTTTTGTTGTGCCTGTCACCATTACACACATATGGGCAGACACACACACACACACACACACAGAGCCGTCATCCCTGCTTACGCAGTCCTTTAACACACACACACACACACATGTGACTTTATATGTGCACAGAGGTCTAGCTCACTATCCACATCTTAATACCTCATACCTCACATGGGAATACCTCATACCTCAAACCTAATGCCTCACATGGGAATACCTCATACCTCAAACCTAATACCTCACATTGGAATACCTTATACCTCACATGGGAATACCTCATACCTCAAACCTAATGCCTCACATGGGAATACCTCATACCACAAACCTAATACCTCATATTGGAATACCTCATACCTCACATGGGAATACCTCATACCTCAAACCTAATGCCTCACATGGGAATACCTCATACCTCAAACCTAATGCCTCACATGGGAATACCTCATACCACAAACCTAATACCTCATATTGGAATACCTCATACCTCACATGGGAATACCTCATACCGCAAACCTAATACCTCACATTGGAATACCTTATACCTCACATGGGAATACCTCATACCTCATTCTTCACATGGGAATACCTTATATCCACACCTGCTAAACAGCCCTGCTGTTGACATATATACTGAACGTCACATTGAAAAGCTGATCGTAGCTGCAAAAAGTTGTTCGTAGGTGAACATTTGAGATTACCCGAACATTGTATGAAATTCTGGGTTTGATGTGTCACAGATTTGAGGACTTTTTGCAGTCTCATGTCTGACTATATGTATGTGTTTGTGTTTGTGTTGACCTTGATTGGTGCACAGATATGACTGTGCTGTCCAATGGGGATTCTCCTTGATATGCTAAGATGGGGCAGAGACAGACAGACCAACAGATAAGTTCTCTACTTGGAATAAAAATCTTCTCCATTTAATTAGCAGAGAGACTGAAAGACAGAGAGAGACAGAAAGA
>JAGXOD010000008.1:3622500-3732500 GCA_020368025.1 Brachyhypopomus occidentalis
ACACACACACACACACACGACACACACACACACACACACACACACACACAGGGGCATTCTATGGTGTGAGGTGTGGGGGTTTGCTGATACATTATTACTCTGGAATTTGCGATAGTTTAACATAAATATCCTCCAACCTTGGGAGAAGCACACCAACAATGCAATACAGCGGCTGTGGGGTACGACCCTCCTTAACGATCAACGTTCGGAGCAGCTTGTGAGACTGCGTGACTCTGGCGCTGGAGACCAGTCACGGCAGACAGGACAGAGTTCGCGCGGGCACCGGGCACAACTGCAGACGACGCCCCCTGGAGGACAGTGATCAACTGTCATACCTCTTGGGAGGAGAAGAGAGAAACGGTGCTTCCAGCAGTCTGAGATGTGATATTTCATCACAGCTTGAGATACAAGCAGAGAGATCAGCAGTCTGAGATGTGATATTTCAATACAGCTTGAGATCAAAGCAGAGAGATCAGCAGTCTGAGATGTGATATTTCATCACAGCTTGAGATACAAGCAGAGAGGTCAGCTTGAGATACAAGCAGAGAGATCAGCTTGAGATACAAGCAGAGAGATCACGCAACACTTTAATTTATGAGTAATTCCTCCTTTCCTCCTTCTTTCTTGTCGTTTATGCTTTGTTGCTAATTTTGCTGATACGTTGTTTACTTTGGCAACAATCACATTTGTTGCGTTCTTGCAACCAAAATATTGTTGAATTGAACTGAACGTATTTAAGCTAAATGAACGGGAACCACTGGACCCCCAGGAGAGGCGTTCACTCCCAGCAGCTGTCCTCACTGCACTGCTGTCTTACTGGGAACACTGGGGGTGGATGTTCTCGGCTCTGCAGGGCAGAGTGTAGTGGCTATCATTAGAGCCCAGCCCAGCAGGGACTGTATCTCTCTCTCTCTCTCTCACACACACACACACACACACAGGCCTGCTCTCAGAGCTGCTCTGTGTCTGGGCATTCTTCTTGATTTTTGTTTATTTATCAATGTTTTGTTCATTTTCACATGATTAAGTAAAAGCCCTTTTCAGTGTACTTGGGTATTGATTTTGGAGGACAGCACAGTCTTATTATCGCCCACCACAGGGGAATGGAGTGGCTTCAACTTTGTGGAATGTAATGGGGAAAGACGCAGTCACTGTTACCTCCAAAGAAGAATACTGACGAGTACCACTGGCTCTCTCTCTCTCCCTCTCTTACTCCCTCTCTCTCTTACTCCCTCTCTCTCTCTCTCTTACTCCCTCTCTCTCTCTGTATGTATGTGTGTGTGTGTGTGTGTGTGTGTGTGTGTGTATGTGTGTGCATGCATGTCTAGCTTAAATCTCGACACGGCATCTAACAAGCACTAAAAAGCATGAACACTTAATGAACACTCACTGAGCTGTTCATACTCCCCCTTTTTGGTCCAGTCCACCTTGAAGACATTTTTGAACATTTAGGTATTTTGTTTTTCCATCTATTTTAATGTTTTTTGTAAAGTTAATGGCCCACAACATGCAGACCTGCTCCATGCTAAAGCTCTGGCAGTAATTTGACATGCTAGCTATTGTGTAGAGATGGTGTTGGTGGAGGGGGCGTGTGCGTGAAAGGCGGGCGGTTGCGCCATTTTGTGAGAGAAGGACAACAAAGTGGACACCCACCCCCACCCCACAGTGAGGGCAATATCCCCCGGGCAGGAGGAGGGGTGGATGAAGGCCACCCCGGGCAGGAGGAGGGGTGGACAAAAAGGCAGAAGAGCAAGAAGAGGAGAGAGGGAGAGAAGAGTGAACGGAGAGAAGGACGGAAAGAGAGAAACCAGGACAGATGGAGGAACGGCAGAAGAGCTGGAGAAGTCTATAGCAACCCTGTAAGAATCAGCTACGTCACCTACACCACCTGAACCCAGGAGCAGTGGCATCGTACCAAACAGGACAGTTCACAGCACTGTACTTAGGAAGCAGAAAAGCCGTGTGTCACATGCAAAGTTGTGAAGTTGTGTGAAGGAGGTCATATACAACATTTACTGCATATGATGGGAGCCAAAATTGTGTGTGTGTGTGTGTGTGTGTCTACACACATATACTCAATTACCAATACATAAAGTCATGATCATGCATAATTTTACATAATTTTACAGATCTTTGCATATGAGAAACAATCATCTGACAATAGCAGATAGAAAGAAAGAGACAAGCAGGCAAAGACAGAAAGAACGAGGGAAGAGAAGTAGATAAGTAATTCATCTGGTTTGTCATCTGGATTGGCTGATATTGAACAAAATCTAGCATTAGAAGAAAAGCTTGAAGCTTTTCATCCACTCCCACAACTAGAATTGGAGAAAATAATTTCATCGTTAAATTCTACTACTTGCACATTAGACTCGATTCCCTCTAAATTACTCAAAGAGGTTTTACCAGTTGTAATCGAACCTCTTTTAAATATAGTTAACTCATCCATCACAATGGGTCACATGCCCAGATCCTGTAAACTAGCAGTCATTAAACCCCTGATCAAGAAACCAAATCTTGATCCTAATGTACTATCTAGCTACAGACCCATCTCGAACCTATCATTTATATCTAAGATCATAGAAAAAGCTGTGGCCAAACAGTTATGCTTATATCTGCACAGGAACCACATATTTGAAAAATTCCAATCTGGATTTAGGCCCCACCACAGCACTGAAACAGCACTAGTTAAAGTAACAAATGATCTCCTTCTTGCCTCTGATCAAGGTTATGTATCTCTATTAGTGCTTCTTGATCTTAGTGCAGCCTTCGACACAATAGATCACAAGATCCTGCTAGAAAGGTTAGAAAACTGGGTTGGAATCTCGGGTACAGCCCTGTCATGGTTTAATTCTTACTTAACCAATCGCTATCAGTTTGTAGAGCTCGATAATATTCCCTCCAAACACTCAGAAGTGAAATATGGAGTCCCGCAAGGCTCCATCCTAGGACCACTATTATTTACATTATATATGTTACCATTAGGAATAGTTATAAATAAACATGGTGTCAACTTTCACTGCTATGCAGATGACACCCAACTTTATATATCAGCCAAACCTGATGACAAATCCAGATTAGGAAAAATCGAGGCCTGCGTAAGTGATATTAAATGTTGGATGTCGCTAAACTTCCTCCACCTTAATGGTGACAAAACGGAGGTTCTCCTTCTGGGCCCAAAGGCCACAAGACAGAAAATACCAGATCTAATGTTAAATCTTGCAGATTACCCCATTACTCCTGGCTCGGTAGCCAAAAATCTCGGCGTCTTATTCGACTCTGACCTATCATTTGATAAATACATAGATAATACTACCAGGATAGCTTTTCTACATCTCCGTAACATTGCCAAGTTAAGAAATGCATTATCCCAGCATGATGCAGAAAAACTAGTACACGCCTTTGTTAGCTCCAGATTAGATTATTGTAACTCGTTACTGTCAGGATGCTCAAATAGGAATATAAATAAACTTCAAGTAGTTCAAAATGCCGCAGCCAGAGTTCTAACTAGAACTAGGAAATTTGAACATATCAGCCCAGTCTTATCGGCCCTGCACTGGCTCCCAGTAAAATTCCGTATTGATTTTAAAATTATTCTATTGACTTATAAAGCACTGCATGGACTTGTTCCTGACTACCTCCAAGAGCTTATCTCTTATTATGAACCCCGCGACCACTACGATCCCAAGGTGCTGGCCTCTTATTAGTTCCATCAATTAATAAAGTAACAGCAGGGGAAGAGCCTTTTCTTATAAGGCCCCCCAACTATGGAATAGTCTTCCAGAATGTGTCCGGGACTCTGGCACAGTCTCAATCTTTAAGTCTAGGTTGAAAACTTACTTGTTTGATCTAGCATTTGGTAATTAATGTGCCCCTTTAGATAAGGTAACAGATCCAGGGGTTCATGGGCAAAGGGTTTTTATGGCAAACTGGGGCGCTGGTGCTGTCATCCTATCACTGCACGCGGTCACTCAAGTTTGTCGACGGTGTAGTGGATGGATGCCAGTGTCTCAGGATGCTCCCAAGTCTGTGTTACCTTCTGGTTCTGCCCTTTAGCTAGGCTGTAATAATTTAATTGCCGGAGTCGCTGCCACACTCAAGAAATGTTTACATTTACTTTGTCTAACATATTCCATATAGAACTAATTGCCCCTCTTCTTCCCAATGGCTGCCCGAGAAATACCGGGACAAGGAAAGACGAGCCTTTCCCGTTACCCACCCCATACAAGCATCTAGGAGATGGTCTGGCTTGCCAGTGGATGTGCCGATGCCGTGGTCGGATGTGCCATTATCGCAAGAGGACGCGCTGATGCCAACCCCCACCTGAGGCTCATCGACTCTGAAGGGACTGTGACTACTCGGCCTGGAATATATCTGGACTATACATGACCTGTGAATGTGGACATTGCTAGCGGGCCGCCCAATGGAGGATGGGTTCCCTTTTGAGTCTTGGTCCTCCCAAGGTTTCTTCCTAAATTCCTGCCATCTTAGGGAGTTTTTCCTTGCCACTGTCGCCTTTGGCTTGCTCATTAGGGATCTGGACCCACGCAATTTGTAAAGCTGCTTTGTGACAACATGTGTTGTAAAAAGCGCTATATAAATAAAATTGAATTGAATTGAATTGAATAAGTGAGGATAGAAAGAGAGAGAGAGAGAGAGAGAGAGAGTGGTGGCATGTTCTCTCTCTCTGTCTATCTCTCCTAGGTCACCGTGGAAACAGTGTCCTGCTATTTTTGTTTTCTTACAGCAGAAGCATTTTCCCCAGAACTGCCCCCCTCTGCCTCCAACTCTCCCCAGATGAGAGACGGACTAGTCAAAGACTCACACACACACACACATACATGTACGCACGCACGCACGTACACACACAGGCACACAAAACCACACAGATGCTTCATGGCCATTGGCACATTTGCTTCAAACTTTTCCAGCAGAAACTGTGTGTGTATGTGTGTAGAGCTGATGGGGAGGACAGGAGGATTCAGAGGACGTTACCTAAGGAAACCACAACTCTCCTAATCTCTCTCTCATTAATCTAGATTTCGCTGCTATGTGTGAGGTAGTCTGTCAGTAGTGTGTGTGTGTGTGTGTGTGTGTGTGTCTCAGAGTTCACACCTTCTGTTAGCACCTTCTTCTTTTACATGGCCCGCAGGAAGTGGAGAAAGGTAGAAAAGGAAAATGGGTATAATTTAGTGTAGTATGTTTGGTTTGTATAAACAGTTCACAGTGTGAGAAAAGTGAGTGTTAATTTTTCTTGACCTAGATTTTCTTTTTAATGTCATTCGGTAAAACTCGAGAAAAGGAAACAGATGAACTCATTATGGTGAAGGAGTAACGTTTCATTGGGTCCATTAGAAAGACATGAATGTATTCATGTGTATTATTATACATGATGTATTAAGGAAAATCAGACAGATGTCATCATATCCAAAAAATGTTTGCAAGTCCAGAATTTGCACTGTTACACGTGCATAGCTGCTAAGATGAACTGTGTTGATGTAGGAGGTTCTTTAATGGAAGGGTGGTGCTGTGCTCAAGGAGCCTATGGGGGTGGTAGGTGGAGGTGCTGAGGGGGGTTGGGTGGAGGTCCTGAGGGGCGACGCTGCGCAGATGTCTGTGGAACAGGACAAGCTGAATTGTGCAGGAATACGCTGTACAGAGCAGGATGGGGGAAGTACAGCAGCTATTCGGAGTTGTCCCAGTGCTCCCAGTGCATCCCCATTCTGGTCTACCACTGCACAAGGCTTTTCCAGGTTAACGTACCTGTGCGTCTGTGTACGTGAGTCATGCAACCAGCACTGTCTGTGTGTAGACGCCGGCTAGCGAGCACTTTGTATGATCAAGCAGGCGTGGTCGTTTAGCCACTGGTCTGAGGAGCTACATGGTTACGGCCGCATGCGACCACCTACTGCACGGCACCAGGACCATCACAAGCACTGACCTGGAATCAGCCTGGCTGTTTGGAACGTTGTGAAGTTAGAATTATGAAAAGCAGAAATAAGTGTTCTCAGATCAGCCATTTCTGCTTGACGCTCCCCAGCTGAAGTATTTAACGAGGCGATAAGGTCCCAGGCTCTCCACAACACTGAGGATCCATTAATCTATAATCTTTGCTTTTGTGTCACCACCCACACAGCACGTGGCAGAGCTCCTGCGTGGGGAGACGCGAACACACAGTCCACACCCACCTGCTGACCCGTATCATCCCTCACTGGGTCAACTTAGCGGCGACAGAGCAGCTCTCCAGCCAAAGGTCCATCTGATAGTGCGGCCTGTGGATGGCAGTGCCCATACCAGCAATGCCAGCCAGAGTGTGGGAGACAAGGAGCGCGTCACAGAGGGCGAGATGGGCAGAGCCTCAGGGCAAGAGTGGGCCCGGGAGGGGCGGGCGGGGCGGGAGGGAGGGGCTGGCGGGGCGGGAGGGGCAGGCGGGGCGGGCCGGGTCCCCACATGGCAGCGTGCGCTCTGATGAATGGCCCTTTGTCTGGTTCGCGTGGCACGGATGAATTCTGCCGACCGGGACGACCTCTGCTCCTCGGGGGGGCGGGGCCAGCGGAGGCGCGAGACTGCAATCAACAATGCAGGAGGTTAAGAGCTGCACTTAGCAAGCATGCATGGATGCACGCGCACACACACACACACACACACACACACACACACACACACAGAAGAAAGCAGACAGACAGATGGGGGAGCAGAATGGGGTGGAGAGCAGGCGAGAGAGATGGAGACAGATTTATTTGGCAGTACATTAGTATGACAATAAACTGCTTTATTGGAATAGCTCCATTATCATATATATTGTGCTTTCGGCATTTCCGTCCTGCTCTATTGTCAATCAAGTCCACACGTATTGATAACATTATTAAAGCACACCGTACTACCCCAAAAACAATCATGTGCAATTAATCTGAAGCAATTATCCATATTACATTAATAACTGCACTTCCTAAACTCTATCACAAATGGCCGCATTGAAAAGAAAGTGTGGAATGCAGTTGCTGACGTGCCGTAGCGTTTACAGATGAACTGTGAGCTGAGACGCTGCGCGGGGAAAGTAGGAGCGCTGGACGTATTTGGAGAACGAAGCAAGCTGGGCCTGCCAGGGGGAACCTCTCCACAGGCTTCAGCAAAATATCATCATCACTTTCTTTTTCAGGTTTCCTGCTCTGACACACCTGACTCAACGTACCATGTAATCATGAAGACATTATATTATATGGACAACAGCAAAGTGCTAAGAAGAGGCAGCACTGACATCATGCTGTGAGAAACAGCAGAGAAATCTGCTGAGTGCTGAGGACCTCCACCCTGAAGCTCTGTGGAGTCTGAGGACCTCCACCCTGAAGCTCCGTGGAGTCTGAGGACTCCACCCTGAAGCTCTGTGGAGTCTGAGGGCTCCACCCTGAAGCTCCGTGGATTCTGGGGGCTCCAACATGTAGTGTGTGTGGGGGGGGGGGTTGCTGCATTGGGGGGGGAAGTGTGTTAAAAGTTCTGGAGGAAGAAGAGGGCTGGTGTCCCACAACACATCCCACTTCACACACTCTCACAATAACTCCATCTGTAACAGACGGCAAGAGCTGAGACTTCCTCAGAACTGGTCAGAATGATGCTCAAACCAATTACTGGCATCTCGGCAGAGAGGCAGAGAGACAGAGAGAGAGAGAGAGAGAGAGAGAGAGAGAGAGAGAGAGAGAGAAATGGTGTGTAGGTGGGTGCAAGAAAAAAGTGATTTTTGAGGGGGGGAATATAAGATACAATTGTATTTTCCATTCTCTATGTCTCTCTCTCTCTCTCTCTCTCCCTGCCTCTCTGTCTCTGTGTATCTGTGTCTGTCACAATGCACTATTCAATCTAGTGGGAACACAAACAGAATTGACGCCTTTACCCCACAGCAAAGTGAGTGAGTATGTGTGCGAGAGCGAGCGAGAGAGAGAGAGAGCGAGAGAGAGAGAGAGAGAGAGAGAGAGAGAGAGAGAGAGAGAGAGAGACGCATAGAGGTGTGAGAGCGGGCTGTGGCCCTACCCAGTCTCCAGTGCTGGTGGGTGTGGAGATAGAGTGTCAGGGTCTGACTCCAGAGCTCCCAGCACACACATCCCCTCATACAGGACCAAGACACAGATGCACCACAGATACACACACACACACACACACACACACACACACACGCAAACACACCACTGCCATTGTGTTCCATTCAACCGCCACTGATACTACAGTCTGCTTTCATAAAAAACAATGAGGCTCCAGCTTGTGTGTGAATGTGTGTGTATGTGTGTGCGTGCGTGCGTGCGCACGTGTGTGGGAGAGAGAGCGCGACATTCTGGCGCTGATTCTGATGTGTGTTTGGTTAAGCTGAATGAGACTCTGACTCACAGACTGTGGTTTCCATACAAAGGGAATGCTGTGTGTTAGCCAGTGTGTGTTAGCCAGTGTGTGTTAGCCAGTGTGTGTTAGCCAGTGTCGCCGGACGCAAGCAGCGTCTGCATTAGTGAATAATGGTGACGGTGAGACTGCAGGTCAGATTACAATGGCCACAACATGGCGTGTAGCAGAGCATTTAGCACACTACACTACCCAGCACACGAATCCTGCAACATAGCGTAGCACAGAGTATCAGCCCATGCACACAGTACAGCACTGTACAGTACAGGGGGGGGTAGAGAGGGGAGGAGGGGGGGGGTTGGAGGTTGGAGAGAGAGATTTTTGGAGAGTCCTCCTGATCAAATCGGAAATATTTCCCTCTCACATACACTCTCTCAAACACACACACAAACACACACAAACACACACACATGAGAAGGAAATGCAGAAGTGGGCACTGTGCAGGAAGAATACAGCAACTAAGGAACAGTTACTAGGAGACAAGTTACTAGGAGACAGGCTGCTGTGTGTCTTTTGTGCTGCAGTCTTTGTTCCCAATGGGCTTCAAAGGGTTAATAGAAAACACACCATTAGTTTAATGTTAAAATAAGCTGCACAGCTCATGAAGTGCATCTTTCCTAAATGTTTTATTTCTTTAGAAAGCTCCTCTTTAGAAATTACTACAATGCAATTTTTATTCTCTTCCTCTCTCTTTCTTCATATATACAGTATATATACTGTATGTATATGTACGTTTCTTTCCAGGGAGTTACTGAAGTAACATATACACATGACAGTGAAGTAGACAAGGCTTCCACAGTTCTTCCACAGCCTGTTGGATAGTTTCAGACAGAGCTCGTGTCTGAAACATCCTGTTTCTCTTGAAAACTTGTGTACTGGTGTACACTGGATTTTGACTACTTCCTTATCTTACTTCATAATGGGCGAATTCAATGGGCATGAGCATCAGAACTGCACCATAGAGCAAACCTCATTTTCCTTCATGTGGACATGTGTCACTCACCTGAGATGCCAAGAGGAAACGAGCAACCCCGTGTGACGCTCTGGGCGGTGTGACACGGTTGTCGGTGTGACTCTCTGGGTGGTGTGAGGTGATGGGGGGGTGTGACACAGTGGTTGGTGTGACGCAGTGGGTGGTGTGATGCTGTGGGCGGTGTGACGCGGTGGGCGGTGTGACACGGTGGGTGGTGTGACGCGGTGGGCGGTGTGACGCGGTGGGTGGTGTGACTCTGGGCGGTGTAAGGTGGTAGGCAGTGTTACGCTCTGGGCAGCGTAAGGTGGTGGACAGTGTGACGCGGTGGGCGGTGTTACGCTGGGAAACTGCCCCCTACCTAAACACTTCAGCAGGATGATACACCATGCCACAGTGCAGTAACCATTCAGGAACGGTTCAGGAATGGTTCGGGAATGGTTCGGAGAGGTGAGACGTAGCTCCTTATACGACTGAGCGTCTGTGGGATGCACTGGAGAGACAAGTCTGATCCGTGAGGCTAGTGCAACAACACGACAAGGTTTCCTGACCTGTCCTCTCTTATGGGAGGGTCACGGCTCAAACTAATCGGCATCGTCACACACCTTGTGGAAAAACCCAGCGTCTACACAAAAGACAACTGAGCTTTACATCCTCACGGACGTAATCTCGTACTTTGTGGGGCGATTTACAACCCGGCCAGGAACAAAGGCTGTACAAAGGCTGTACAAAGGCTGTTGAAAACGAACCCAGCTGCATGCTGACGGAGAACTGACGGAGAACTGATGGAGAACTGATGGAGAACTGATGGAGAACTGCATGTGTGTGTCTGCTGTAGTCCAAACTCTCTCTCATTGTTTAATGTGTTAGAACAATGTAAATCACTAGGGCAACGGCTGCCACGACATAGGTGCATGTAAAAATGTCATTTCTACTTATAGATCTAAATATTATTTCATGTGGTAGGGCTAACATGGGGCTAATACAGCAACTCACGCCCTCCATTTAAATTGTAGCTCGCAACCACAAATATCTCCATTTTACCTTAAATTGCATCTTTGATGACGGCATTCTATAAAAATAAAGATCCTTCGTTTTTTCATCGCTATTCTGGCAACCAAAGGCATAAGAAGATGTTTTCTTTGTCAACACCGCTCCACCACTTTCTCCTGCCAACACAACGTGTGCATGCGCCAGCGATGTAAGCGTGCCGCCTTCTCCTCATTGGTTCATCTACTGATGTGTCTCCACCCTCTCAGATCCCCAGTCTAATGGACACCACACCAGGGACAGACCCTGAGGGGGACGTGGCGGAGACCATTTCAAACTAACATCCAACCGTCACCTTCCTCAGGAACGACCCTGAACTATGAACTTCTGACCAGCCACTGTACAGTAAAGTCTGCACGACATTCTAGACTACAAAATCCTGCGCATACCCAATGAAACCACCACCCCTCTCTACTACACAACTGACCATGGCTCATGTCCTGACAACACCATAGTCTTGGACATGTATACATTCCCGTCCACATACAGCACGTTATATTTGTAAATGACTGTGGACACTGATGATCAGTGGAAATGTATCTATTGGCTGGGCAGCTTTCAGGTTGCTGGACTATTCTACATATATGTGAGTTAGCATGACCACAGCAGCAGAGCTGGATAAACTAGCACGCCTGGTGACTACCTTCACATTTCAGTTAGAGGCTGTTATATCTGCTCTGCCTTGTATACACAACTAATGTCTTAGTGGACACAAGCCTTAAAAACGCTTTGGCCTGGATTTAACAGGTGTGAAGAATGATCTTTTATCCTGTCAGTATATTTCAAGGAAACAGCTGCGTCCAGAAGTTCGACACTCAGACGTTATTCTGCATTTTCTAAAGCTATCACCTCCCCTTCAAAGGGCCTACAAACCAAACAGCATCTCGCGAAGCTGGGCACAATTCAGGTATCATTTTGGTACAAAAATCTAAACCAGAGGCAGACGCCAGTCCCATAATCACTGATTACCGAATGACGTACGGCACAGCCGGTCATGTGGGAAGCATTTCCGTGGGCGCTAAAAGGGTTCAGCACAGTGTGGACTACTGTGATGGTTCCTCACCCTAATGAGGGCTCACCCCCCCTAACTGAAGTGTTTTGGACTACTGTGATGGTTCCTCACCCTAATGAGGGCTCACCCCCCCTAACTGAAGTGTTTTGGACTACTGTGATGGTTCCTCACCCTAATGAGGGCTCACCCCCCCTAACTGAAGTGTTTTGGACTACTGTGATGGTTCCTCACCCTAATGAGGGCTCACCCCCCCTAACTGAAGTGTTTTGGACTACTGTGATGGTTCCTAATGAGGGCTCTAACCCTGAAGTGTTTTGGACTACTGTGATGGTTCCTCACCCTAATGAGGGCTCACCCCCCTAACTGAAGTGTTTTGGAATGATGGGACTACTGTGATGGCTCACCCCCCTAACTGAAGTGTTTTTGGACTACTGTGATGGTTCCCCACCCTAATGAGGCCTCACCCCCCTAACCGAAGTGTTTTGGACTACTCTGATGGTTCCTCACCCCTAATGAGGGCTCACCCCCTAACTGAAGTGTTTTGGACTACTGTGATGGTTCCTCACCCTAATGAGGGCTCACCCCCCCTAACTGAAGTGTTTTGGACTACTGTGATGGTTCCTCACCCTAATGAGGGCTCACCCCCCTGAAGTGTTTTGGAACTGAAGTGTTTTGGACTACTGTGATGGTTCCTCACCCTAATGAGGGCTCACCCCCCTAACTGAAGTGTTTTGGACTACTGTGATGGACCCCTAATGAGGGCTCACCCCCCCTAACTGAAGTGTTTTGGACTACTGTGATGGTTCCTCACCCTAATGAGGGCTCACCCCCCCTAACTGAAGTGTTTTGGACTACTGTGATGGTTCCTCACCCTAATGAGGGCTCACCCCCCCTAACTGAAGTGTTTTGGACTACTGTGATGGTTCCTCACCCTAATGAGGGCTCACCCCCCTAACTGAAGTGTTTTGGACTACTGTGATGGTTCCTCACCCTAATGAGGGCTCACCCCCCATAACTGAAGTGTTTTGGACTACTGTGATGGTTCCTCACCCTAATGAGGGCTCACCCCCCCTAACTGAAGTGTTTTGGACTACTGTGATGGTTCCTCACCCTAATGAGGGCTCACCCCCCTAACTGAAGTGTTTTGGACTACTGTGATGGTTCCTCACCCCTAATGAGGGCTCACCCCCATAACTGAAGTGTTTTGGACTACTGTGATGGTTCCTCACCCTAATGAGGGCTCACCCCCCATAACTGAAGTGTTTTGGACTACTGTGATGGTTCCTCACCCTAATGAGGGCTCACCCCCCATAACTGAAGTGTTTTGGACTACTGTGATGGTTCCTCACCCTAATGAGGGCTCACCCCCCATAACTGAAGTGTTCTGAAGTTGGAGTCATGATTTTGATCTCAAGGCCACCACTCCTCCGTCACATGAAGTTCAGGTTATGGAGTTGAACACCAGGTCCTGCATACAGCTGTGAGGGGGAAAGACATAAGTGTCCATTAAAAGGTTTATTTCAGACAGGGGCAGGATCATGAACCACGAGGGCCTTAGACACAGTTACCACGCCGGCTTACAGTCTCTGCAGAAGCTGCGGTCCATCCAGACATCTGAGCGCAACTGCACACTGACACCAAAAGCAGTTCAATCAGTGACAGTCACACTGTGACCGCATGCAGACAGAAACTCACGCACACTGTCTGACACGTGGGCAGGCCGGTGGGGACGGAAATGAGCGGCCATCTCGGGAGTTCCTCAGTCATCACTGTCAGGTCGTTCGATTTCTGCAGAATGGAACATGGTTGAAGTTTCCCTCAGATTTTACCAGGAGACGAGAGGCTTCGCTGTCATGGTAACGCATGTCTTTGTGAGAGCAAAGGAATGAGTGCCAGTTCTTAAGCAATGAAACTTGCACGATGGTTTATGTGCATATAACACACACACACACACACACACACACACATCTTTATATGTAATAGGCAATCAGCCTAATAACAGATCAGGTGTGTGTGTGTGTGTGTGTCTGTGTGTGTGTGTGTGCTTTTCAGCCCCTCGTGACCCTTTGTGTGAAGTAATGAGGCGATGGAACCAGAGGGTGTCAGGGCCAGCGACTCTGTGTGCTTGTGTGTTGACACACTAGAGACATCCCATCATGCTTTGTACCAAGGGAAGAACCACTGTAATTAAAAATAGAACGTTCACCAGCATCTTCAGAGCAGCTGAGCAGACGCCCTTCACACCACACGAGGCAAGAACTCCATGGAGCGCTTCACACGAAAGCCGTCCGTACACTTCCAGCGAAACACTTTTCAAGGCTTTTTTTCGATTTTGCTATCAAAATTTCACACTGATGTCTACGATTCGCCTGCTCTGAAGAAACAGTGGTGTCAAAGCAGGTGTTTACAAACCCACATCAGAACACACGGAGGAAGCCGTTGTGTTGCTCAAGGTTTGCGAAAGTAATAAAAAAGCGGTGTGGGGTGTTTGAGAACAGTACCTCAGTCCTCCAAGTGTGACATTTACGCTCATGGCATTTAAGAAACAGGCTTATACAGAGTGACTTACTCAAGTGCTGTAGTTGTCTACTCAGAGGAGTATTCTCAGTCCAAAACTACTCTTAACCAGAGACACTGCTAGAAACAACAGTCAGTGTTTAAACCTGTTCTGAGACGTAATATAACACAATTCTATAAAACACAAGACCATGTCCACGCCTCTTTTTCAACAACCAATCACTGGGGCCCCGTGGCGTGCTGGTGGAGTCCGTCTAGCGCCTGCAAAGCCTTCTCGGTGTCTGCGGTTGTTTCTGTTCTCTGCATGTCTGCTAAAGTCAGGTGAACATCATCTCTGCATGAAACACAACAAATCCTTGAGAGTAAACAGGCACAGTAGCGATTCAGACGGAACCTTTTGCACTGAGTGAGTATACAGACCCTTTCACACTACGAGTGCTTATGTCAGGTCAGCTCATTCATTCCCCGACTCTCTTACGCTGTGTCCCAAAAGGCTTCTCAGGCGAGATATAATTCACTACCAGGGGTGAAGGAGGCTTTGTTCCTTTTACCGTATGTAGTGCACTATTGGGAGTAGGGAGTGATTTGGGACTCAGCCCCAGTCTTCAGGAACAGCACTTCAGGGCATATCAGCGCCGGGCAGGACCTTACGAGAGTCTCTGTGAGATCTGATCGTCTACATCAGAGGCGCAAGGAAACACATCCAGGCCTGTGGGGAGGAGACACTGCTGCTCGGCCTGTTGGTATTGGACAGAACGGGGCAGAAGGGCGGAGCCAAGCCCAGTCCTCCAGGTCCTTGGTGCAGGGACTGGACAACAACGCGAATGCAGAACAGTCACCATGTCAGCCACCATCCCCAGATCTTCAGCACGACAGACACGCTGCCCTAGACAGTTAGGCGTGGCACAAGGCTCAAGTGAACAGGGTTCAAGCACGCATCTCCACAACAGGCGGCCGTCAGACGTCGTCAAAGACACCTGACCGACCCAACTAGCCACTCTGCGGTCACATAACTTTCAGACTGTCACTAAAGTTCATGTTGCCTAGCAACAGGGTCACACTCCTAGGGCCAGTTTCCTTGGTGACAGTTGCTAGATGGGAATCGAAGCTTAGCAACAAAGACATCAGGTGATACTTCCTGCTGAGCATCTCATCCCACCTCCGTCACTCGTTCTACGGAAGTTGAGACACATGCACACACACACACACACACACACACACACACACACACACATATATATATATATATATATATATATATATATATATATATATATGAGATAATAAGGCTTCAGGTTGTTTTATATATATAACAACCTGAAACCTTATTATCTCTCTCTCTAACACACACAAACACACACACACACACACACAATGAACTGCAATATTTGAATATTATTCATATTATTTTACATCCACGTCAGGTCCCCTTCCAACTCCCTCCCCAACCCCACCCCCACCCCCACGGATCCCCATCGCCTCGTCTGCCATGTGGTGCTCTGCTGCTGATGGCAGACATGGGGAGGGAGAATGAACTGAAATCCAGTGGTCAGGAAGCAATGGAGAAAAGGGGAAGGAGAGAGAGAGAGAGAGAGAGAGAGAGAGAGAGAGAGAGAGATGAGAAGGAAATGTAGAGAAAGAGAGAGGAGAGACACCATGAGTTACAGGAAGGAAGACATTAAAGAACACTTCATAGATGAAAAAGTCAAAGAGAGAAAGAGAGGGAGTGAGAGAAGGATGGAAGGATTGAGAATAAGGAGAAGTGTAAAAAAGAGTAGAGGAAAGAGTGAAAGTCAGTTGTGAGCACAGAAGTTTGAATTTGCCCCAGGGTAAAAAAACAAGAACGATCATTAAACAGTTCATTCAGGAAGTGAATGGGTCATGACATCACTTCCTCACTGGCAGCAGCAGGATATATGGCAATGGGTCTAGAGTTCCTCTAGAGAAAGAGAGAGAGAGAGGGAGAGAGGGAGAGGGGGGGAGAGAGAGAGAGAGAAGGAGAGAGACAGAGAGAGGGAAGGCATGGTAGAGAGGGAGAGAGAGGGGGAGAGAGAGAGGGAGAGAGACAGAGAGAGGGAGGGCAAGGTAGAGAGGGAGAGAGAGGGAGAGAGAAATTGAGGGTAGAAGGAGAGGGAGGGAAAGGTAGAGAGAGAGGGAGGGAGAGGGAGAAAGAGAGAGGGAGTGAAAGTTCTTTCTGTATTTGATCTTGTCAGACAAAGATCAGTCGAATTTTGAAGCCACAGAATTTTAAAGCATGCTGGAGAGGGAACAATAAAAAAGAAAGAGAGAAGAGAGGAAGGAAGAGAGAGAGAGAGAGAGAAGGAGAAACAGAATTCAGTTGGCGTCGTCTGGCATCATCCAGCTCCCTCTGACATGCACACAGTGGAGAGTGGTGCAGCTTTTCTGCATGGAGCTCTTGTTCCTTCACTAGAGGATCACTGAACACCACACAGATGAAACACCCCCCCTGAACACCACACAGATGAAACACCAGCCCTGAACACCACACACATGAAACACCAGCCCTGAACACCACACAGATGAAACACAGATGTAACACCAGCCCTGAACACCACACAGATGAAACACAGATGTAACACCAGCCCTGAACACCACACAGATGAAACACAGATGGAACACCACACAGATGAAACACCAGCCCTGAACACCACACAGATGAAACACCAGCCCTGAACACCACACAGATGAAACACCAGCCCTGAACACCACACAGATTAAACACCAGCCCTGAACACCACACAGATGAAACACAGATGGAACACCCGTCCTGAACACCACACAGATGAAACACCAGCCCTGAACACCACACAGATGAAACACCAGCCCTGAACACCATACAGATGAAACACAGATGGAACACCAGTCCTGAACACCACACAGATGAAACACCAGCCCTGAACACCACACAGATGAAACACCAGCCCTGAACACCATACAGATGAAACACAGATGGAACACCAGTCCTGAACACTACACAGATTAAACACTCTTTCCTTCCCTGTTCTGTCTCATACACATACAATCTCAGTAGTGTGGCTGTCAACATCAGGTTGTATAGTGTGTTTCACACACACACACACACACACACACACACACACACACACACACACACACACATGCGCGCGAGGATTCGCTGCACCTGCTGTTTTAACACTCTGCAGGTAGCTGCCCTCTGTCTTTCTTTCTCTTATACAGCTGTATCAGTGTGTGTGTGTGTGTGTGTGTGTGTGTGTGTGTGGTTGGGGTGGGGGTGGAGAATAGCAGAGTGGCAGCTGGAGTGTGTCTCTGTCTCCACAGCTTGTGTGGCTGCAGTAGCCAAACTTGCCTTTGTCATCCCCAGACAATAGAGCGTGTCACAGAGGCCCCTGTGGCTCCGCCTCCATGTTGATCACGGCGTCCACACGCAAACGTGACACGCACAACAGGAGGGGCGGGAGCGGGAGGGAGGACTCAACTACAGAGGGGTGTTCAGGAGATGATGGAGAAACCCAGAGAAAACCCAAAAAAGGAAACCTTCACCCACCTTGAGGGATGGATGGAAAGAGGAAGGATGAGTGAGAGACAGAGAGAGAGAGAGAGAGAGAGAGAGAGCGAGAACAACAAGGGGGGAAAAGAGAAAAGAAACAACTATCCAGTTTGAGCATGTGTCCCCTTTGAAAGGCCATGAAAGGAGCTCAGGCAAACAGAATCTCATTAACTCTCCAATGCACACACACACACACACGCACGCACACACTTCACTGCTTTGTACAGTGACCTGATGTCGGAGCTGTGTAAGGGATGGAGATGCTGGCATTTTCACACGGTCCCTGGCGTTTTTCACACGGACCCTGGCGTTTTCACACGGTCCCTGGTGCAGTGCCGCTGCCGTCTCTTTACCTCATCCCCCGGTTTCCTTTGTCGTCTGCTCTCTTTGTCTTTCTTCCTCAATGTGCCAATACACTTCAAAGCGTGTTGTTCCTGCCTGCAGATCCTTTACAGGCGACTGTTTGCCATGGGGGTCTCGGCGTTCTTTCATTTCTTTAGCTTACAGTCTCTGGCTGTGATACATATTCACTGTGTACAGAGAAGCCGGCTGGCACGCGCCATACCCGCACGCTCCATACCCGCACGCTCCAGCTCCTTGCACCCAGCAGGACGTCCTGGTCTTACGTCCCAAACGTCTCCAACAGATTACACCGTCTCTTCATGTCTATATGTGTCTCTTCAAAAATGTTTGTAATTTTGACAGAACATTCACCTGTTCAAACTCAGCAGAGCTCCAGTCCTGTGAGTGAAGACGCGACCTCTGACCCTTCACACCCACCCCAGCCGGCCACGTCAGCCCGGCACGCAGGTGACAACAGCCAGGGAGAGACTGGAACTGCAGGTTGGAGTTTGCCTTTAGCCAGGATGTGTTACTATAGCGACCACACCAAAGCCCACCAAAAACATCTATATACGCTATAAAAGTTACTTCACATTTGAGAGGAAACATATATCAACATGACTGAAAATTAGACAGTGGGTTAGGAAGATATACTATAAAACACGCACGAATGTGAGGACTGACTGAAGTTCTGCCACAGAAATCTGTGTCAGGTGCTTTTCTCCTACGCTGGGGGTAAGGCACCTCAAGCCAGGCACCAGAGAGTCTCGTTGGAGACGAGCCCTGCTAGCTGTGGCTCTCTGAAGGCCTGAAGCTGTAGGCGAGCCCCAGGCATGGGTCAAGGCCTACCAAAAAGCAGCAAGTAATGTCAAAGGTACTCAGCTTCATTCAAAGAGACAGTGACAACCACACAGGACCTAGGGCACAAAGCACAACTGCACGCACACACACGCACACACACACACACACGCGCACACACACACATGCCATCGCCAGCACCCTCTTCTCCAGGTGTGAAAAGACTCTCTTATGAGTCCCCTCAGGACGTTCAGCTCAAATTCATCCATACAAATGGGCCAAAACAACAACCAACACCACAAAATGTTCTACTTTAAATATATTTACATATAAGTATACTTAAATATATTTACATATTATAAAAGTACACTGAAATATATGTATGGATTATATATGCATACTTAAAATATTTACATATTATAAAAGTACACTTAAATATATTGCTTAATAATAGAACATGCATATATGAGATATCTGTATATGGATTTATGAGATATGAGTACAGGTGGTATTTGTATATGTACATGAGGTATACAGGAGGTATGTGTATAGGGACATATGAGGTATACAGGAGGTATGTGTATAGGGACATATGAGGTATACAGGAGGTATGTGTATAGGGACATATGAGGTATACAGGAGGTATGTGTATAGGGACATATGAGGTATACAGGAGGTATGTGTATAGGGACATATGAGGTATACAGGAGGTATGTGTATAGGGACATATGAGGTATACAGGAGGTATGTGTATAGGGACATATGAGGTATACAGGAGGTATGTGTATAGGGACATATGAGGTATACAGGACGTATGTGTATAGGGACATATGAGGTATACAGGAGGTATGTGTATAGGGACATATGAGGTATACAGGACGTATGTGTATACTACACACATTAGTTGGGGAAACCTGGGATTGCAGCACAGACAGTGTTGCGTAACTCGTATAAAGGAGGTTTGGCGGGACAACGTCCCCACGCCTGCTGCCCTGGTGCCCCGTCTGCATGACACAACCTGCGGACAGGTAACGAGAAAGACCAAAGACCAAGACAGAGCAGACACGTTTTCAGCTCCTCTTCTGAGTTTGTTTATTTTCAATTGCTTAAAAAAAAAAGAAAGAAAAGAAAGAAATCGATCAAGACTTTTATGCCAAGTTCTACAGCTGATGGAGCTGTTGTGTCAAAGTCTCATTTACATGTCAATGAAATGCAAATAAGGGTGATTTGCATTCAGCAGTTCTGGTGGGGTCATGGAACCACCGAGGTCAAAGGGCACGGTGTGCCCGGTGTTCCAATGGAGCGTAGCCCTAGACAACACAGAACAAGAGCACAGTGACTTGAGGGTGGTGGGGGTTGGGGGTGGGGCTACAGCTGGTGGTGTGGAAGTTAAAACAAACAAACAAACAAAAATGCTAATCTAGAAGTACATTAAAACAATAATAATAATAATAATAATAATAATAATAATAATGAACAAAAATTGTACAAAAAAACCCAAACGAACAAAAAAACAGGATGTTTTGAAGCCGAGCTCTTGGGTTGGGGTTCCTGGTTGCCGTGGCGGTGGGAGACGGTGACACCACACCGAAGCTCATGTGAGCTGGACTCCAGGGTCTGGATTCTTGATGCAAGACAGAAATAATACAAAGACAAACCTGCCAGCAGAGATTGGGCAGAAACCTGGGGGAGGTGTGTGTGTGTGTGTGTGTGTGAGAGAGACACACACTGCAAGTGTCTTCACCCCCAACACCCTCAACACTAACAGATGAAGGACTCCAGGTCGAAGCCTGTTTCACAAAGGTTTCTGCCATTGGCTTTATATTTATATATGCCTCCTATGGCCACATGCAGGCCGTTAACAAAACAGACGACAGGTTTGGGTTTTGTCAATATTATATTACACACAGTTGCAAAGCCCAGGATAATGGACAATACTAGCTATATACCATAAAAAAAATGTCATCATCTGCAAAGAAACCCAATCAACTTCAGTTTATTCCGCTCTATTCAGAAGTAACCGCTACATGTTTGAGTAAAGACTCAAACTAAAGGTCACTGCACAATGCCTCGTATTCTCAGCCATTAGAGAGAATTTCAACACACACATTTTTAGTCATGCTTTTTTTATGTTTTTACATTTTTTTTTTATTATCACTTTTACCTCAGGTTGCTTGCAGGAAGCTGCACTGTACTGAGGGGAGTCCGATCCGCCTGTCCTAGCTGTACTGTACTGAGGGGAGTCCGATCCGCCTGCCCTAGCTGTACTGTACTGAGGGGAGTCCGATCCGCCTGCCCTAGCTGTACTGTACTGTACTGAGGGAAGTCTGATCCGCCTGCCCTAGCTGTACTGTACTGAGGGGAGTCCGATCAGCCTGCCCTAGCTGTACTATACTGAGGGGAGTCCGATCCGCCTGCCCTAGCTGTACTATACTGAGGGGAGTCCGATCCGCCTGCCCTAGCTGTACTATACTGAGGGGAGTCCGATCCGCCTGCCCTATGCAGCGGCCTTCACGGCCCAGCCGGGTGCTTAACTAAGGCCCCTGACGTCTCTCCAGCACACTTAAAACCTAGGGTTAGGGCTAGGGTTAGGGTTAGGTTTAAGGTATAACCCTAGGTATAACCCTAACCCTAACCCTTAAAACCACACACTAAAGCCCAGCGGTGACTGGCTCTGCTGCTCAGCTCATCCGCTGACACTAGGGCTAGGGCTAGGGTTAGGGCTAGGGCTAGGGTTAGGGCTAGGGTTAGGGTATAGCCTAGGGTATAGTATAAGGTATACCCTAGGTATAACCCTTAAAACCACACACTAAAGCCCAGCGGTGACTGGCTCTGCTGCTCAGCTCATCCGCTGACACCTAGGGCTAGGGTTAGGGCTAGGGCTAGGGTTAGGGTATAGCCTAGGGTATAGTATAAGGTATACCCTAGGTATAACCCTTAAAACCACACACCAAAGCCCAGTGGTGACTGGCTCTGCTGCTCAGCTCATCCGCTGACACCTAGGGCTAGGGTTAGGGCTAGGGTTAGGGTATAGCCTAGGGTATAGTATAAGGTATACCCTAGGTATAACCCTTAAAACCACACACTAAAGCCCAGCGGTGACTGGCTCTGCTGCTCAGCTCATCCGCTGACACCTAGGGCTAGGGTTAGGGCTAGGGCTAGGGTTAGGGTATAGCCTAGGGTATAGTATAAGGTATACCCTAGGTATAACCCTTAAAACCACACACCAAAGCCCAGTGGTGACTGGCTCTGCTGCTCAGCTCATCCGCTGAAACCCCAGAACACACTCAGTTCCTTTACCTTTCTTTTTTCTGACTTTTAAAACAACTGCCTTAAAACAAACAAACAAACAAACAAACAAACAAACAAACAGAAAGCCTGTGCAATAAGTCTACCTCTACATCATCATACTACACAAAGAACATGACTTAAAAATCCATAATATAATAACATTACAATAACAATATAATACAACAGAATAAACATATCGGCGGAGAGCAAAACACTGCAGTGGGACAGGACATAAGACCCGCCAGAGGGACCCAATACGGAGGCCTGGGCTGGGCCTGGAGCTTCCCTCTCAACCCCACTCAGCTCCCGCCACCCACCCACTACACGCCCCACACTGGGCTGGCCTGCTCTGACAAGAGGGAAGGGAAGCGTGTGCGCGCGTGTGTGTGTGTATGCATATCCACGTGTCTGGCCTTTCAGTCTCCAGTGGCCATCTGCCATCAGACTAGTCAGACTGCAGTGTGTGTGTGTGTGTGTATGTGGCTAAGCCCTCTGCAGTCTGTCTGCTTCACCTCAGCTAGACAGCCCTGATGGGCGACAGCGTGCTCCAGGGAGAGGATTTGCGACACAATGAGACGCACACGCACACATACACCCCCCCCCCCCCACACACACACACACACATGTGTCTGAAGAGGAGGAGAGGGAGGGCTGGATGTAGGAGGGAGGGAGGTGGAGGGAGGTGGAGTTGGAGGATGGGTGGATGGCTTGCATACGATCACAAAAGAAAAGGAGGAACTCCGCCTATCTGTTAGGGCTAAAAGCCGAGACACAAGTCTCCTCCCTCACCCACCTCAGTGTGTTTCATCTGAACACTGTTCTCTTAGCAGACATGTAGGAGTGTGTAGACACGGCGTGTGTGTGTGTGTGTGTGTGTGCGTCTGTTTGCTGTGTGCATGTGAACGACATACTCCTCAGTGCTCCTCATGTTTATGTATGTGCCATTTCCTTATGTTTGTTAATGTAATAGCCGTCTGGCTTTATGTCTGGACCATATCATTAACATGCGAGCATGAACAAAAAAGTACATACATATTCATTAAAAATCTGCATATAATTAGCCTTTTACCCTTGACCCCTAGGCCAACCCTTGAACTTGTCAGCATCAAATCCATCTAGTTAGCCATTCATCAGTTTACCCATTTATCCCTCATCCATCCATCCTGGTGTAGTCCTCTCGTGTAGAAAAGTGTTTTCGTATACGCGTGCGTGTGTGCGTGCGTTTGTTAGCGTTGTCCACGGCATCATGCGGTCAGTTTCTGGATGGTTCTGTTGTAGTACTGGGTGGTGAGGGTCTCCAGGGGGCTCCAGTGGTGCGCGTGGAGCTCGATCACCTCCATGAGCAGAGAGCGCGTGAGCGGAGACTCGGACGGACACAGCATCTTATCCCTGACGGCCGCCAACAGCTCACTCATCATCTCAGGTAACTGCTCCTCCAGCAGACGGCCCGCGCTCTGCAGCTGGACACACACACACACACACACACACACACGCACGCACGCAAACACACAGACAATCATCAGGAAAATCAGGGGGAGGGGAGACAACAATAGATAGAAAGACAGAGTAGGAGGAGGAGGGAAGGAGGGATGGGACGAGAGAGAAATGGAGGTCAGAAGGAATAGAGGCAAGCAGAAAGAGAAAGGGCGGGGACAGAAGGAGAAAGGTCAGAGGTCATGGCTGAATGGTGGGATGAGGTCAGATGTCAACACCTCAGGAGTAGAGTAGTAGCAGACAGAGAAAGAGAGAGAGAGAGAGAGAGCGTATGTGTGGGGGGAGAGAGCAAAGCAGAGCTGTAGGGAGAGAGAGGAAGACGGGCACGGAGACACGGAGACACGGAGACACGGAGACACGGAGACAGAGGCTGTGTGGTGGTATAGACTCCTGTTGGCCAGACTGTCTGTCTCCTCCTGATCCAGTTTAGCGGCTGTGTTCAGTGGAGGAGCGCCCTAAAGACTGCCCTGTCTGGAGCCAAGCACACTACGCTGACTGATGCTCTAATGGCTAATCTTTAGTGTCTTTATTTGGGGTGTGTGGGTGTGTGTGTGTGTGTGTGTGTGAACATTCACCTGTGTGTGTAAGAGAGTGAAACTCCATATCTACAGTTATATGATAACTGGTTCAGTGACTAAGGGCTATCTGTGATAAACCCTATTTTCATATACAACTATCGATCCTTATCTATAACAACACTTAGGTGCATGTGTGGTTGTGTATAATGTGTGTGTGTGTGTGTGTATATACATGTGTATACATGTGTGTGTGTGTGTGTGTATATGTGTGTATACGTGTGTGTGTGTGTACCAGCCCCTCACTCCTACAGCCTCCCTCCCAGTGCGGTTGGCTCAGACACTCCAGCAGGACCCGCGGGGTGCAGGAAGATGAGGAGTGTGCAGGACGTCAGCCTGATGACTGCCCCGCCCCCACACAGAGGTTGGGTAATGCAGCCCAAACACACGGTCAACACGGGCGGGGGGGGACAGGGTCACACGGTGAACTGCCGGACAGCTCGGGCACAACTCTGCTCTGTCTGTAGGTCACACCCCAATGCCGCCCTCTATGTAGGGCTCTGACTGCAGCGCTGATGGACGTCTGGGAAGGGGCTGCTCTGGCCCGGGTGTGATGAACCCCGCCTGGCTGCTCTGGCCTGCGTGTGATGAACCCCGCCTGGCTGCTCTGGCCCGCGTGTGATGAAATCCGCCTGGCTGTTCTGGCCCGCGTGTGATGAACCCTGCCTGGCTGCTCTGGCCCGCGTGTGATGAACCCCGCCTGGCTGCTCTGGCCCGGGTGTGATGAAATCCGCCTGGCTGCTCTGGCTCTGGCCTGGCTGCTCTGGCCCGCGTGTGATGAACCCCGCCTGGCCGCGTGTGATGAAACGTGCGGTGTGTTTGCAGGCACGTTTGTGGTTTGTGCCCAACCCTGGGCTACACACACTCACTCACCTCCATTGAGCAGCACAGGACAGCATCTTCCTTCACCTCCACGGACTCCAGTAACTGAAATACAAACACACAAACACACACACACACACACACACACACACACAGGAAGAGACAGATACAGCATAAGTGGTCAAGATTTCAACACAATGGACATTTCAGAGTTGACTTAAAAGAAGCCAAAGACTCCAGAGAGGAACTGGCCCAGTCCAGCGAGGGTTCTGGTCTGTACACACAACTGGCTTCCTGCACACACACACACGCCACCACAGAACCAGCAGGTTACCGTCTGGGTTGCAACCAAAACTATGCACACTAAAAACTTGATTTGTTTGTTGAAAATTTCTGGAATTCTAGCATTTGTAGTTTTGTTGGTGTTTGGTGTCCTGTATTTTAATTGGTTCTGATGACAGCTGGCTACAGGAGTGCTGTGTACATGTTCCTTATACTACAGGAGTGCTGTGTACATGTTCCTTATACTACAGGAGTGCTGTGTACATGTTTCTTGTACTACAATGGCACACAATGGAAACGTCATGCTAATGAAAGACTCACACAGGGCCGATTGTACCAGTCGCTGGATTATTTGTCTTTCTATCTTTTTTTGTATTTGCCACTGAGAATTATTAGCTCATGCTCAGACTGAAGCTACTGAACAGTATTTGAAGAAGCTAACGGGCTTCAACAGGTCTCTCCGCTCGTCGGCGACAGGCTATCCCACATAACGAAGAGGAGGTGGAGGTAGTGTGCTCTGGTCTCTGTGAACACTCCCCTCAGGGCTGAGGATCAGCTTCCCCTCAACAGGGAGGTGAAAAAGATGATGATCCCCAAGTGGAAAGAGAAGAAGGCTGATAGTCCCTCCAACACACACACACTCGAGTACAATATTGTAGAAAATGGACAATTCATCAAGTGCACCAATTAATGGTATTGTTTGGCCAATAAGACGCGTAATACTATGAGTGTGTGAGTGTGTGTGTGTGTGTCTTCAGCGTTGAAGGGGGGGAAAAAGCCCTTCCAGCCAGCAGAGCAGCAGTGAGAATATCTTCTTCACATGCCACACTCTGTAATGGTAACAATGCTGTTTTGAATATCTGGGTTCGGTGGAAAATTCCACTTGACGTAGCTTTACATGGAGAGGTGACGTAGCTCTACGTGGAGAGGAGTAACAGCAGCAGTGTGGCAGGACCGCAGCTTCCATCTGCTCAAGACGGTCACGCATGTAGGATCTTACAGGGATGTTGTGAAGATGCTCAGATGCTCAGACCCACCATTAGCCCCCACCCCAGTTCAGTACCACTGAAACACACACTTTAGCACATTGGTGAAAACGAAGTAAACCTTATTATGGTATATAGTTATGGTTATATTAAGAGGTTTTTTTTCTACTGGTGGCCAGTCAGCGTTAACCTGTTGTGCCAGTCTGATGCCTCACGGGCCTGTTCTGAACCCGACGGCTGCACCCTGACGGAGAGCTGCCACACACCCAGCCACACACACCCAGCCACACACACCCAGCCACACACACCCACACCCACACACCCACACACACCCAGCCACACACACCCAGCCACACACACCCAGCCCACACACCCAGCCACACACCCAGCCACACACCCAGCCCACACACCCAGCCCCACACACCCAGCCCACACACCCAGCCACACACACCCAGCCCACACACCCAGCCACACACACCCAGCCACACACACCCAGCCACACACACCCAGCCACACACACCCAGCCACACACACCCAGCCCACACACCCAGCCACACACACCCAGCCACACACACCCAGCCACACACACCCAGCCACCACACCACCAAATCTAAATCTTCAAACATCTCAGAGTATCAGTGCGATTTCCCTAAAGTCGTGTAAACACACTAATCCTCTCCACGCAGAACGGCGCGTTGCACCAACACTGAACACGCGGCTAAACCCAGCCAGAGTTGCCAGGTGACAGCGAGAGGCGTTTGCAGCAGAGCGCAGAGCTCAACATCTTCTCACCGTGTCCGTCTCCTCTTTACAAAGCAATGGGACGAGCAGGTGCCTGTGCGTGGGGGAGCTCTGCTGAGATGATTTACAGAGCACAGTGTAGGGAATGCAGTCGGGCACCGACACAGACAGCCCTTTGTGATGGTAGGGTCCTACTGGGGCTTGGGAGACCAGGATGAGCACAGAGGGGAAGGTCTGGACACTGTCTACCCTGACGGCTGACAGGGGTCGGGAGTCATGGAGTCCCAGCCACAACAGGGCACTTCTGCTGTGAGCACCTCTGCTTACCTCTCCTCACGCTGCAGCCCTGAACGCACGCAGTGCCGATGACTTACACGCCGCTACACGCGTGACAGCACGACCAGCACGGAACTCCGCAGTTCTTAGCATGTAGCATAACACGGAGATGCGGAGGGAGCAGATGGAGGCGAGAAGAAGGAGGAGTAGAAGAAGAAGGAAATGAAAAACAAGAGTACAGAAGCACTACAGAAGCATCGTGTCCTTCCCCAGCGCTGGCTGCAGCTTCTCCAGTGGTTCTCCTGCAGAGCATCTACGTGTGCGGAGCCTGTACAAGCTCAGACTCACTCCTACAGGCGGTCTGCTGTTACCGTGACACCACCCGGGCTGCCTGCACGCCACGGTGGCCCCGCCCAGAAGCCGAGCGGACCGGCGCCTGTGGGGCCCGGACCTGGACCTGGACCGTCTCCCCCAGCGTGGGCCGCCTGAGAGGGAGAGACGGGTGATTCTCAAAACGGAGGCAGGACGAGAACGCAGAAGTGGGAAGGTGTGACAGCGGCACTCCGGGAGGAAGAGGAGCTGATGCCCCGTAAGCTCTTCTACAGGGGAGGAGTGAGAGGAAGATACACGAAGCTCACACCCAGGAAAGGGGAGCAGAACTCAGGTCATCAGGCTCTAGCGTATGAGAGGCAGCAGCAGCACATGGTGCCGTAGGGGAGAGGCGCCCACAGCCAGCAGGAAACATCTTCCCCTCTTTACTTCATCTGCAACGCCTCGTCACCAAATGCCACACTGGCTGCAGAGGCTGAAGGAAGCACTGTGCACACCCAGTGATCAGACTCCAGTATAGCATGGATATCTGTGTGGTCTCAGCAGATGGCTTTGCATGAAATTTATGTTGCGTGTAGAGTGTGTGAGAGTGTGTGTGTGTGTGTGTGTTGGACTTCAGGAGAGAATGTGTGAGTGTGTGTGTGTGTGTGTGTGTGTTGGACTTCAGGGCAGAATGTGTGAGTGCGTGTGTGTGTGTGTGTGTGTGTGTGTGTTGGACTTCAAGGCAGAATGTGTGAGTGTGTGTGTGTGTGTGTGTGCTGTACTTCAGGGCAGAGGTCTGTGGGTCTGGTGGTCTGCATAATGACTGAGGTGGTCTCACCACTCCTGTCTCCAGGGAGACAGCTGCTTTATGTCCACTGTGAAACATCCCATAATGATGTCCCAAGAGAGCAGAAGTATGATGGCTACTGGCTCAGGTTACACAGACACACACACACACATACCCTCTCCAAGACACACACACACACATACCCTCTCCAAGACACACACACACACAGCCCCCCCATCAAACATACAAAGCCCCCCCATATACTCCCTCAACACAAACCCTAACACACGCACACACACACACACACACACACACGCACACACACACCTGTCTCTCCCTCTCTACCACCCCATTCTCTATCCTCAAAAACAATAAAACAAAGGCCAGGAATCGTGTATACAGCACACCTCCTGCACACCTCCTGCCCCTGACACCCTGAACACTCCCACAGGTCCTCCCCGCACCTCCTGCCCCTGACACCCTGAACACTCCCACAGGTCCTCCCCACACCTCCTGCCTCTGATACCCTGAACACTCCCACAGGTCCTCCCCACACCTCCTGCCCCTGACACCCTGAACACTCACACAGGTCCTCCCCACACCTCCTGCCCCTGACACCCTGAACACTCCCACAGGTCCTCCCCGCACCTCCTGCCCCTGACACCCTGAACACTCCCACAGGTCCTCCCCACACCTCCTGCCCCTGACACCCTGAACACTCCCACAGGTCCTCCCCACACCTCCTGCCCCTGACACCCTGAACACTCCCACAGGTCCTCCCCACACCTCCTGCCCCTGACACCCTGAACACTCCCACAGGTCCTCCCCACACCTCCTGACTCAGAGAGGGTGGGTGTGGGTGTGGGGTGGGGTGGGTGTGGGTGTGGGTGTGGGGGGGGGGGGGGGGGGGTGGGGGGGGGGGGGGGGGTGTGGGGGGGGGGGGGGGGGGGGGGGGGGGGGGTGGGGGGGGGGGGGTGTGGGGTGGGGGTGGGTGTGGGGTGGGGTGGGTGTGGGTGTGGGGGTGGGGTGCCGTCGAAGCTGGACTCCCATATACACTGTGATTTGGACACACCGGTCATGCAGCTACCCATCAGTGTCCAACACACCTGTAATTACCCAGCCTGCCCTGCTGCTTTGTGAGGGCCACGTACACACACTCGACCTCACGTCACACCTGTCTGTCAGACAGACTGCCATGGAAACACTGGGTAGTGTTTGTCACCCACACACTCAGACACTCCGCTGGTTAAGACGGCCAAAACTGAGCGGAACAGGAAGGCGGCTGTCCTGAACATTTTGAAAAAAGCATTTTGTGAGTGTGATCGCATGTTTGCACGCACACACATCACACATGCATGCACACACACACACACACATCACAGTCTGAAAATGCCATAATTCTTAGGCATAACAGTTATTTCATATCACAAATAGTTTAATTTAGCTTCAGTTTTAAAATTCGCTCTTATTTTTTATGTGTAGTTATTATTTAATAGTTTTACATTTGGTGAACAATCCTGTTGGGTGATGTAGCAACGGTGAGAATCATGCAGTGAAACACTGAAACACTGAAGCACTGAAACACTGAAACACTGAAGCACTGAAGCACTGAAACACTGAAGCACTGAAGCACTGAAGCACTGAAGCACTGAAACACTGAAACACTGAAACACTGAAACACTGAAACACTGAAGCACTGAAGCACTGAAGCACTGAAGCACTGAAACACTGAAGCACTGAAACACTGAAACACTGAAACACTGAAGCACTGAAACACTGAAGCACTGAAGCACTGAAACACTGAAACACTGAAGCACTGAAGCACTGAAACACTGAAGCACTGAAGCACTGAAGCACTGAAACACTGAAACACTGAAACACTGAAACACTGAAGCACTGAAGCACTGAAGCACTGAAACACTGAAACACTGAAACACTGCCGTCTGCACAGTGATGGTGCACTGAATGCACTCCACAACTCAGGATGCACTCCAGAACTCAGAATGCACTCCAGAACTCAGAATGCACTCCAGAACTCAGAATGCACTCCACAACTCAGAATGCACTCCAGAACTCAGAATGCACTCCAGAACTCAGAATGCACTCCACAACTCAGAATGCACTCCACAACTCAGAATGCACTCCACAACTCAGAATGCACTCCACAACTCAGAATGCACTCCAGAACTCAGAATGCACTCCACAACTCAGGATGCACTCCACAACTCAGGATGCACTCCACAACTCAGGATGCACTCCACAACTCAGGATGCACTCCACAACTCAGGACCTGGGCTCACTGCAAGCTACTCCCAACGCGACCATATCAGCACGTCTGCATCTTTCAACTGTTTTTCTGAACCAAGAGCAAAGAGAGTTTTGCAAACACAAGTTAGAGCAGTAGCACACCAGCCTGGCTCCAAAGAAACAACACACAAAAAACAACAACCAGCTTTTGATTTCTGCTTTCAAACCTCACCCTCGAGTACAAGAGCAGCAGATGTTGTATCACGTTAACAGAATTAAGAAAGAAAGATTCCTCAAATGAAGCCCAACTCCTTTATCTTCTGAACTGTGTAAACACAATGATAACTGTTTTACACGTGGGTTGTGTGTTCTGATTGAGTTGGTGTGTCTTGACAGACACGGTCGTTATGATTTCTAAACCAGCTGCCTGACACATTAAGTTGCATATCTTTTCATCCTGTTTTATTTTGTGTGTGTGTGTGTGTGTGAGAGAGAGAGAGAGAGAGAGAGAGAGAGAGAGAGAGAAAGACACACAGCACTTGATGCCGCTGAATGTGCTGCTCTCGGATAAACCCTGCAGGGCTATACTGGTGTTAATGGTATAAAGGTTGGCAGATGAATACAGGACCCCCTTCTCCCCGGGGAGGGTAACTGGTGCCTTCCGGCCTGACTGGTGAGGAGGGCTTGGACTGTACCAAGCACTAAAGTGAAGGGGAGGGGGATGAGCTTCAAAATGCTGTCTTTCTAAGAAGCTCTGTGTTGTGCTTTATTATTCATTTTCTCTCACTTCTGCACTCATCCTGTCTGTTAATATGCCTGCTGTGTGGGTGGGTGTCATTTTAATTTCACACTACTGCCAAACACACACACACACACACACACACACACACACACACACAGAGAAAAAGGACAAAAATAGAACTTGTCACAGAAGTGCAAGAAAAGTCAGTCAGACTGGAATATGAGCTGGGTCACAGTATGCTCAATTATATTACTGCTTAATAGATAACCAATCATCAGCTTGTGCGTGTCTGCCTTCTGTCTGTCTGGTCCAGCCTGTCGACATATACCACACTATGGCTTCCATCTCTCAGACCGTCTGTCTGCCTGTCTGTCTCACCCGTCTGCCTCTAACTTCTCGTTTTTGCCGCTCTTCTCCACCTTGTTCCCTTCCTCCACGGGCCTCTCAGCATAGCACAGACGTGTCTCTGTAATCACAACTGATTCTTCCTTTATCGTTCTCTCCGTCTCAGTTTTGTGGTGTATCTGCTGTGTGTCTGAGCATGTGCGCGAGTGTTTTAGCATTTTGTGTGTGTGCGATAGAGATAGCATGTGCAATTTCAGTTGCCATGGTAACCACATTCTTAGAAGGGAGTTAAAAACTCAGACCAGGTGTCCACATAATAATAGTCATCCTGTACCTTGCTCACTAACATCTAAAAAGTGTCCACACACACACACAACAAACTCTCAGCCATGCACATGTGCATACAGACACGCACACACACACACATCCAGCTATACATACATGACCAGAAACTGAAAGTCAGTGGTGCATTGGTGCATTCTTCCGCCCCCGTCAGGGTGCGAGATGTACAGGTTTAACTGAACGACAGTGTGTGTGTGTGTGTGTGTGTGTGTGTGCGCGCGTGTCCAAGGGAGCTACAGCCGGGCGGGTCTGGGCTAGGCCCAACCGGACCAGCACAGGTCAGAACCCGCGTAGCTTACTGAGCAAACACACACACCTGTGGGAAGGTCCGCCGCTCACACGGCCACTATTCAAATCAAAACAATGTAACTTCCTGTTGTCATTGTGTTATAAATCACACAAACGGCACCACTTTGGTAGCAGGAGCTGTGACTGTGTTAGTAACTGATCTGATGTGATGATTCACTATGGCCACTTAATTCTCTGAATGTAAATACTCTTTGCCACAGGGGAAGGGGCTTGTTGGGGTGGGGGGGGGGGTACAAACAAACCTGACACAACTCACGGTTTACCCAGCAGTGACAGGGCGAAGCCTGCATGATTGACAGGGCGGAGCCTGTGTGATTGACAGGGCGGAGCCTGCGTGATTGACAGGGCGAAGCCTGCATGAGCTCACCTCTCTCAGGCAGGTGTAGATGGGGCAGACGAGTACGCGGAAGGGCTCCCCTGTGCTGCTCCTCATGGTGCCAAACACCTCGCACAGGAAGGTGATGAACCCCAACCAGCACTCCACATCCGTGCGCTGCAGCTCCGCCCGACGGGTGAAGTCTCTCTGAGGATGAGTGGGGGGGGGGGGGGAGAGAAGCACACAGGGTGAGGAGTTTAATGGTGATATAGTGAGCTGCAGGTCTGTGTTCAGTACATGTTGAAGTATATGACATATTTGACAGTTTTTGCATGCTGTGAAATATGTCAAATTTGACAGCATGCAAATATAACCCATTTTGGGTTTGAACAAATACGCATCACACACACAGTGCACATACAATCAATCACACGTCTACATCTAGCCCAACAGGCACAGAGCTTGGTGCAGGGGCGTGATTTATGAAGCAATCCAAATGTATTTCGGACCCTACACTATCAGACCACCAGCCAAAGGACAAGGCCAACAATCAACACTAGAAGCAGCTGCAGTTCTAGAACTTTCCACAGTCATTCTGAACACAGATTCTAGAAGCCCGACGATCCTGATTCTAGATTTGTGGCAGAGGGCCACTGTGACATGATGACATGCACTGGGTCTGGCCCTGGGTCTGGCCCTGGGTCTGGCCCTGGATCTGGCCCTGGATCTGGCCCTGGGTCTGGCCCTGGGTCTGGCCCTGGGTCTGGCCCTGGGTCTGGCTCTGGGTCTGGCTCTGGGTCTGGCCCTGGATCTGGATCTGGGTCTGGCCCTGGGTCTGGCCCTGGGTCTGGCTCTGGGTCTGGCCCTGGATCTGGCCCTGGGTCTGGCCCTGGATCTGGCCCTGGATCTGGCCCTGGATCTGGCCCTGTTAGTTAGGTACAACGAGGACACGGTGAAGTAATACTGCAGTCTGGGCCCCAACATCAAACCAAGACACTATTGCAGGCTCAAGAAATAAACAAACAATTTGCACAGTATCAAAGATCAATCATCTCTCTTGTTGCTATAGAGAGAGAGAGAGAGATAGAGGGAGAGAGAGAGTGTGGAGGGAGAGAGAGAGATAGAGAGAGAGAGGTGAGAGAGAGAGAGAGAGAGAGAGAGAGAGAGAGAGAGAGAGAGGAGAGAGAGAGAGAGAGAGAGAGAGAGAGAGAGAGAGAGAGAGAGAGAGAGAGAGAGAGAGAGAGAGAGAGAGAGAGAGAGAGAGAGAGAGAGGTGTAGAGAGAGAGAGAGAGAGAGAGAGGTGTAGAGAGAGAGAGAGAGAGAGAGAGAGAGAGAGAGGAGAGAGAGAGAGAGAGAGAGGTGTAGAGAGAGAGAGAGAGAGAGGTATAGAGAGAGAGAGAGAGGTGTAGAGAGGGAGGTGTAGAGAGAGAGAGAGGTGTAGAGAGGGAGGTGTAGAGAGAGAGAGAGAGAGAGAGAGAGAGAGAGGTGAGAGAGAGAGAGGTAGAGAGAGAGAGAGAGAGAGAGAGGTGTAGAGAGAGAGGTGTAGAGAGAGAGAGAGAGAGAGAGAGAGAGAGAGAGAGGTAGAGAGAGAGAGAGAGAGAGGTGTAGAGAGGGAGGTGTAGAGAGAGAGAGAGAGAGAGAGAGAGGTGTAGAGAGAGAGAGAGAGGTGTAGAGAGAGAGATAGAGAGAGAGAGGTGTAGAGAGAGAGAGAGAGAGAGAGAGGTATAGAGAGAGAGAGAGAGAGAGAGAGAGAGACAGACAGACAGACAGACTGCTACAGTCTGATAATACTATGGCGGAGTTTAGCCCACAATATAAGCACGTTATGGTGCAGTATAGTCTACCCAGTTCTGAACTGACTTCAGAGCAGCTGATGGCTAGACCTTTAACTGCCATGCATCAGTCATTTATACATAGCTGTTAAATTAGAACCACCCATTGCATACATAATTAATACAGTGGTTTGGGGTTTTATTTGGTGATCTGAACGCTGAACAAAAACGGTGAGTATACAGAGAAAGACGCAGGCAGTGTTCAGGTAGAACTGGTAATAATCTGAAATAAATAAATAAAAATAATAAAATAAAATAGAAGTGATGTCAAATGCAGTGTGAAATTGTACTTTGGTTTAGTGTACGCTTCATCTGAAAATAAATTGTTAAATGACGAAAAATGTGAATTATAATTTCATTTAGGTAAAATAATGAGCTAAATTCAACAAATTCAAATAATTCCAGCTCTGATCTGCAAGTATCATGGGGGAGTATGGAAAAGTACTAAAGGTTTAGGCAAGAATGGTGTGATGGGTGAAGGAAGAGAGAAGACAAACGTGCAGCCCTATACACCTGCCCTCAGAGACAGGTCCAGTGGTGAGGGGGGACTGGAGAGCTCTGCACAACTATCACAAAACAAGAGGACAGTGAAGTGATGGGAAACATTAAAGCAACGTGAGAGTGCACTGATGTGTGTAGAGTACTGCTCTACTGAACGGCCCTCGCCACCATTTTCACCCTGGTGACAGTGCGGCTTTAGATTTCACCGTCTCAGATCCGCATGGTACGACCTTCTGCAGTGAGCAGGACAGGGTGGAATAATCACCTTTAAATTGTGAGCTTATAGAACACAGTCATGCAAAATAACGGAGATGGTAAAAGAGGAAAGTAGACACAGTGAGAAGGAAAGTGAGAGACAGATAGACAAGGAGAGGGAAAGAGAGAAACACATGAGACAGAACTTGAGAGACAGAGAGAGTGTGTGCGCTCACAAACCCCAGAGAAAGCAGGAAGTAGGACCCGGCTGAAGGAGAGATAGAGGAAGAACGGCTACGGCGAGAAGCTCGGGTGTGAAACACACCTCACGCTCACTTCCCAAAAACACAAGCCGTTTAGCACCTAACCACCAGACCACTGAACAGACAGACCCGTCTCACAGCTCGGCAGAGACAGACGGGGCGGGGGGTGGGGGTGTAGAGAGAGGTGAAAGAGTGTGAGTGTGAGAGACAGGAAGAGAGACAGGAAGCAACAGAATGAAGCTATAATGATAATAGTTTTTGGTTATTCTCCATACTAAGCTCTCACAGGAATCAAACATTCCACAAGATATTTCTGCACCGCAAATTCACTGCAGGTTTTTAAGCCTTTGAGGTTTTTAAGCCTTTGAGGTTTTTACCTATTTACCTGTTATTTAGATTTATTAGCTTATTATTTTACAGTTTTTATTCCCCTTGTAGAACAGAAGCTGGAACTGCACACAGCCAACAAAGAAAACATCTACGAAGACCAAGCAGGTCAGGAGACCCAGCAGAGCCTGGTGTCCAGCAGCTTAGAGGAGACCTGCTGTCCGCTCTGCTCCTGTGCCAGACCCTCGCAGACCAATCACGAGCTCACGCCCAACAGGAGGCCGGGAAGCAAAGAACAGACCACGGCTCGCCCCTAGCGCGCCCCAGAACGCACCTGGACATCGTCTGCACCCCTGCGTCACTCCCCCACTACAGACCCGCCAGAGAAGACCCTGGTGATGGGACGGGGATCTTTCAGTTCTCTTTTTGCACATCCTCAGAAAGAGGCACACTGTGGAGGCACGCCGAGGAGCAAAGCTGTCCCATGAGGCCATTTCCAAAGTAATGAGAATGGCGGTTGCTAACAAAGACGTGGCAGTGCGCAGAAGTGGCTTAGGTGGCAGCCCTTTGCTTTGCTTATAGGAAATGGAGCTGGCGGCCATATTCCTGGTCCTTACGCTAGTCTAGGGTGGCAGTAGAGCCACAGTAGCTACAGCAAAGATCCCCACCGCTGTGGCACATAACGCGCAAGGAAATGAAAAATTCCAGATGCATCACAGCTGAAATTGGCACAGAGGGAGAGAGAGAGAGAGAGAGAGAAGGAGATAGTGAGTGTGATGTACAGAGCAGGAGGGGATAGAGAGGGTGATGGAGGGAGAGAGAGTGGAGGATAGAGAGAAGAAGAGAGTTAAGGAGAGAGAGAAGAGGAGGGGGGGGGGGGGGGGAATGTGGCAGCACAGCAGGCTGGGTGACATTTTACGCTGCACGCCAGGCAGGAACCCCTGTGAGACAGACGTCTGCCGGAAAGACGGCAGGAGCGCAGAGAGGCGAGGGCGTCGTGGCGGAGACGGGGAGACGGAGCAAGAGGCCGTGTAGCGTGTGCACGTGTCTGTGCCAAGACGCTCTGCTGGGATCTCAGAGCCGAACAACATTTCTACATCCGGCGTGTCATTCTACTCACGCCATGTGTGAAACGCGCTTTGAACCTCCACGAGACACGCACGGAACATGTTCAAAGGGCGCGGAGTCATAACGGCTCGTGAGCAAGATGTTAAAAGATGGTAGAAACCGTATAAGTGCCTGGTAAACAATACGAGATCCTGTTGTTAGTCTCACTTATTTCATTTATACACATGCTTCTCTTTGCAACGGGCACTGTGAGAACAGACAATGCAAATGAAGCACTGCACTCCTTAACAGACACCACGTTCGAGTGGCTGAAACCCGTTTCACTGTACGACCCAAATGCAGGGACAGTGGCCACACTCTGAGAGGGTCTGGCCAAGAACAGGTGCTCACAGTGCCGGACGGCACACGTGCCCAGACCCGACTCGCCGTCTCTGAACAGGACAAGCTCACGTTTTTTTTAAAGTCCTTTCTTCATTTCAGGTTCAATGCAAGTGTGTAGAAGAAAGACGTTACGTGCATATCATGCCGTGCAAATTGTGATCGACGAAAACCCTGCAGTTTGTGCTAAAACAGCAGGGAGTGGAGACAGAGAGAGAGAGAGAGAGAGAGGAAGAGAGAGAGAGAGAGAGAGAGACTGGGGTAGTGCCTTCGGAGAGGGAAGAACACATCATGTTTCATAACTGCTGGAGTGCTAGATGGTATTTCTCTGGTACTGTTTAGAAACCAACCGTATAAAACGAACCCTAACCTTAACCCTAAAAACTAACCCCAACCCCACCCCTCTACCCCTACGCCCACAACCTCTACCCCAACCCCAACCATAACCTTAATCTCAACCTCAACCCCTACACCCCAACCATAACCTTAATCCCAATCCCAACCCCAACCCTAACCCCACCCCACGAGGATGCACCTGTAACATGTTGAGCAGCAGAGAGCGAAACTTGGTCCCCTCCACCATGAACAGCGCCATCTTGTCACAGAGCTTAGCGGCAGTGGCTGCAAAGCCTCGGTCGCTCACGGCCTTGCGGTAGATCGTCAGCACAATCTCCCCGAGTGTCTCCTCCGAGTCGGCAGAGTTCTGCGCCTCCTCCATGAAGGAGCTGAGCTGCTCATCCACGCCGCTGCAGTTACTCCTCATGTTGCTCAAGAGTTCCAGAAGCTTCTCCATGCGGCTACGCTGAGGGCCCACCGTTGTCACGGGAACTTCCTCCTGTGGGGGGCAGAAACTTTTACTACAATATATTTATACACATACATAGAGATATGTAGCAATATTACTTACCTGTAATCTTCTCTGGATTAATATATATAAAAATTATATTTTATATATATAAAAGAAGATTAAGATTACAGGTAATTGCTTAGATAAGATTCGTAGAATATTGAAATAGTAAAAATTTACACAGTTTCCAGAGAAACAGAAATATCTTTAATATTGCGACACATCTCCTGATCTCCTGAGAAACAGGATGTATGTTTCAGACAGAGGTCCTTGCTTGCACCTCTGTCCAAAATGAAAATGTCTTCTTTCTGTCATGTATGTCACAACAACTTTTAATATATATATATATGTGTGTGTGTGTGTATATGTGAGAGGGATTGGGATATATTAGGCAGGAAGCGAACAGTCAGTTGTGTTGAAGGTGATGAGTTGGAAGTAGAAAAAATGGGTGTGAGTGGCTTTGACAACAGCGGCACTGTGATGGCTACCGGCAGGTGTGCTGGAGTATTCCTGGTAGGCAGCGGACAGTAGCTGCCAAATGTGCTCTGAGCAGGGACGACAGGAGTGCCAGCGTCAGGGTCGTGGGTGCACAGGGCTGCGCGGGGCGGGCGGAGGGCTACTGCAGCATACCTAACTGGGAAAGTTCATCCTGGCCACCGTAGGAAGGTCCCATCACACATCTGCATTGCAGATGCACTATGGGAAGAATCCCGGTTGAGCATTCTGTGTGTTCGGGGTTTCTTTGACACCTAAACATCGTTTCAGATCAGGTACGTCCCTTCGTGGCAACAGTTTTCCTTAATGGCAGCGGACTCTATCTACAGGATAATGCAACCTGACACTGCAAAACGTTCAGGATTGGTTTGAGAAACGTGACAAGTTTCTGAAACCAATCAAGCACGATCCAGGACCTAACAGATCCGCTTACAGAAGCTAAAAGCTAACGTCCTGGACACCTTCAGACATCTTGTGGCATCTCCTGTCTCAACAGGTCAGAGTTGGTTCAGCAGCATGAGAGGAACCTACACTATACTAGAGGTAGTTTTAAAAGTTTGTGAACATATATATATATATATATATACACACATTTTTTTAACCCAAAGCTGTATGGTTCACTGAGGGTTAGAGTGTAATATTAATAATGGATCTATAGAACCTTCCAGAAGCTCTAGCTCATCTGCTGGGTTTGGATGTCTTGTCTTTTGCTATGTGCAGTGCTCATGATATTTAGGTAGCATATGGATTATGTGTTTACTCTGCCTCTCTCTGGAATAGACTAGACTCCCCCCTGTGCACGCTCGCTCACACACACGCTCTTACACACACACACACACACAGCAGAACCCACGGCAGGAAACGGATGATGAAAACTTCTTCAGGCCGTCAAGAGTTTTAGCTATCTGTCTGTAAGAATGAGCTCATACAGACTGGATGTCCACACAGACTCAACCTCACCCAGTAACCATGTCCGTCCAGTCTGACCACATGCAAGAAAAGCACAGTGTGCCAAGCGGGTGATTTTCACAACACGTATGTCTAAACTGTGTGTGTGTGCGCACACATCCGGAATTACCATTCATGAAAAGCTTGCATGTTCTAAACAGTTTCATATGAGTATGTGAGCGTACTACTGTATATGTGTGTGTGTGTGTGTGTGTGTGTGTGTGTGTGGTGGTCCCCTCTACAAACCCACTCACTTTGTCCTTCAGTCTCCTCCTCAGTCTCTCTTTTGAGGACTGCAGCAGGTTCACCCTGCCCCCCTCTCGTCCATCCCTCCTGGGGTCGTCTGCTCTGGGCGTGTCCCTTGGCCGGTCCGGTCCAGGCTCCTGCGCTGACCCTCTCCCGCCCTCTGTGTCTCTGGAGCTGCGTGGCGGGCCCCTGTCTCCGGGGCCGGGCCCCTGGCCCGCGCTGTTGCTCTGCTGTCTCTGGTGCTGCTGCCAGCGGCGGTTCTGGCTGTAGCAGTGGTGAGGAGGCCCCCGGTTCTGTTGGACACCCTGGTGGCCCCGCCCACCGTGCTTGAGGTTGGTGCCGTCCAATTGGTGGTCGGCGCAGAGCTGTTGCGTTTGATTGGTCATCTGCGGTGGCTGTTGCTGCTGGGGGTGGAGCTGCTGCTGTTGGTGAAGTGGGGGAGGGTGGGGTTTGCCCCCTCCGCCCCCTCCGCCTCCACCCCCTGGCGGGCGCTGCTGTCTCCTGTTAGAGAAGCAGGAGTGGCAGCAAGTGAGACAGGCAGGGCGAGAGTGTGCCATCACAACTCATACACACGCCAAAACACATCTGTTCAGCTCTCAGGAGTTATTCATATACATTCCTGCCTCTTTCTCCCTCCATCTCTCTCCCTATCCCCTTCCTTCCTGTGACTGTCACTATGTCTCTACGTGTCATTTGCCATTGATACAGTATTTCTTTTTCTTTCCCATATTGTTTGTGTGTGGTTAAATCCCATTTCTTACTGTGAAGTCTACCCCTAGTTTTCGAGTGTCATTTTGCCCATTGGAACGGCTACAGTGTAGTAATCTTCTCCTGTGAAAGGGGGCAACCCTTTAGGACCCTGATATGTCATCCGCAGTAACGGTTCACGGCTTTTCCATAACAAACTCGTCAAGTTTTCATAGTTTGTGGCTTTTATGTAATAGACTTGACGTGTTTTTGCCAGACGTTTCCAACGTGCTGTCCTGATCTGTGGTGATCGCTCCTGTAATCCTTTGTTCACTCGTCATGCCGTCTTGCCAGTGTTCTGCAGGGCATTGTGGGATGCAGGGTGTTGACTGAAGGACAAACACCTGTCTGTGTCCTCACTGGAAATGAGGTATCAGCAGGACAAGACACTTTCACCTCTTGACAAATTTCCTTTGATTTTCAGTTTTGAGCATGTCAGCATATCCCAACACCAACCCCAGTACACATGCACATTGTCTCTAACTGGTGAGGCACTTTAGTTTAGCGGAGCAACCAGTGCTGGATGTTTACACCGACATCTTCAGACCTTACTGGACTTTAAACAGGCTACACTCTACATGCTGTATAGCAAAAGACCAAGTAACATATTCCATATAACACATATATAGCACATCGCCGCGAATGCTCCCGCAATGAGAGGGGGGTCATTTTACTTTCAGGTATTGTATCCGGTAAATGCCGCCCCTCCCTCTGTGGGGGGATGTTCCACCGTGACGGGACGTGTAAGACACGCACGCGTTTGTTGGATCAGACTGGGAATGACACACTGCGGTATCTGCTTGCGTATGCTTGTGTGTGTGTGTGTTTGTGTGTGTGTGTGTTGTTCTCCGCAGCGCTGTGAGTAGGAACACGAGAGAGAAACACACATTTCAACAGGACCTGATTTCTGACAACTTTATAATAAAAAGCACTGAACAAATTCAATTAAACTCAACTGAATTAGTAAAACGTTTCTTAGGATAAAAGCTTTTGGACGGTAATGACACTTTCATCAGCGCAGCTCCATTCCCCAGAGCACTTCCTGCTCCAGTGTGCCGTCTCTCGTGTTGAGAGACAGCAGTTCCAGATCCAGAACCAGAACCAGACCCCGCCCCGTGGGGTCATTACGAGCAGCAGGGCTGGAGAGCCCGTGCTGGAGCGCTGGGGGTTCACGGGTCAGCGCCAGAGTGCTGGGCCACTGGGTCGGTGCCGTGTTGGGTCTCCACACACCGCCGCCAGCGTGGGGAGAGGATCAAAGAGAGGCCGCGGCTCCGAGAGTGTGCGGTGACTCTCGCAAACACAGCCCTTCTAGCGCAGGTGTTCCCTGCTCGTAAAGACGCTCGGGCACACACACAAGCACGCGCACACACACACACACCAGACCGTGCCGCTCACATTTCCTCCTTTGACGACGCTTAACCCACGATGACCTGACGACAGCGGAGAGCATCAACACGGATGCGCGCGGCCCGCTGTGAGTGCACGGAGCCGCTACGCCGTCTCCACTACGCCGTCTCCACTACGCCGTCTCCAGAACCCGCAGGACGTGACGCCAGTCTGACCCTGGCTGGTGGTGGCGGGGCACTCCCACAGAGGCCAGAGGTCAGAGGTCACAGGGCCCTCTCACCGAGGCTTCTGGGAAACTGCTTTCAGAACAGGGAGCTCATTTAGAAACTGGCCGTCTGTGCAGATTCGATACGCAGTTCGGTGTGAGTAGACGCCAGGATCACAGTTGTGTTCTGAATGTCCTGAGGTTGATGGGAAGGAATCTGGCCGAACTGACCTACCTGCCCACGGGATACGCACACAGCACGCCTTCCGACTACCCTGTGTGTGGTGGGATGAATTTAAGAATGTTTTTAAATGTTTTTTTTTTTTTTTTTTTTTACAAATAGAGCTATAAAATGTATTTAGACAAAAAAATAAACTCTAAATGAAATGTGGGTAAATTTAAGACAACTTATTTAAATCAGACAAAGGTATGTTACATATACAGTGTTCTCTAAAACGATCATATTTGTTCAAGAGAAATTTTTTTTTGCAAACTTTAAAAAATAAATATTAAACTTGAGCCAAGGACAAGGTTCAGACATGAGAATGAAAAGGAAAAAAAAAGATTGAATAAAAAGTGAAGGAGGAGGAGAAAGGTCTCTGTGCACCTTTATGGTGGGGGTTGTTTAATACAGAGAGGTTGGGTTTTCTTTTCAGTGCTTCTGGTAGATCTACACTGAGCTCTGACATTCTGATGTCCCACATAGCTCAGAGCTCACAAAGCTAAACTGCACACATTCCAGTCGTTTTCTGTAACCTCTCTCACACACACACACGCACACGCACACACACACAGACCATAACGGGTCCTTGAATGTCTGTCCAACAGAGACAGACACTCAAAGCAAAAACAAAAAACTGAAATGAATAGACAACTTTTGTTCAAAATGGAAATTTTATGTTCACCAAGGCATGCAAACGGCCACACCCGTCCCTGCAAACTCTGTGCAGTGCAGAAGGGCAGTGCAAACACCCCCAGACACAGCACAGTAAACACTGTTCACAGGAAGCAGGAAGCGGAACATCATAACAAACCAAGCCCAAAGGTAAATCAGTGCATCAGTGTGACATGTGCATCAGACAGCAGTGTGTGTGAGGCGGACAGCACCTCTCCCCGAGTGACGCGTGTGTTAGAGTGTGTGTATTGGAGCAGAGTGACGAGTGTGCGTAGCAGCACAGAGTGAAGTGTGTGTTGTGGAATAGGGGTGTTGCGCCCGACACCCGTTGTATATCTCTTCCCTCAGCATTTAAGCATGCGATCCTGACACCATTAGAACACATCAGCCTGCTCTCTGTACAGAACCTTGAACACACGGTACACCATCCCTGCAAACCTTTCAGTGCTGCCGCAACTGCACAACGCGCTGCATCCTGACGGTCTAACACTGTAGGATGAATGCAAACGGCAAGAGGCCAACGCTGCTGTAATGGCTTCCTCCATACTTACAGTGCATACTACAATGGCTTCCTGCATACTTAGTGTGCATACTTAGTGTGCATACTTAGTGTGCATACTTAGTGTGCATACTTAGTGTGCATACTTAGTGTGCATACTTAGTGTGCATACTTAGTGTGCATACTTAGTGTGCATACTTAGTGTGCATACTACAGTGGCTTCATGCATACTTACAGTGCATACTATAATGGCTTTGTGCATACTTACTGTGCATACTATAATGGCTTTGTGCAAACTTATTGCACCTTCAGAAGGGACTTTGGTGGGTGCGGGCCTCAAATCAAGCCTCTTTGTTCCCTTCCACCCTCAGTAGGACCCTGTCCCAAAGCGGCTTCCCTGACCTCCTCGTCTCGTTCATCACAGCCTTAGTTAGTACGGCTGGATGTTTTCTGTTTGGTTTGGTTTGTCGTCGGCAAGGATTGTAAATGTGGGTCTGAGCTGGAGGCGCCGTTGAGAAGGTTGAGCTACTGGAGAGTGTTGGAACAGACCTGACGGAGACACTGACCTGGACACCTGGCGTTTTCCCTGGGCGGGCAGCAACACAGTCAGCTGGTCCTGCAGCAACCACACAGGTCTACAAGCATGAGAGTGAGGAGCTGTGTGAGTGGAGGGTGACCGAGCGATGGGAGAAAGGGAGAGGAGGAAGGAGCGAAGGGAGGAGAGAAGGGAGGAGCGATGGAAGAAAGCGGTTGAGGGGTCGAGACAGAGCCAGGTGAGACGAGATGGGATGAGATGAAACGAGACACGACAAGACTTGGAGAGAAGAGATGAAACGACGAGACGAGGCCACATGAGAACAGAACAGAGGAAGGAAAAACTACGCAAGTAATCTGGAATCCAGCGAGATATAATGGAGAGGGACTGCACTGGTCGCTACTGGGCGGACTGGGATCGAAGCTAAAAGTGCCTCCGCTTTAGCGTAGCGTGCGAACTCTCCGGACACGAGCCAAACCAGGAGTCATTTCATGCGCAGTTTGGAAATGTACTGGGCAGAATGTACAGACTGTCATGGCAACTATAAAAAAGCTACAGGAACTACGGAGCAGAGATGAGATTAGACACATGCAGAATGTTAACTGTCAGTGTTGCTGTGACAACCACAGTCTCCAGGTCCACGTTTATAGTTCACATTCAGGGTTTTAGGTTTTCCCCTGGTTTTGACACAGACCTTGGGACTCACAACTGTGATCTTCTGGACTCAACAACAGCTGTAATACACAGATTGTATGGCAACATGTCTCTATGGACACACAAAAATTTATGTGTGTGTGTGCGTGTGTGTGTTATACTAATACATCAGTGCTTACCTGGTCATACAAGAACTGAACACAAACAAGCCCCATGCAGCCAAGCTGAAACTAGCATCTGAGTATTACTACTGTAGAGTAATACAGTACTATTACTATCAGCAAGCACGCAGACAAAGCCACGCTGAAACTAGCATCTGAGTATTACTACTGTAGAGTAATACAGTACTATTACTATCAGCAAGCACGCAGACAAAGCCAAGCTGAAACTAGCATCTGAGTATTACTACTGTAGAGTAATACAGTACTATTACTAACAGCAAGCACGCAGACAAAGCCAAGCTAAGCGTTAAGAGTGTGTTTGCGTGTGTGTGTGTGTGTGTGTGTGTGTATTTACATGCATGTGTGTCATGTTCTACCGCTAGCCCATCTGTTGTTACATGCTCATAGTGTGTGTGTGTGTGTGTGTGTGTTGGGAGTGTACAGGGTTCCTTTGGTTAGTAGTTGTAAGGGCAGGCAGAAAATTTAAAACAGGTGGTCTGAACAGCAGGCATGTAGCAGCCAGTGCCCCCTGACACACACACACACACACACACACGATTTGGTAACTAATACACACACTAGTGTCATAATAAAAGTATTTTGTACAAAAACAATTAGGACTCCACTATTATTTTTAAACTGGTGCCATAATACTGGCCCCTGCAACATTAATTTATCATTGCAGTACAGCAAACAGAACACCAACACACCAGAACTGTTAATGGCGTACTGTAATTATCCTGCTCAGCTCAGACATTTCTAATGAGACTTCAGCTGCTGTTTTAACCAGGCAATTTACTCCACCTAACAAATGGAACTAATTTGTGTCTAAATAATGCCCCCTACTCTTCACCCATGTCTCGTTAGGTGTGGTGTTCACCATGGCGACCTGGGCATGCGGATGTAACGGTCTGTCTGTGCTGTTTTGGTAATGAATTTGTCTAAAATATGTCGAAGCTGAAACAGCGCTTGTGTTGCACGCTTACATTATAAAACATTACAGCTCTTGGAAGTGCTGGATATTCATACAAACCTGCACAGATTGATCAGGGGTCACAGTCCATTCTGTGGTTTAGCAAACTGGGCCTCAACCCTGAACATCATTCCAGTGCTGGAATTCTCACTTATCCGGATCACTCGAGCCGACAGTCGAGACCTTCCCGCAGAAGAGCGAGTGAGACGCGTCAGTTTGGGGTCGGTACCTCACAGCGAGACCCAGACCCAGAGAACTTCCCCCTGACTGCAGCTCTGACGTCACCCAGCGGCCATTACCAACGTCTGGCCTGAGGAACGAGGCTGCGGTGTGGCCGTGTGCCCTAGCGAGTGAAGGCACCAGTGGTCATCTGTCGAGCGCTTTAGCGAACCGTCATGGCAACGGAAGCGCTCCCACGGGGACGAGGCTCTCAGCCGCGTGGACGCCAGGAGCGACGTCCAAGCAGGAGACAGACAGGACAGATTTCGGCTATTCGGTATTGCTCAAGTTTTCCGAAATACTCTGAAAACAGTCATGGTGACTCAGACTGAGAAGGATAAAAATCTGAAGAACGATAGGGCACAGATAAGGGAATTAGCTCGTTAACCGAGCGCACGATACGAAAGTGAGCAGTGAGGTTTGCTAAACAACACGTGTTTGAAAGAGGGCGGGAGAGTTTCTCCACCTGCCTTTCTGGGTTAGCAAACATCTGCCCTGAATACAAAGATACAACAACTAATTCTCAGTCTCTCTCTCTCTTTCTCTCTCTTTCTCGCTCTCTCACACACACACAGAAAAACTTTTTGCGTGTTTCCTCAGTGTTCAAAAAACAGAACACAATGTGATATTGGAGAAGAGGAAAAGATATTATGGACTTGCTTTACAAAACCACCCAGAACTAAAGAGGAGATGGACGCGTGCTAACCAATGCTAACCAAGCATTAGCATAAAGAGCAGGTGCCCAGGGAGGGGAAGTGTTCCGAAATCTGTCTGGAGCTTTTAAAGGCAACAGACAAATGCCCGAAGACACAATATGGGTGTGAAACGCAAGTGTAGAATTACGTTGTGATCACAGGACTGTAAGAACCCTCTACCGCTGTTGTTCACAGGACACAACCGCTTTCACTAAGGGCTCTCAGCATTTGGGCTGTGTGGAGGATCAAATGCCCTGCTCCAGTGTACAGTCAGCTAGGCAGCCTACTGTTAGAGGGGCTTAGAGCGCCCAGCACTGCAGACTGGAATTACCCCGTATGAAAAGACACAGAGGACACAGGGGGGTGGGGAGGGGGGCTGGAACAAGGCCCAATGTCAGACCTATAGGGGCAAGAATGGAGGGATAAAGACAGAAGGATGCAGAGGGATGGATAAAGGGAAGGGGAGAGGGGGAGAGAGAGGGAGAAAGAGAGAGAGAATATATGCCAACAAAGAAGACCGCAGTGTCCTCCTTGCCAGAAGCAAAGCATTGTGGGTGGCCAGTACACAGCAATAACAGGCTGGAAAGCCTTCTGTCAGAGGGATGAGCACAGGAGGGAGAGAGGGGGGGAGAGAGAGAAGGAGAGAGGTATAGAGCGAGAGAGAGAGCAAAAGAGAAACTGAAGGACAGAGGGAAAGTAGAGAGAAGACTGAGAGAGAGACTGTACCACACGGAGCAGTGAATGGACACACACACACATATATATATCTGTACACACTCATGCATATGGATGTGCGCACACACACACCTGTACATACTCGTGCATACGGAAGCACATGTGCACATGCATGTGTGCATCCGAATACGGACATTATGTAACGGAATGCGTGATCGTCCTGAACTGTGGAGGGACGCAGGTTGAGGGCCGTGTGGAGAACACACAAGAGCCTGTGTGGGGTCAGCGTGATGAGTGTAATGTGGAATCAAACTTCACTAGCCTGAGTTCCACCTGAAGCCTTACAGCTGTTAGCAAGTTAGCATCATGCTACGCTAAGCTTAACTCAAGCTCATTGGTCTCTGACTGAGTAGCCAATGCAAATGACGCACAGGACCCAGAAGACCCGCCTGCCTCCATATCACTGTGAACGCAGAAAACATCACCAAGGCAACAGGCATTTAAATGTGATCAGGACTTAAGCTATAAATGTTGAATCAGCCTAAGTGAGATTTTTTTATGCTGCACGTAATAACATATACTTTTCAGTTTTGTAGCTGATTGTGATCGAGTTGTGTGTGATAATCAGCCCTACACAACACTATGGCCCATGTGAGAATGTGTGTTCAGTCTTAACATCAGACTGCTTAACACAGGATGTACCAGCAACCTCAGAGGGGACTATACAACACGCCTCAGTGAGCCTGTACCCATGACCCGTCACGTGAACCAGGGACGGGTCATGGGTACAGACTCACTGAGGCGTGTGGGCAGTGAAGACGTCTGCACGTCTGCTGCCAGGCCACACAAGAGCTTCCGCAGTACGACGCCTGCTGTGTGCGGGGCCATGAAGCCTGCACAAGACACCGCAGGACTAGTCAGGACAGCCACGCAGACCCCCGACCTACAACAGGCATGTGAGCCTCAGAACCGGTCCGTGTGAGCCTCAGAACCGGACCATGGAGCGTTCTGGAAAGCGGCCTGGTCTGATGAATCCTGTGTTCTTAAACATCATGCAGATGGCCAGGTAGGTGTGTGTGTGTGTGTGTGTGTGTGGATAACACTCTTCCTGTCATCTCTCTTTATCTTTTCCTTTCTCTTTTCTCTTTAACAGTCTCTCTCACTCCCTCCATATTGTCTCCCTGAATGTGTCTCTCTCACCTTCCACTTTCCTTAACCCGCAAAATGCCTGTCTGTGTCTCTGTCTGTGTCTCTGTCTGTGTCTCTGTCTGTGTCTCTGTCTGTCTCTTGGCTGCAGTGTGTGTTTGAGGTCTGCCCTGGTAGTATGAAGAATGTACATGGGCCCCATCTCTCACCACACACACACACACACACACACACACACACACACACACACACACACACTCTCTCTCTCTCTCTCTCTCTCTCTCTCTCTCTCTACTGTTCTAAAATGAAAACAAATCGAATAGAAATTGCTGGTGCATATTTTTTCCCCTCTCTATTCAACAGAGAATAACATTTTAAATACTTTTCAGAGTGGTTTCAAAACTGGATGCCGCATCATTGCTGTGGCATCTCTCTTGTAGTAAATGATATTGCTTGCTCTCTGGCTAGAAATCAATACAGTACTGCTCTTTTTATCGACCTGCCAAAAGCATTTTACAGAGTCAGTGATCACCGAGGCGATCAGCTAGGTGCACCAAGGCCGTCCTCTATTGGCTGTGATCAGACAGGATGGAGCGTTAGATCCCGCCTCTCTGGGGGAGACGAGTGTGGCAGGTCACGTGATGGCCCTTCCCAGGTTTGTGAAATTGTGAATGCGTTTCAGATCAGCTCCTTTTGGACATGCTGTGTTTATCTGTCCTTGAGGTTGACTGATTAATTGAACACTGTAGCGTCTACGTGAATGACAGTTGTTCGTTCTTGTGATTCCCTTTCCTCTGCAGCAGCGTGGTGCCGCAGAACCTCGAGGTAGCTCGCAATGACAAAGTCTGCGTGTATTGTTCTACGATGAGGATCACCTACAAGTGCTCTCTCATGGCTGGGTACAAGCAAGGAATGGACTTTACACACTCACCAGCTCACCAGAAAGCAGGGAAGGTCTCTCTCTCTCTCTCTCAAACTTTATTACGTTTAGACTTATTTTAGTTATCAACACTAAAACAAATATTTAAGAACGCCGTCAGTGATTGACTCTGGGGATACGTGAACACACCTGTTCTTGTTTGCAAAGCTCAGGTGTCAGAACGCTTGGACAGGTAACCATCACCATTCCAGGACTCATTCAGATCGTATGCACATGTACCTCCGTGACTATATGACCCCAGGCTGGATACCTTTAGCCAGAAAAAGATGGCAGTGTTTCTCATCATTTATACAGGCCTGTTCGCAGATGACACACTGCTGCGCGTCCTGTAATAACTGCACATAAATCAGAGCAGATTTATTTGGAGATGCGGTTTTATTCATCTGAACTTGGTCACTGAGGCATTTAGCCTCTTAGCACATGGCATCATTTTCAAACACTTTTACAATATCTGCCACCCGTCAACCAGCCCAGAGCCATTTTAAAGAGTCACTGCTCTGGGCCCTGGAAACAGACCATCAGACATGAGGCCTTAGATTCATATACCTAAATGTCTGTATAAGGTCATTTTATTTACCTAAATGGAGGGGGGGGACCATGAGAAAGAGCACCCTCCAGAGTCGGGGAGGGAACACCTGGCCAGGGGAAGCCAGTCAGGCAGACGCACATGGAGGACACAGAAGGAGGCAACTGTTGTTCACATGAAGGGCTAAACCAAAACAGGGTTCCTCCCGTCTCCCTAACCTTCCGCATACAGAGAGCACAATATTTTTCTTTTTTAGCCGTTACTTAGCAACAGCAAATTGCAACCAAGAACTTTCCAGTGATGTCAAGCAGAGAAAAGAAAGACTCTTATTTGTAGATGAAAGGTTGAGATTATGTAGGAAATGCAAGTGAGGCACTTCCAGATATGCCAAACTGCACAAGTTGCAGGATTTAAAGAGCAGCCTCATCATCACGTCACTACGTCTGACAAGGTCACTAAATCTCCCACTCCCAAGCCTGAGATTAAACAAGGGCTCTTAGGAAAAGTGCAGGGTGTGTGTGTGTGTGTGTGTGTGCATACGTGTTTGATGCATTTCCTTCTTTTACAAGAGTAAAGCCAACACATTCTTGCCAAAACACTCCTGGTTCTGATGCGCTGGCTGGCGCTGTGGGACAGTGTGATGGAGTGTGCAGGAGGAGTGTGCACAGGGCCCGCGCAGTGACACCCCAGCTGGGAGTGATCGCCCGCATCACTCTGGGAACACCAGGAAAGCGGCGGCGTCTCACACCGTAGGGAGGAGGTGACTTACCGCCGCTCGGTTCGCCGTCGTCGGAATAGCTTCTTAGTGTGTGCGATTTCAGCTTCATTAGGCAAGGGAGGGAATATCTGAGAGATAGAGAGAGAGAGAGGGGGGGGGGGGGGAGAGAGAGAGGGAGAAGGAGAGAGAGGGAGATTCAGTCAGGCTACAAAAAGCAGGACAGACTGTGTGCCCTTCACACACACACACACACACACACACGCCAGAAACTTCTGACCACTGCAGGCTGCATGTTTCTCAGAGTAGCGAGTTTCACACCAGCCAACCACGGATTAGCAACCGCAGACGCCTAGCAACGCTCCCTCACACCTCCCCACCTCCAACATCAGCATCACATGGAAGGGCAGCGGGGGAGAGACGAGTGGAGAGGGGGGAGGGGAGAGGAGGGGAGGGGAGAGACCTTCTGAAGCTCAGCTCTGCCCACCTCACTGACAGCCAGACAGGCCTGGCATGGACCTGCCCGTCGAGCTCCAACAATCTGCACACCAGTTCCACTGCGTTACCATGGACACCCATTACCAAACACCAGTTTAGAGGAGGAAGTGGCTGTTGGCTCAGGAAGGGTATCTGAATGAGCTTTAGCACCAACATGTTCATCCCACACACGGAAACATGTTTGGTGCATCATACGAACAGGTGTGTGTGTGTGTGTTGCTTGTGACAGATCCCATGAAGTGTGTATGGGTGTTAGACGTGATTGATATGACACCAGTCAGAACTGAAGCACTCATCAACAGAATGGAATGTTTCCGAAGCTTGAGTGGCACTGGGAGCATGTGCTCCCAACCACCTAGTGGGTGTTTCCTGTCACAGTGACACACAGGCCCGCACTTCACACACACACACACACACACACACACACACACACACACACACACACACACACAGGCACACACATGCACACACATGCACACACATGCATGCAGACGTGAATGCACACTCACTCACACACACAACAACCCCCCCCCACCCCCAAGACACACACCACACACACACCACACACACACACAGTTTCTCCTCAGGGATTTCTTTCCCTCTTTCTCGGACTTACTGAGTTACTGCAGCCAAACCGCTGCATGCTGATTGGCTCCTTCTGATTGGACACAGATGTGGAGGCAGACTCGTGTAACGGGCTGCTTTTCTTCGTCGGCACGGTAATAAGCGCTTTTGACACTAAACCCCACCCCCGCACGGCAATGAGGCCAAAGGGGACGGAGAGAGAGAGTGCCACACAACCCTGCCAACCAATCACAACCCGCAAAGAAACAACAACAAAACTACTCCATTCTTAAACAAAGACAATAAAACCCCAAAAGGTTCCAAAGCTGAGCACAAAGAAGGCAGCAGAGCAGACGTGTTCGTACTAAACGTGCTGTTCATAGAAGCCTTTTGGGAGTAGCACTTCAAAATGGCCACCTTAACCGTGCAGCCGTAACATGCCTGTGTCCCCTTGCACCTTGGGAGGACATTTTAAACTGGACCTGAGCAATCCATTCGTCCCGTCCTGCTTCCACGATAGTCGTCCTCTCACAGTTCCTGAGGCATGGACTTGATGTTGGGGGGGGTATTAGAAGGAGCAAAAGAGCATGAGAGAAGTGAGGTGGGAGGAGAGGAGAGAGGGAGGAAAGGAGAGAAGGGGAAAGAAAAAGGAAATGAGTGAGGGAAAGAGAAAAGGAGAGGAGTGAAGGAGGGATGAGGGGAAAAAGAGGGAGGGTGTGTGTGAGGGAGAAGATGGAGTCGCATGTTCAGCTACTGTTGTTTTCCTGTAGGATATCATTAGCCCTAATCCCGCTCACTAATGGGGTCCAGATGAGGATGGAGACCCAGCTTCAAAGCGGCAGAACATGGCGACGTTTACTCAAAGCCCAGAGGAGACCACGCGGAGCGAACGGCCGGCACCGTGACAACCACAACTTCACTTCTACAAAAGCCTGGAGAATACACTGATATATTATACACGTATGTATTACAGACTGATAGAGATAAGGAAAACAATCTTTGGGGTTCACAGTTCATGGAGCCATATGCTGAAAATGTTTATCGCTGTAATGCGCCAATAGCAGTACTTAAAATAGGTAATGAAAGCAGTAAACAAAACAACCACAACATCTCTATGATGAGAGATGAGAGAGGTTATGACCTCTGACCACTGGATAGCGCGCCGACACGCCAGTGGAGGGGGGAGAGACACTCGCAGGAAATGCACATACAGCACCACATTCCTCGGGTCAAAGGTCGCGTTGGAGTCTGCCTTTAATGAGTGACTCACGCACTCCACCCTGTCCCAGCAGGCTAGAAGGCAGTGAAGGAGTGAGGTAATGATGAAGTCATAAAAGGAGAGTTCTACAGCCCCAGACCGGGCCTGGTCCTGGAGTCATCAGTGTCAGAACCGCGTAGTTCTACCCCACATTCCTGTGAACAGAAAGCTGCTTTTGACTTGCTGCTAAAGTGTCGCAGGTAGCAAACGTTTATGCAGAAGGACACTAAGCATAACCTTTAAAGGCACTGCATCAGAACATTTATGGTTTTGGCAGAAAATAGATTAGTGAGTTATGAAACTGAAAATCCAGTGTGAAAGTGGGTGCTTAGCTTTATTGACGGTGACATGTAATGGAAAAAGCTGACATACTGAAAAAGACAGAAGACTTGAAACGTTTCACTGGAGCTCAGGGAAGAGTTCAGAAATATGAGAAATCTCTGAAGACCCTGCCAACCCCTCTTTTCACACGAAAGACACTTCCACCTAAAATACTACTGAACCCTGCAAAAGTCTAATCCACATGATTACACAAGACAAAGCAGCTGGACTGGGATTGGTCAATAGCAAGGCTCCAGCTGAGCTGGAATTGGTCAATAGCAAGCCTGCAGCTGAGCTTGGATTGGTCAATTGCAGGGCTTGATTTGAGCTGGGATTGGTCAAATGCAGGGCTTCGTCTGAGCTGTGATTGGTCAACTGCAGGTCCTCAGCTGAGAAAGACCCACAGAGAACTGAAGTACTCCACAACCTCACATCGTCACAATTCACCCTGAGTTAATTAGACTTAACTATGACTAAAGCAATACTCAGAGTGACAGAGGAAAAGGTGACCACTGTGTTGCCGATCTCATCTCTCCTCATTAGTGCCTTCTGTCAGATTTGCATTATCTTCTGCAACGTGGTCCACAGTCCGCTTTAGCAGAAATACACGTGTAAAGGCTGTCTCATGACAGCGAAGCTGAAATCAAGTGTGGCTAAGACCGCCCTCCCTCTCTTTACACACTGGCCTATTCAAGCCGAGTGGGGCTTCAATATTCCGGCTCCCGGAAGACCGGATTAGGAGAAGCAGGAATTCCTGCGGTGGGCCCTGAGAGCAGAGAGGCGAGGTGCGACGTCGATCGTCACGTTCTCAAAGCGTAGTACCCCACACACACACACACACACCTCAGTTTCCAGCCACCCGGAGGAATGTGATCCGGTGTGTGTGTGTGTGTGTGTGTGTGTGTGTGGGAAGTAACTTGTTTGAGGTGGCTTCCTGAGCCTCCCCCGCCCCCCATACGACTCCAGTGTTATGATCCTGTTACATTAACTGCATTCCCAAACACTGTGAACTCAATTGTTCTCCTACAGTCTCTGTGTACACTATAATTAGACCCATTTAAAACCTTCTATTGGAAAAATCATTTTGAAACTGGTGTCCAAAAATCTATTTTTTTTTAATCTTTAAACATCTGTTCTGACAACTCTCAATCAGGGTTCCAGCCCAGGCCCAGTGCTGAGAGGGCTCTTGTAAAGGGTCTTAATGACATCTGTTTAAATACAGATTCTGGAAAAACATCTGTTCTTCTCAGGACTGCCTTTGATGCCATTGACCATAAAACAGTCTTAGACACACTGGTGGTTAGACTCTCAGGGACAGTGCTACATTGGTTTGGGTCATATGGTAGGAACGACTTCGCTGAAATAGATAAATGTGCATCTCAGAAGATGCCAATGACCTGTGGTGTCCCCCAAGGTTCTCTTTTTGGGCCGCGTCTATTCAATTTATATGGGCTTCTCTTTGGCCAAATCTCCCATGGAACATCTTACCTCAGCTATGCAGATGATGGTCGGATTTATTTGACTCAACAAATGACTGTGGTGCCATCAACTCGTTATGTCAGCGTCTTGAAAATATTACAAAGTTCAAAAACTACTACTGAGTAAAGATAAAACTGAGATTCTTTTATTTGGAAATAAGAAACAGTAATGTACACTTTCTGTCTATCTAGACTCCAGAGCCCTCTAAATAAAAGATCTGGTTCACAGCCTCGGTGTTCTAATGGACTCTGTTCTGCTTTAGCGGTCACGTCGGGGGCAATTAATAAATCAACATTCCATCAGCTAGAAAATATTAACAAAATTAGACATTTCTTGTCAAAACAAGACCTGGGGAGACTCATCCGAGCCTGTTGATTAATGTCACGGTCTCCTTACAGGTCTTCATAAAACGTTCAGCTCATTCAAAATGCAGCTGCCAACATTCTTACTAGAGCCAAAAGAATAGAACACAATACATTCTTAAACCCTTACACTGACTCCCAGAACGTTATAGAATTGACTACTGCACATTTATAAATCACTGAGTTCGGGCCTAATGTATCTATCTGACATGCTCAAACACCCCAATGCAGACCTCTTGGCTCACTAGGCCTACGGTCACCTTTGAGCATGAAGAAGCAATATTTAGCTTCTGTGCAGCTCTGAGACGCAGTGGACCGTTTCAGAACCTCAGAAAACGTGCCAGACTGTGGACACCTATCTATTCCACGCTCCTGTCGGCCAGGCCATGGACACCGTCGTGTCTAGCAGGGACAGTTCTGCACCCCTATTTATCAGTTCCCATTTTAGACACTGGAATTGCCATTCTGTATGAAGTGTTACACTTGTCATGCTGTACAACCAGACTACCTTCAAAATGCAACATGTTAACCTAAAACACGTACAGACACACAGCCCTATAGACAGACACACACACACACTCAGATATGCACGTGGGCGCATGCGGCGGATCGCACGGCTGGTATTTCGGCGTTTCCAGAGTGCTACGTGTGTCTTCTTCAGGCCTGAGAGGGAGAGAGCCCAGCGGAAGCAGGAGGGAGACACCCTGCTCTGAACAGCAACCAAGAGGAAATGCTTCTCATTTTCTTCCTCTCTAACAAGCTTTTCATTTCCCCAAACCCTGCCAGCCCCTCCCCGTTCTCCCCTCACCACCACAGCGATGGTGGGGGGGGGGGCAGCCGTGCAGACGGGGCAGAGCTCCCTCTCTCCAGACGTCTGCGCAGGCGAGCGTGTGCTCAGGGGCTGGGCGCCACGCAGCTGCAGAGACCAGGAGTGACAGAGGTGACGGGAACCCAGCAGTGGGGAGGAACCGAGTGGGCAGCTGACCGGCGTTGAGGCCTGCAGCAAGACGACGGCCGTCAACAGAGAGTTCAGGAACATTTGAGAGAGAGAGAATGAGAAAAAAAGGAGGGAGGGAGAGAGAGAGAGAGAGAGAAACAGAACAGTTGAGAGAAAAGGATGACCAGAGGGAGAGAGGAGGCGGGGTCACGCAGGCTAGGAGGCGGGGTCAGGCACGCAAGCGAGATCATAGCCAAAGCGGCTCGTGTCTGCTCCGCTTCACTCGGGGTCAAAGGGAAACAAAGTCAGAGCACAACGGCCCATTGGACAACATTCCAGCTTCCTGATGCGAAACCCAGAGGAGCCCAGGAGATGCACTGCTGAGTGAGAGGAAGAGGAAGAGAGTGTTTGCTGTTTGATAAGAGAGATGGGGAGGGAGAGAGAGAGGGAGAGAGAGAGAGAGAGAGAGAGAGAGAGAGGGAGAGAGGGAGAGAGGGTGAGAGAGAGAGGGAGAGAGGGTGAGAGGAGGAGAGGAGGAGAGAGGGTGAGAGGAGGAGAGAGGGAAAGAGGGAGAGAGAGAGAGGGAAAGAGGGAGAGAGAGAGGGAGAGGAGGAGAGAGAGGGAGAGGAGGAGAGAGAGGGAAAGAGGGAGAGAGAGAGAGAGAGCAGGCTCTTAATAAATCTCCTCTTTTCTTTTGGCTTCAGGATCCCAGCTCCAGAACATCTAGCCAACCCTCCATCACTGGAGCCCAGTTCCTATTGACTACACTGTTTACCGCTGACCGCTGTTCCAAAACACTCACTGAGTCCAAATCCTCGTCCCTCATACACCGTAACTCCCAGGAGAACTTTCACAAACGCTCTCAGATCTGAGCCCACATTGCAACTACGTACATGGTCTTTGTTTAGCGCCGTGCTTTTCCATGTCACTTTCCCCTCAGCGCACTCAGACCTGAAATGTGTGAATGAGTAAATGAATGAATGGATTAATGCACGGCAGCCTGATCACATGATCAACACCCCCCCGGTCAGCTCTGCTCAGACAGACGGCCTCCTGCACTGGGGCTGTCGGGATCCACAGGGCTGGGGGGTGTCTGAGTACCCTTGGGACAGTGAGTGTGTGGCACGGGGCTGGGGGGGGGTTTGGGGGTTGGGGGGGGGTCTGCCTAACTTGGGCCCTTCTCCTCTTTTGGGTCTGTCTGCTCTCCTCGCTGCTGTTGCATTTGTTTTGGTGCTGGTTGCCAGGTTACAAGTCTGGCTGTGGCCGCAGTGTAACTCAACGCTGAGGGCCCTGTTTGTTTAGAAAGTCCTCATAGCTCTCATCTCTCTCTCCCTCGTCCTCCCCCCTCTCTCCCTCCATCTCCGTCTCCTCCTCCCCTCTCCCCCTCCATCTCTCCCTCCTCCTCCCCCCTCTCCCCCTCCATCTCTCCCTCCTCCTCCCCCCTCTCCCCTTCCATCTCTCCCTCCTCCTCCCCCCTCTCCCCTTCCATCTTCCTCTCTCCCTCTCTTTGTGCGGTTCAGGAACTCAACACCTTTGTAAAGTGAGTCGTCTTCTTCTGCCAAATGGCCACCGCCCAGATCCCAGAACTCCCCACGGACACACACACATTCCACATTCCCTCCATGACCTCAAAGTGAGGGCAGGCCAGATCCCAACCTCACAGGAAACCCAAAGGAATGTCTTCAGGAGTGAGTGAGCAGGGAAAATCTACATCTGTACTCCTCCTCTGAACACACACACACACACACACACACACGAGGAATGGTGTCCTAACATTACAGTTTAAAAGATATTTACAGATTTTAAAAGATACTACCAACTACAAACCTGTGTGTATGCTTTTCTAAGTTCAGCTTAAGGCAGAATAACACAGAAATAACATAATAATAACAATAACAACAAACAACAAATGATCACATCCTGAAACACAGTGGAGCGGAGGAGACTGCCGTGTGTGAAAGCTGCACTGAGTGCTATCAGGTATCTGCACTAGTTCAGCTGCCAGTGCTACTGTCCACAGGGGAGTACAGGGACTCACATGGCTACCTGCACCATCGAGCATTTCTGAATCACCGTGTTCCTGCCCCGTGTAGTGTTGACCTGAAGGTTGAAAGGACTATGAAACATTACTGAACCGCGCTAACCGGCCTGCGCTAACCGGCCCCTTAAGGGTAGGGTAGGGTGAGGGTAAGGGTAGGGTAAGGGTAAGGGTAAGGTGAGGGTAAGGGTAGGGTGAGGGTAAGGGTTATGGTAAGGGTAGGGTAGGGTGAGTGTAAGGGTGGGGTTAGGGTAAGGGTAGGCTTATGGTAAGGGTAGGGTGAGGGTAAGGGTAAGGGTAGGGTGAGGGTAGGATGAGGGCAGAGCCAACGTGAAGGTCTGGCCCTCAGAGCTCACAGCCACAACATGGGACGCTCCAGTAAAAATGTAGGTCAAAGAGCAGAGTAGGTAAGGAAGAACGTGGGAGCATGAAAGTATGTGAATATGATGTGTGAGAGGTGTGTGTGTGAGAGGTGTGTGTGTGATTGAGAGAGAGAGAGAGTCTGCCCTGCAGTAGTCCTGCTTCTGACAGGGTACATGAATCTCTCACACAATCAGAGGAAAAGGGAGGAGAGACTGTCTGACCCCTTTATTGTTCTCAGGGAGAGTGGGGCTCTCTCACCCACTCACCCCCCCTCTCTCTCACCCTCTCACCCCCTCTCTCTCACTCTCACCCCCTCTCTCTCTCTCACCCACTCACCCCCTCTCTCACTCTCACCCCCTCTCTCTCTCACCCACTCCCCCCCTCTCTCTCTCTCACTCTCACCCCCCTCTCTCTCACCCTCTCACCCCCTCTCTCTCACTCTCCCCCCCCTCTCTCTCTCTCTCTCTCCCCTCTCTCTCTCTCACCCTCTCACCCCCTCTCTCTCTCACCCTCTCACCCCCTCTCTCTCTCTCACCCTCACCCCCTCTCTCTCTCTCACCCTCCCCCTCTCTCTCTCTCACTCACCCCCTCTCTCTCTCTCACTCTCACCCCCCCTCTCTCTCACCCACTCACCCCCTCTCTCACCCTCTCACCCCCTCTCTCTCACTCTCACCCCCTCTCTCACTCTCACCCCCTCACCCTCTCACCCCCTCTCTCACCCACTCACCCCCTCTCTCTCACTCTCACCCCCTCTCTCTCACTCTCACCCCCTCTCTCTCACTCTCACCCCCTCTCTCTCTCTCACCCCCCTCTCTCACCCTCCCCCTCTCTCTCTCACCCTCTCACCCCTCTCTCACCCACTCTCTCTCTCTCTCTCACCCCCCCCCCTCTCTCACTCTCACCCCCTCTCTCTCCCTCCTTTCTCTCTCACCCACTCACCCCCCCCCTCTCTCCATCACCCCTCTCTCTCTCTCTCTCACCCTCACACCCCTCTCTCTCCCTCTCCTCTCACCCTCTCTCTCTCTTTTTTCACCCCTCTGTTTTATGTAGCACCTGCTCTCTGCACCACCTTAATCTTCTTCCCAGATGAATCTCTCCATCTCCCATTCTCCTGCTGTCTCCCTCTGTCTGTCCTTCAGCTTCAAACAGCACCGTGGAGACACATACTGAGGGTGGCACACACAACCTCTCCCTACACACACGGCAAGTGCTGAAGTTGCAGTACTGGTGTCTTCCACCAGGTGGCTCTCTAGAGAAGCGCATAACCTGAATGAGGTCTGATCAGATTCAATTAAAAAATGATAAATGTGTCTATCTCAACCTTATCTTACGCATTTGGACATGTGTAACAGATGCAGGAGGAGAGGTTAAAATGCTGTTTGAGAGTTTGCTGATGAACATTTCAGCTGTTGACTACATCTGCGTGCTTTTCATGTAGGAAGGCTGAGCTCCAACAGGAGGACAGAGTTGTACTTCTAAAATATCTGAATATTTAAGATAATTCAACCAGAAGGCTGAAAGCACATATTCATTAAGATCAGCTTTGGAGTTACTGAGTGTGGAAGACGTATTAAAGTCAAGCGCCCCATAAAACCCCCACACCACCCCCCCCCTCTCTCCCTCTCCCCCTCCATCTCTACCTCTCTTTCTCTCTCTCCCTCTCTCCCTCCCCCCTCTCCCTCCCTCCCCCCCTCCCTCTCTCTCTCTCTCTCCCCCCTCTCTCCCCCCCCCCTCCTCTCCCTCCCTCTCTTTCTCTACCTCTCCCCTCTCCTCTCTCTCCCCTCCCCCCCTCTCTCCTCCCTCCCCCCCTCCCTCCATCTCTACCTCTCTCTCTACCTCTCCCTCTCTCCTCCCCCCCTCTCTCTCTCTACCTCTCTCCCTCCCTCCATCTCACTACTACCCTCCCTCTCTCTCCCTCCCCCCCCCCCCTCCCCTCCATGGCCATCTCTCTCTCTCAGACTGGATGGTGATGCTGGGCTGCACGTAGCTTGGCGGGTCGACTTGGTCATGGCTTTTGTTCAGCAGGAAGCGGACACGTCCCCGCAGACCTGCCCATCACACCGGAGTCACTGCACACACACACACACACACCACGCACAAACATATCCTACACATACTCACACACACCGTGCAGAAACATATCCTACACTCACACACACCATGCACAAACATAACCTGCACATACTCACACACCATGCAGAAACACATCCTATACCCACACACACAAACAACATATCCTATCCATACTCACACCATGCAGAAACATATCCTACATACACACACACAATACACAAACATATCCTACACACACACTCACACACCCTTAACATATACGAACACATACATTTAACATTCTTCAAAGAAGCCACACATCACACACAGGAGATAAAGAAACGTGTCTGTTATCCATTATCCAGGGTGTAACAGGGACCATGGGTACACGAAGGGGCGGAGCCTTGATTATTACTGATTACATATTCACATAATGTCTTGATTATTGTCTTGATTACATATACAGATGGTCTTGATTATTACTGACGATTACATAGTGAGATTGATTATTGTCTTTATTATTGATGATTACATATTCAGATATTGTCTTGATTATTACTGATTACATATTCACATACTGTCTTGATTATTGTCTTGATTACATATACAGATATTGTCTTGATTATTACTGATTATAACATTCAGAAAGTCTTTATTATTGATTAAATATTCAGATATTAATATTCAGATATTGTCTTGTTTATTGTTTTGATTATTACTGATGATTGCATATTCAGATACTGTCTTGACCTTTCATTGATTACTAATAGTCCTTTCTGGTGTTTTATTACAGTCTATACTATTTTTATGTTTACATAATGTTTATATTGATGGTTATGTTTATTGTTAACTGCTTTGACAACAGTGTATTTTATTACATTCATGCCAATAAAGTACTGTTGAACTGACGGGGGGGGGGTAGAAAGAGATAGAGAGAGGAGAGATGGGGAGAGAGGGAGAGGGATAGAGGGATAGAGAGATAGAGAGAGAAGATGGGGAGAGGGAGAGAGAGCAGAGATGGGGAGAGAGGGAAAGAGGGAGGAATGATCCTAGCGGACACACAGCAGATGAGAGTGAAATGGAGCTGAATGTGTGCATAGTCTTCTGGATCAGCTGAAACTGACAGAGTGATGGAGGGATTAAGAGAGCCACACATACTCAGCTACAGTGTAAGAGGCACGCGCGCACACACACACACACACACACACACACACACACACACACACACACACACACACACTGACTAGACAACAGGGACATTCCCACTGAGCATGGTTAATAAAGTCACAGAGGAAATTATAAACCACACACACAGTGGCGGAAACAGACAGCATGGCTCTGGGCTTATTGGAAACAGCTCTGTTTTGCAAGTGGGAAACTGACAATGTGATTGGGGTGGGGGGGTGGGGGGGTGCTAGGGTAGCATGGATATAGCAGAGCAACACCACAAGGCTACTGGATCGCATAAAGAAATGTATGCATACACGTACACCCACACCCACACACTCATACGCCCACACACTAACAGTCTTGTGTGCTGTGTGTGTGTGTGTGCTGTCTGTGTGTGTGTGTGCTGTCTGTGTGTGTGTGTTGGGGGATATTTGCATTTGCCAGGATATTCTGGGTCACTGAGTCTGCTGACACAAACAATGGAGCTACGTTTCAAATCACACATCAGCTGGAAATGTGACACACAGACGTGTATGCATGCGTGCACACACACACAAAGACAGACAGACAAACAGACACACACACAAAGACAGACATACACACACACAGACCTTTTCTCTGATTATCAGACACTTATCAGCCAGTCTGGCTGGAACCTTGATGGAAACCCATACATGCGTGTACGTGCGTACGCACACGCACACACACACTCCCTCTCTCTTTTCTCTGATGGTTCGGACATTTGTGGATGATGCAGGCATCAAGCGGAAGCTGGTATGACGCACACGATCACTCGCTGCTCAGGGTCCTGTGTTCCGTCAGCGGTGTGAGTGTGTGTGAATGCATCTCTACAAGTTGGAGTCCTCCTATGTGATGGACATGGAGAATGTCACAGTTCAGCCTTTTTCTTCCAGCAAATCAAAGCAAGGCCTCGCCTCCTCCCGCTGAACTGACTCCACCCACTACTGAACATAGACAGACATATTCAGCACACGCATGCAGTGTAAGTTCTTTGCATCCACTGCTTTGTGTGCATGTGTGTGTGTGAGTGTGTGTGTGAGAGAGAGAGAGATATGAACAGCCTCTTCCTGTCTTGGCTGTGTCAGGTACTTGACATTGGGAAGCAGGGGAAGTGGGCGGGTGCGGTCGCAGGCGCCTGGGGGAGGGAGGGGCCACACTGCAGTCGCCATGGCGCCTCGGGGAGGGAGGGGCCACACTGCAGTCGCCATGGCTGAGGGCCACGTTCCCCTCCTGACAGGCCTGAGCTCGCACCTCTCTCCACACACACAGGGCAGATCACACCTCCCTGCACTAACGCAATAACTTAACCAGAATACACCCACTGCTGTCCAAGATGGACTCGCTGCAGTAATATATGGAGTAATATGTGTTCGTTTCAGTGAGAGAGCAGCACATGAAACACTGAACTCTAAGAGAGAAGAACACAGCTCGTCCGTGTTCTGAGATTTTGCTGGGAACTGTTGGGTTGAAGTCTGAAGTATTTTCTTAAGTGCTCATAAAGCACTTTCTCTCCCTCTCTGGCCATCAGTGGCCCTGTAGTATAAACAGAGGGACGACCCTGAAACAAACAGAGAGCTCAGAGTCTTTCAGTCTGGGTCTCAGCACACGCACAGACAGGCGTACATGCACACACACAGACAGGCGTACATGCACACACACATGCACAGACAGGCATGCATGCATGCACACACACATGCACAGACAGGCGTACATGCACACACACAGACAGGCATGCATGCACACACACATGCACAGACAGGCGTACATGCACACGCACAGACAGGCGTACATGCACACGCACATGCACAGACAGGGGCATACATGCACACACACAGACAGGCATGCATGCACAAGCACAAACAGGGGCATACATGCACACACACAGACAGTCATGCATGCACACGCACAGACAGGCGTAACATGCACACACACACGCACAGACAGGCGTAACATGCACACACACATGCACACGCACATGCGCAAATAGATGCATGTACAAAGAAGCTTGCACTTGCAGAAACATATACACAGAAAAACCTTCAGAAACACACACATGCAGAAGTACACACACACACACACACACACACACACACACACACACACAGATGCATGTACGTATACAGACACTTGCACATGCAAAAACAACTGCAGAAACAACTGCAGAAACACAGACACCCATCATGAGCACACACATCAGAGTTTAAACACTCACAAACACAGGACAGCATGAACACACACATCAGAGTTTAAACACTCACAAACACAGGACAGCATGAACACACACATCAGAGTTTAAACACTCACAAACACAGGACAGCATGAACACACACATCAGAGTTTAAACACTCACAAACACAGGACAGCATGAACACACACATCAGAGTTTAAACACTCACAAACACAGGACAGCATGAACACACACATCAGAGTTTAAACACTCACAAACACAGGACAGCATGAACACACACATCAGAGTTTAAACACTCACAAACACAGGACAGCATGAACACACACATCAGAGTTTAAACACTCACAAACACAGGACAGCATGAACACACACATCAGAGTTTAAACACTCACAAACACAGGAGAGCATGAACACACACATCAGAGTTTAAACACTCACAAACACAGGACAGCATGAACACACACATCAGAGTTTAAACACTCACAAACACAGGACAGCATGAACACACACATCAGAGTTTAAACACTCACAAACACAGGACAGCATGAACACACATCAGAGTTTAAACACTCACAAACACAGGACAGCATGAACACACACATCAGAGTTTAAACACTCACAAACACAGGACAGCATGAACAAACTGACAGGTCTCTTGATTTCTTCACGACACACACCAGAAGCTCTTGTCATTTTATAATGATCTTAACTCATTACATTATTCATACCAATCACATAAATGGTATACAAATATGTTTATAATGTCACCAAATAGTATGTTAACTAAATAACTACTAAACTACAGTGAAACTAACAACTGATAAGGCTGGGGGAGTGAGGTTTTTAGCGTCAGAACACTCTCTCACCCTCTTTCCCTCTCCCTCTCTCCCTCTTTCCCTCTCCCCCTCCCTCTCCCCCCCTCTCTCCTTCAAGGTGGTGTTTTTGAAGCCTTTGCATGTTTAACCTACAGACAGAGGAAGAAGGAGATCGCTGGACTACAGAGAACAATGGCTGCATTAGCATGACAGGGCAGACTGTGACGTGTGAGAGCTGGAGGGCAACACACACACACACCCCTCAAACTCTCTGACAACGGCGTACACCCAGACATTAGCACAAGAACAAGAGTTGAGATCTCAGATGACCTTTTGTCCCTTCAGTGATATAATACGTGTGTCTGTTCTCTTCTGAACAGAGACAAGCAGAGGACCGAGCCCCCACCCGGCCCAGGAGAGCTGCAGCCCGACTCTGGGCCACTGGGAGGTCCTCTCCGTCTCACACTGGCCAGCAGTGTGGCGTTCAGTCCCAAACGTCACGGTGTCGTGCTAGCGCTCAGCACTGCATTCTGCTAACACTACTGGCCAGCCAGAGCTTCTCACACTGATCTTAGACACCACGTAAGCAGCAGGCAACCACTCAAACCCAGTAACTACTCCACAGGTATTTTCCACTGAATCGAAATAATGCATCCAGTCATACCCACAAACGACCACTAGATGTCACTGTTGGATTGTAAATATCTGAAAATAAGTAACACCACTTTTGAACACCAGAGGGCGTGTCCAGATTTGCACTCTAGACCATTGAACAGCAGCTCAGAAAACAATAGCAGGGTTAACAGGATTAACGTATCCTAGACAACACGTAGGATTATCGCCACCCATCATCTGAATATAGTATATGACAATACAGGTGATTCACCCGAAAACAGCAACACAACAGGTTTAATAAATACAGACAGAGGCCTACCGGGAGCTTAGGCAGGAACTTGTCCATGTCGTTCAGATCAATCCCATCATCATCATCAAACTTGCTCTTCATCATTCTGATGGGGAGAACGGAAGGAGGAGTCCTGATCAATACAACCGATAATATATTATATTTGGACAATTTGTAGCAGCACTGGGCGTGAGGTTCATGTACGTGTGTCAACTGTACAGGTACAATATGGACTTCAAACAGCAAAAAAGGAAACAATAAGTAATCAACATTTACCACCACATAACAGGGCATATAATTTCACTCTTAACTACATCCTGCCACCAGAGGGCAGTACAGAGTAATGAATCACAGTACAAAGCCCCACCCCATCCGAGACTGCCAGATCCGTTCTGTGAACAATCCTCAGCCTGTGTTTGAACTTAGAGTGGACATTAAGAAACAATAATAATAATTTTAAAAATGGCATTTTGCACACTCCAAAACATCTACTTTGGATGTGCTTGTGTGGTGAGCTCGGAGTCTGTGGGACATTTAAAGTCTTCTATGTGCTCATGCGCGTGCTGGACTCACCCCTCACGGTCGATGTGGGGGAGGGGCTTGGGTGTGCCTCTGAACTGCTTCCGGGGGAACTGGGAGAAGTCCAGCTTTTCTGGCTGCAGATCCCACGTTGCACCACTTCACAACACCATACAACACAGGCAGACACAGGCAGACACAGGCACGGGGGGAGAAGGTAATAACGATTTATCTAATGACCACTTGTTCTGGTTTGTCAGTGTTGCTAGTAGTTTCCTTAGTTAGATGGACAGAGATCAGGTGTGTGGTCTCAGTGATGATGGTGAATTCTATATTTAAGCACCGTAATCTAGATTCAGGGTAGCATGACGAGGCAAATGGCATCTATGCTCAGTCTCAGCCTTTAGCCAACACACTCTCCACCGGCTTAAACCAACCATGACACTCTGACCCACAGGCAGGTCTACCAGGGTCTTCCTCTCCTCTTCATCGCTCTTGCTCTCTCACAGAGGTCTGCGAAACTCCCACTTTGTGCGGTGGGAACGTCTCCACCGTGTGCAGTGGGAACATCTCAACCCACACAAGACCACATCACTACTCTATACTAACAGTCCAAACCCAGGCTCAAACTTCAACAAGTTTTTGTTTGTTTTTAAACACGTCACTCTACCCGGGACTCTAACCCGGGTCCAGGAGGGAAACGAGAGCTGTGAGCACAGGACCAAAGACTCTGTCTGGACCAGCACCCATTTAACCAGAGCTTCAGATGGTCGACATCACACCTTCACCTACATCCTAACGGAATGCAACAAGGTCACGACACATCCAGGCTAACGGTGAGGAGTGTGAGGATCACTGTCCTGTCCTGATCTTACCCATGGGAGTCCGCAGTGTTGGCAGCCCATATGTCCGTTCCCAGGATGTCAAAGGAGCCGCCTCTGTTCCCATTCTATAATTCAGGAAGAAGATTGCACACTTAAACTAAACATACCTCTGTCTGTGTGTGTGTGTGTGTGTGTGTGTGTGTGTGCGTGTCCACACATTTTCATACCTTGGATGGTACACAGAATTGGTTGTTATGGCCTTGGCTGCCAGACCTAGAACCGGAACCAGGTCGAGAACCTGAACTGGGTCTAGAACCTGTACTGCCATTACTGCTGTGCTCCCAGTCATCCTAGAGAAACAGACAGAAATCAGTCAAATCAGTTCACAGGAGCAAAAACGCAATAACACACTGCCTTGTGTGTCACGGCTGAGGGCAGCAGGCCACGTTGAACACTAGTCCTGTCCTGCATCACTGACCAGGGCCAGCAGAGGGCGCACTTCCAGCACAGGGGTGTAGGCCACAAAGCCTGGATGAAGGCAGCACCTACAAGCACACAGCCCACACTAACCAGCTACTGCAAAATTGCGCAGTAAAACTCATCCCAAAGGAGAAGGTATGTGAACATTAAAGTGTTCATTTCGCTGTTCAATCAAAAATGGACTTAACGTGATAACGTGACGCGTTTCACGCATTCGACAGATTCTGATTGGCTCTTGAAAATGCACTGTGCTGATTCCATGGAAACAGTCCGTTGAGATTGATCACTTTGAGCTGGTTGAACAAGCAAAAGAAAGAAAAGAACAGAAGCAGAAGCTGTGTATCAAAGTGCTTTATGAAACGTACGACGGTGAGTGATGGAAACACGGCTGTCTAGGGCCACGGCACTCCGCACACCCAGCGACTCTCCCCCACACCACAGGCATGCAGTGGTCAGTGCGGTACAAGGGAATCATTCACATAAATACACCTCGTAGCAACCACAACTGATGACATATCCACTAAACCTCTGCACAAAATACCACAAGAGAGAGAGTGAGAGAATGAGAGTGAGAGATTGAGTGTGTGTAAGAGAGAGTGAGAATGAGTGAAAGAGTGAGAATGAGTGAAAGAGTGAGAAAGAGAATGAGTGAGTGAAAGAGAGTGAAAGAGTGAGAGAATGAGAGTGAGAGAGAGACTCTCCATGAAGCTGACCAGGCAGGCACACAGGCACGCACGCAGGCACGCACGCACGCAGGCACGCACGCAGGCACGCACGCAGGCAGGCACGCACACACGCAGGCACACAGGCACGCAGGCAGGCACGCAGGCACGCACAATCAAAATAATAGTTCAAGCCCAGCACCCACACACTTACCCAAAAGCATATGGTGAAGCATCTCCATACATACTTAGAGACTACACACCCACACAGTGCTACTTGCTCTACATGATATAGATGATATAGAGAAAATGGTCAAACGTTAAACCAGGAAACGCACGCACACACACACACACGCACACTCACACACACAAAGCTTATCCTTTGGTGAATACTGGGGACATATAAACATGTACACTGAAAAACAAACAAATTTGCACTATGCAAAATGAGGGCAGAGAAGGTTAAGATGGATAGAGAGAAATGGGCAGGGAGGGAAAGAGAAAGAGGGAAAGAGAAAGAGGGCTCTGCTTCATCCCTCTATTCCCACACAATACTGACTTCAGACTCCCGTCAGGACCCGGATCTATCGGGACGTGATTAAAGGGTGTGATCCATCATACAGTCAGAAAAGACTCCGTTACTATAGCAGCCAGTGATGGGTGGGGCACTACACAGGCAGCCTAGTGACGTGAAGCTCATTTAAAACTCCTACACTAGTCCCAGTCTGAGAGTCCAGACAGTGAGGAGAGCGAAATGTTCCTGAAATCGTCTGCAAGTCCTGCTTGTCCTGTAAACTAGAAGCTGCCTGAACTAGTGTCACACGTTCCAGTCTGTGGTAGGTCGGGTTTGTGGTCGCAGCGGCCAGCAGCCTTGCGAAGTACTTCGTGTGTGTGTGTGTGTGCTGCTCCCCAACAGAGAGGGTCTTTAGAACCCGTCAACCCCGCGAGGCGCTTCCGTGTCACGGCTGGCTGAGGAACCCTCTGCTTCACACATCGATTCAGCCACACAGCAAAATCAGCAGAATCCGCCCGGCAGGCAGAAGATGAGCAGGTAGGCGGCCCACAACGAAGCAATTAAGCGACGCCCCCCCGTAAATAAATAACCAAGCCAAACTGGTCTGTGTTAAAACTGGTGTTAACAGAAGCAATAGTTCTGCACGCGTGAGCACCGAGGGACACGCCTCACACGCGTGAGCACCGAGGGACACGCCTCACACGCGTGAGCACAGAGGGACACGCCTCACACGCGTGAGCACCGAGGGACACGCCTCACACGCGTGAGCACCGAGGGACACGCCTCACACGCGTGAGCACAGAGGGACACGCCTCACACGCGTGAGCACAGAGGGACACGCCTCACACGCGTGAGCAAAGAACCACCGTGCTCAGCTGCAGCTGCCAGCAGACACCTTCCCCACCAATGAAACGCCTCGACGATGAACACGTGTGCCTGGAGCGTTTCAGGTTGACCAGTGTAAGGTTCAAGCGTGTGCCACCAGCGTCCCACCTGAGAGATCAAAGGGCTTCTTCCTAGAAGGTAGATCAACACTAGTTCATTCATGTCAGTGTCACCACACTGAATACTGTGCCAGTTTAAGAAGTCTGTCTGAGCCGAGATTGGGCCGAGATTGGGCCGAGCTTTTACAGAACTGGATATATTGGTTTGGTTTACCTGGGTCTCTTTTTTGTTTAGGCTCTACTGATCTGTTGTATAGTGTGAAGTATAGTTGTATAGTATACTACATTTATAGTGTATAGTGTAGTGTGTAGTATAGTGGTGTAGTATATACTACATTTATGGTGTATAGTGTAGTGTGTAGTATAGTGGTGTAGTATACTACATATATGGTGTATAGTGTAGTGTGTAGTATAGTGGTGTAGTATACTATATATATGGTGTATAGTGTAGTATAGTGGTGTGGTATACTACATTTATGGTGTATAGTGTAGTGTGTAGTATAGTGGTGTAGTATATACTACATTTATGGTGTATAGTGTAGTGTGTAGTATAGTGGTGTAGTATACTACATATATGGTGTATAGTGTAGTGTGTAGTATAGTGGTGTAGTATACTATATATATGGTGTATAGTGTAGTGTGTAGTATAGTGGGGCAGTCATGGTCTGGTGGTTAGGGAACCAGTCTTGTGACCGGAGGGTCGTGGGTTCGATTCCCAGGCCTGAGGCCATGACTGAGGTGCCCTTGAGCAAGGCACCTAACCCCAACTGCTCCCCTGGGCGCCGGGCTAGGGCTGCCCACCGCTCTGGGCACGTGTGCACCACAGCCCCCTAGTTATCACTAGTGTGTGTGTGTGTGTGTGTGTGTGTGTGTGTTCTGACTGCACAGATGGGTAAATGCGGAGGACAAATTTCGATTGGGGTGAAAATCACAATTGACAATGTGGCTTGACTTAACTTAGTGGCGTGGTATACTACATTTATGGTGTAGTGTGTAGTATAGTGGTGTAGTATATACTACATTTATGGTGTATAGTGTAGTGTGTAGTATAGTGGTGTAGTATACTACATTTATGGTGTATAGTGTAGTGTGTAGTATAGTGGTGTAGTATACTACATTTATGGTGAATAGTGTAGTGTGTAGTATAGTGATGTAGTATACTACATATATGGTGTATAGTGTAGTGTGTAGTATAGTGATGTAGTATACTACATTTATGGTGTATAGTGTAGTATACTACATTTATGGTGTATAGTGTAGTGTGTAGTATAATGGTGTAGTATACTACATTTATGGTGTATAGTGTTGTGTGTAGTATAGTGATGTAGTATACTACATATATGGTGTATAGTGTAGTGTGTAGTATAGTGATGTAGTATACTACATTTATGGTGTATAGTGTAGTGTGTAGTATAGTGGTGTAGTATATACTACATTTATGGTGTATAGTGTAGTGTGTAGTATAGTGGTGTAGTATACTACATTTATGGTGTATAGTGTAGTGTGTAGTATAGTGGTGTAGTATACTACATTTATGGTGTATAGTGTAGTGTGTAGTATAGTGATGTAGTATACTACATATATGGTGTATAGTGTAGTGTGTAGTATAGTGATGTAGTATACTACATTTATGGTGTATAGTGTAGTATACTACATTTATGGTGTATAGTGTAGTGTGTAGTATAATGGTGTAGTATACTACATTTATGGTGTATAGTGTTGTGTGTAGTATAGTGATGTAGTATACTACATATATGGTGTATAGTGTAGTGTGTAGTATAGTGATGTAGTATACTACATTTATGGTGTATAGTGTAGTGTGTAGTATACTACATTTATGATGTATAGTATAGTGTGTAGTATAGTGGTGTAGTATACTACATTTATGGTGTATGGTGTATAGTGTAATATAATGGTGTAGTATACTACATTTATGGTGTATAGTGTAGTGTGTAGTATAGTGGTGTAGTATATACTACATTTGTGGTGAATAGTGTGTATAGTGTTTTATTAAGGCATTTTAGAGCCTCTCCGGGCTCCTGTGCAGTGGTCTGGGTGGTTCTGCAGCGGTTCCTGCCTGGGAGACGTTGGACTGGGTCTTCTCTGCGCTGGGCTCGGTGTCGTTCTTGTCCCCGAGGATCCCCTGCACCTGGTACTCCAGCACATAGCTGTCAATAAAGCGCTCCAACTCCTCGATCTCCTGCGAGCGGGTGCTCCCCGCCTCCGACGACGCCGATGCCACCGACGAGCTCTCCATGGCAACCAGCGCGCTGCAGGGGAGGGAGGGAGGGAGGGGCTGGGGGCCTGTGGGCCTGTGGGTGGGGCAAAGGGGAAAAAAGTGGGGACATGTTAGATTTCAGGGTTTTGGTGCTATAAGCGATTGGTTCAGGTAACACTGCACATTGTTCTGATCATTTTCTGGTCATAATTAATGAGTATAAAACCAAAATAAAGCTTCATGCAATTTTATGACTTCATTATTTATAAAGAGTCTTTCACACAGAAGAGCATCAACCCCACTGTTCCCAGCACGATCATCTCCTCTCTCTCAATTACGAGGTCAGGTTTTAATAGGAGCCCCACTTAACAGCTCTGGGTGACATCTGAGCGTTCAACCCATAGTGAAACCGCCCACCCAGACCGTGCCTACACTGCTTCACCAGGGGAGGCAGCAGAGAGCGCAGAGAAAAGCACCGTTTAGGTTACACCAGGATTCAGGGAGGGAACTCTCGTCAGACCGACAGCCTGCTGGGGGTGAAGGGTGTTTTGTGTATAGTTCACCATCTGTATTTACACACTTAACATCTCCGCTCACTCCACCATCACTCACTCCTGTATGCTCAAAATACTTCCCTGTGTTCTTCTGCCCCAACTCCTGTGTTCTTCTGCCCCAACTCCTGTGTTCTTCTGCCCCAACTCCTGTGTTCTTCTGCCCCAACTCCTGTGTTCTTCTGCCCCAACTCCTGTGTTCTTCTGCCCCAACTCCTCTCCACGTCGGCCAGCGAATGCAGCCCTGGGTCTGCAGTCAACTCCCTGTCCCCCTAAACCTGTCATGTCCACCTTCCTATTTCCTCTTCTGTCCTGTATAGACTCACCTTAACCCTTTGTTCAAATAGGGAGAGAGAGAGAGAGAGAGAGATTGTAAACGTCTCTCATGTCCAGTCTGAGCCAAAGAGGATTAGCCACTGGAGCAGAGCGGCCAGATACAAATAAACACCAGCACACAAAATGTCCATTCAACACAGCCACTGAGTTCACCCAGGTACACGGGGGCAGTATCCTAGGTGATGGGGTATCCTTGCAGAGGGGAGGGGAGGTCTCAGCAGTCCTGCCCTGGACTGTGAGGCCTCTCATTGACACTGGCCAGAATCGTGCACCCACCACCCAAACAGGGTTGTCCGTGCGGAAAAACTCTCCAGTTCTGATAACAACAACACTAATAAATAAATCAATAACGTTTAGAGTGGAGTGGACAAAATGGAGGCTCACGCACGTGATCCAACTGCTCAGTTCTGTACAGGTTCCCTATTGGCCAATTACTTTGGCTGCTTTTATGGATACTATGCAGATGAAGCCTGTGCTTATATTGAAGGGACCACAAAGAAGACAATTAGCCCAGTGAGCTGAGCAGGATGGGGGGGGGGGGAGCCCTGAAGCCAGCCAGCTGTCAATCATCAGAACATCACACACTGGTGACGGTGCGCTCTGCTTTATACAGGCCTCTGTTCTTACAACCCAACACTCAGTATCAAAAACTCTACAGTGCCACACAGTGAAACCCCAAACATCACTTCAACCAATCCAGAAGTCCTTTATTCTTAAGAAAGTTCTATTCCCATTCAGTCCTTTATTTTAAGTTATTTCCAAAAGCCACGAAACACAACATCCAGCGTCAGTAGAGCAAAACCACAAATACCAATTGTGAAGTTTAGCAGTGGACATGCGGACAAAAGCAACACTGCACCATTAGCCATTATGCAGAAGGACCAGAGATGGGTGGAGCCTGTGTTCAGACATCATGGAACTGTTTTGTGTCTTCAGCAGTCAGCACAGCATCATGCTATGGGGTAATAGAATCACAACATGGGCAAACACAGACGGGTCTGTTAACACCATACATGAGGCAGGGGAAGATATCTGAGGAGGCTTGGTCCAAACCGCTGGTGCCCATCACTGCGATCCACAACGCCATCCACAGTGTGCTGCGTTTATGAAGACCAGCGGTAGGTTAAATGCTACATACAAAAACATGAAGCATTTGGATGATCAAAACCAACTTTACTGTCTACACACAAGCAATGCTGAACACCAAAACAATGTTCTAGAACAGCATTTCCCAGCATTCACCAGGACATCCATTGTTTTGCTCTAAGTACACCTGAATCAAGGAATACTGAATAGCTGGTACAGGTGTGTGTGTACCATATCAACCAAGATTCTACACTTACACAAGTACTTTAAAAACAATGACCCTATCCTGATAAAGTAGCAGCAGGTATGAAACAGCTTTGTGTCATAGTAAACCTGCCTAAAACCTCACAGTAGTGCACAAGACTAATGAGATCATCTGTGAAGAAACATCAGACTCTCCTGGTTCCACCTAGAACTCCTAATGCCATTTGCAAGAATTCACTTTGGCTGAATCAAAACAACCAATCAGAACGAGGAGGAGTGTCCGACAGATGGTCAATCACAGCTAGTACACACACATCCATCACTTGGTCGAGTGTAATCAATGAGTGGCTTCAGGAACTTGGCAGAAGTAATGGATAAATAGCTACCTCTGCCAACTACAGCTTATAGAACAAAGACAATTAAACAGAACATGACAAAAGAAGAAAAGCAAGCTAATCTTACTGTGACGCTAATGTCGAGCTAGCGTTAGCTCGTTTCCAGTGCCAAGGCTGGTGGTTGCTTTATGCGAACGTTGCTGAGAATATCAGTATGACGTGCAAAGGCAGTGGAATGTGTGAGGTGTTTCACGTGTGTCTGTGCTCTCACGGGTAATGTGTGAGGTGTTTCACGTGTGTCTGTGCTCTCACGGGTAATGTGTGAGGTGTTTCACGTGTGTCTGTGCTCTCACGGGTAATGTGTGAGGTGTTTCACGTGTGTCTGTGCTCTCACGGGTAATGTGTGAGGTGTTTCACGTGTGTCTGTGCTCTCACGGGTAATGTGTGAGGTGTTTCACGTGTGTCTGTGCTCTCACGGGTAATGTGTGAGGTGTTTCACGTGTGTCTGTGCTCTCACGGGTAATGCGTGAGGTGTTTCACGTGTGCCTGTGCTCTCATGGGTAATGTGTGAGGTGTTTCACGTGTGCCTGTGCTCTCATGGGGAATGTGTGAGGTGTTTCACGTGTGCCTGTGCTCTCATGGGTAATGTGTGAGGTGTTTCACGTGTGCCTGTGCTCTCATGGGTAATGTGTGAGGTGTTTCACGTGTGCCTGTGCTCTCATGGGTAATGTGTGAGGTGTTTCACGTGTGCCTGTGCTCTCATGGGTAATGTGTGAGGTGTTTCACGTGTGCCTGTGCTCTCATGGGTAATGTGCTCTCATGGGTAATTTACCATCCGCAGCTTAAATGTAAACACACTGCACATCATGTTTCCATGTTGTGTATTATTAAAAGCGGTTTAAAAAGCAAACCAGTTATATTCGGGACTAGAATAGAACACAAATACATAAAGGTTTATAACTACTAAATAAAAACAACTAAATAAAATGGCTGCACGAACACACCAGGTGCTCCGGTCCCTGTGCTCTGATGTACTGTGAATGGTGCTACTCTCAGGGCTAAACGCTACTGCTGACCTCCCCAATCTGCACCTGACACCAGCATTGCTGCCCGCAGCTAAAGAGCTCAAAATGACACTGCAGTGCCAGGGAGACTGACGTGCGAGTGTGTGTGTGTCTGTGTGTGTCTGTGTGAAACAGCATGTGAAATGACAACATACATATTGGGTACTTGTTATAAGTGAAGCAATATTTTCCCTGTTCACCCAGTCCCAAGAGTGTCTAATTATACACTTTCATTTTGTATGAAATAAACAAACAAACACATTCTCAGCTACCAAGCTGTGACCAGATTGTGCAAATCATTTTGGATTCATGTATCATGCTAAAATGGCCATTTGGCACGTAGCATAACAGCAAACACATCTGACAAAAAAAAAAAGTGTAAACTGACCTAACAGACCCGTCCATGTGTTTCCTCTTTAAAACAAACGGACCCGGTGGATCCCATTCAAGGGATTCACTACTGAAATTCTTGGCAACCCACAGTCAGTGGGGTTCAGTCCCAGAGCTCTACGCCTGCTTTAGCCGCTTCGTCCTGTTAAGATAAAGTGAAAATCTCCAAACACGTTAATTGTGTCATTGACAGGAGAGATGAAACCCTGTGCCACTGCACATTAGAAAAGGCTCTTCAGAACGAGGTGAACGGCACAGGCAGTCAACGGCACGCGGGAAGCCGAAGAAGAGGACGAGATTCCTTGGAATCACGTTATTTTGCACTGCTGCGGTCGTCACGGCGCAGGGATGCGGTTGCCATGGCGCACAGCTACGGTCATCACAACGCACCAGTATGTTGGTAATGGTGCTATGGTGGAAACGGTGCACGCAAGCAGCTTCCCAGTCCTGGCACAGCACATCACAAACGGCCTCTCGTGGTCTTTGGACCCTTCCTGCAGCCCTCGTGAGCTCGATGTCCCGCAGCCCTCGTGAGCTCGATGTCCCGCAGCCCTCGTGAGCACAACGTCCCGCTCTGACAGGACACCACTGCAGGTGGGGAACCCTGCCCAGCACTTTATTACCTCAAACTCCCCTGACATCAAGGACGTTTACGCGGAGAGACGTGTACCGAAGACCAGCTGTAAAACCATCCGTTTACAATGCTCACGTCTAGACGCAGGACACATCCAGCTCACGTCCTCTAGACTTATGGACAGGTCTTGTCCTCCTGCAGGCAGTCAAGATGGCTAAGCAGATGTGCTAAACAGAAACCAGCAGGTTCACACTCACCTCCCTCCCTCCCTCCCAGCGAGCAGCACTACCCACCCACACCACTGCCCTCAGTCACTTTACACTGCACTCACTTTAATCTGTGCACAGTGCCTCCCCTGACAGAGCTGTTTAAGCTGCTCAGGTATATCACCACATTACAGTGTGACTCCACAGTGAGCACTGTGGCATACGTGTACAGACCCTCCCTGACCTCTAGCCTGCCGTCTACTGCACTGTCCTGCGCTCACAGGTGGTTTAAACATGTTTATAGTTTACTGTGTGTATTTCATGCATTGCTCACACCATCATCTGTATTTAGACAGTTAATAGGCCGTAAATTAAGTAAATTTAAAGTAAATTTGCACTGTTTACACAGATGGCTATACTCTAGTGTATGTGCACTGTTTACACAGATGGCTATACTCTAGTGTATGTGCACTGTTTACACAGATGGCTATACTCTAGTGTATGTGCACTGTTTACACAGATGGCTATACTCTAGTGTATGTGCACTGTTTACACAGATGGCTATACTCTAGTGTATGTGCACTGTTTACACAGATGGCTATACTCTAGTGTATGTGCACTGTTTACACAGGTGGCTATACTCTAGTGTATGTGCACTGTTTACACAGATGGCTATACTCTAGTGTATACACAGTGCACTGTTTACACAGATGGCTATACTCTAGTGTATGTGCACTGTTTACACAGATGGCTATACTCTAGTGTATGTGCACTGTTTACACAGATGGCTATACTCTAGTGTATGTGCACTGTTTACACAGATGGCTATACTCTAGTGTATGTGCACTGTTTACACAGATGGCTATACTCTAGTGTATGTGCACTGTTTACACAGATGGCTATACTCTAGTGTATGTGCACTGTTTACACAGATGGCTATACTCTAGTGTATGTGCACTGTTTACACAGATGGCTATACCCTAGTATACTCTAGTGTATGTGCACTGTTTACACAGATGGCTATACTCTAGTGTATGTGCACTGTTTACACAGATGGCTATACTCTAGTGTATGTGCACTGTTTACACAGATGGCTATACTCTAGTGTATGTGCACTGTTTACACAGATGGCTATACTCTAGTGTATGTGCACTGTTTACACAGATTTACACAGATGGCTGTTTACACAGATACTCTAGTGTAGTGTGCACTGTTTACACAGATGGCTATACTCTAGTGTATGTGCACTGTTTACACAGATGGCTATACTCTAGTGTATGTGCACTGTTTACACAGATGGCTATACTCTAGTGTATGTGCACTGTTTACACAGATGGCTATACTCTAGTGTATGTGCACTGTTTACACAGATGGCTATACTCTAGTGTATGTGCACTGTTTACACAGATGGCTATACTCTAGTGTATGTGCACTGTTTACACAGATGGCTATACTGTTTACACAGATGGCTATACTCTAGTGTATGTGCACTGTTTACACAGATGGCTATACTCTAGTGTATGTGCACTGTTTACACAGATGGCTATACTCTAGTGTATGTGCACTGTTTACACAGATGGCTATACTCTAGTGTATGTGCACTGTTTACACAGATGGCTATACTCTAGTGTATGTGCACTGTTTACACAGATGGCTATACTCTAGTGTATGTGCACTGTTTACACAGATGGCTATACTCTAGTGTATTTGCACTGTTTACACAGATGGCTATACTCTAGTGTATGTGCACTGTTTACACAGATGGCTATACTCTAGTGTATGTGCACTGTTTACACAGATGGCTATACTCTAGTGTATTTGCACTGTTTACACAGATGGCTATACTCTAGTGTATTTGCACTGTTTACACAGATGGCTATACTCTAGTGTATGTGCACTGTTTACACAGATGGCTATACTCTAGTGTATGTGCACTGTTTACACAGATGGCTATACTCTAGTGTATTTGCACTGTTTACACAGATGGCTATACTCTAGTGTATGTGCACTGTTTACACAGATGGCTATACTCTAGTGTATGTGCACTGTTTACACAGATGGCTATACTCTAGTGTATGTGCACTGTTTACACACAGATGGCTATACTCTAGTGTATGTGCACTGTTTACACAGATGGCTATACTCTAGTGTATGTGCACTGTTTACACAGATGGCTATACTCTAGTGTATGTGCATACACAGATGGCTATACTCTAGTGTATGTGCACTGTTTACACAGATGGCTATACTCTAGTGTATTTGCACTGTTTACACAGATGGCTATACATTCTCTTATACGCCTGGGTCTGGTTGTTCTCTTATACGCCTGGTCCTCAATGAGGTTATCCTGTGTTAATTTATTAGGAATCATTAGTTGTCCTGACTGGAATCGTTATACTTGATTCAGGGTGGGTTCACCTGAATTGGGTTCATTACAGCAGACACTGTGCACTCCCACAAGCATCAAAGTCAGCAAAATACTAACCAACTCCACAGGTGTCAATGGTTGTTAGCACAGCTAGCATTTACACACTCTTGAGGCTTCTCCAGCCAGGGTGAAGCCACGTGGGCCTCAGACATAGAGATGTGTGTCGGGGACGTGGTGCAGGGCACAGCTGCCTAGAGACCCTGGAGCAGAAAACAAGCTACTGGAGGACTGGGGAGACACTGGAGAAGATCAGAGACCACTGGCTAAAATCAGGACACCCCCCCACCCCATGAGAGGCCATGTTTCACACAAGCTCTTCGGCATTAGTTTGCTAATGGAACAGCAGAAGTATGGCAGGACAGTGGATAGTGGTAGTGTGTGTGTGGGGGGGGGGGGGATTCACGAGCATATGTGCGTCTGGCCTTTGTTGTCGCGATGCAACCATGTGTCATCCTCCAATCAGTTTTCGCAGCCACATGGTCAGAATGTGCCATCATCCTCCCCTCCCCCAGCCTCTCCCCTCCCCTCCACCCTCGCATCTCCCCTCCCCCAGCCTCTCCCCTCCCCTACACCCTCGCATCTCCCCTCCCTCTCCCTTCCCCCACCCTCTCCCCTCCAACACCCCCAGCCTCTCCCTCCCCTCCACCACCCCCACCCTCTCCCCTCCCCGTGTGTGTGTGTGTGTGTGTGTGTGTGTGTGTGTGTGTGTGTGTGTGTGTGTGTGTGTGTGTGTGTGTGTGTGTGTGTAGGTGTGTGTGTGTGTGTGTGTGTGTGTGTGTGTGTGTGTGTGTGTGTGTGTGTGTGTGTGTGTGTGTGTGTGTGTGTGTGTGTGTGTGTGTGTGTGTGTGTGTGTGTGTAGGTGTGTGTGTGTGTGTGTGTGTGTGTGTGTGTGTGTGTGTGTGTAGGTGTGTGTGTGTGTGTGTGTGTGTAGGTGGGTGTGTGTGTTGTGTGTGTGTGTGTAGGTGGGTGTGTGTGTGTGTAGGTGGGTGTGTGTGTGTGTAGGTGGGTGTGTGTGTGTGTGTGGGTGTGGGTGTACTGTTTATGGGAGGGGTGGGAGGTGGAGGGACAAAGGAGAGCTGAGTGTTGGAGGCAGATCTGCTGCTGGGTCTGCTGGTGAAATCTGCCTGCCCAGATACACCCACTAACCCCCAATGTACTGCCCCGATACACCCTGAACTAAACACCCACTAACCCCCAATGTACTGACCAGATACACCCCAAACTAAACACCCACTAACCCCCAATGTACTGCCCTGATACACCCTGAACTAAACACCCACTAACCCCAATGTACTGCCCCGATACACCCTGAACTAAACACCCACTAACCCCCAATGTACTGCCCTGATACACCCCAAACTAAACACCCACTAACACCCAATGTACTGCCCCGATACACCCTGAACTAAACACCCACTAACCCCAATGTACTGCCCCGATACACCCTGAACTAAACACCCACTAACCCCCAATGTACTGCCCAGATACACCCTGAACTAAACACCCACTAACCCCCAATGTACTGCCCTGATACACCCTGAACCAAACACCCAATAACCCCCAATGTACTGCCCAGATACACCCTGAACTAAACACCCACTAACCCCCAATGTACTGCCCAGATACACCCTGAACTAAACACCCACTAACCCCCAATGTACTGCCCTGATACACCCAAAACTAAACACCCACTAACCCCCAATGTACTGCCCTGATACACCCTGAACTAAACACCCACTAACCCCCAATGTACTGCCCAGATACACCCTGAACTAAACACCCACTAACCCCCAATGTACTGCCCTGATAGACCCTGAACTAAACACCCACTAAACCCCAATGTACTGCCCTGATAGACCCTGAACTAAACACCCACTAACCCCAATGTACTGCCCTGATAGACCCTGAACTAAACACCCACTAAACCCCAATGTACTGCCCTGATAGACCCTGAACTAAACACCCACTAACCCCCAATGTACTGCCCTGATACACTCCAAACTAAACACCCACTAACCCCCAATGTACTGCCCTGATACACCCTGAACTAAACACCCACTAACCACCAATGTACTGCCCAGATACACCCCAAACTAAACACCCATTAAGACCTATTGGAGACCTACGTGTGGCGGTCTTTACGACAGTTTGAACTATAACCCTTGTGACAGCTAAAATGTTCTCTTTGTCCAAAACCGAGCATGCAAAACACACCATAGATTGGTGCATCACAATGGCTCAAAGACCCAGAAGTCCAAACTGTCCCCCCTTGCACACGTTCCATTCGGCACACGTCCCATCCACCAAACGTCTCCCCGCCTCAGCCATGGAGATGTCCACCCTGCACATGTCCCCCCGCCTCAGCCATGGAGATGTCCACCCTGCACATGTCTCCCCGCCTCAGCCATGGAGATGTCCACCCTGCACACGTCTCCCCCGGCTCAGCAATGGAAAGAAGCTCCCTGCGATGCTGTCCATGCTGACGTGGGACAGAGGGGGTCTGGGTAGTGGATTTCATATCGCGGTGTCTAATTTGCACAGGAATGACAGTGCAGCAGCAGCAAAACGCAGAGGGTTACAGGCTCATCACCACTGCAGAGAGCGCAGAAACACGACCGCGTCATTTCATCAGCATGCCCACTAGACACAGTGCAAGTCATTGAAATACGATGGCACAGGATTATACAGCGATGGTCGCGCTCGCAGGCTACAGACAGCCCTCGCAGGCTACAGACAGCCCTCGCAGGCTACAGACAGCCCAGACAGTAGGTAGAGCCATGGTGATTGCTGGTGTTCTCCTGCCACATGCCTCATCTCTGCAGAGACACGTCACAGGGAGGGACAGTGGGTGTTTGGAGTCTCTGGGGACGCGTCAGACACGGACGAGAGTGACGAGCCAGTTCCCTTTAAACCAGATGATTTCTGGGGGCAATGTGAAAGTCTTCAGGTGCCTTACGCTTGCACCAGGTTACCCCCCCCCCCCCCACCTCGGGCTCATTTGTGCTGGTCTACATGTCCCCCCCACCCTTAAGCTACACATGCCCTGGTCCTCCATGCACATGTATCTCTGTCCATATCAGTATTTCTGTGTCTGGCCCTTTGGTCTGTTTTTGTGTATTTTGACTACGGATGTGATTATGGATTTACCTGTGTGTGCTTTGGAGCCTGTGGCCCGATACGATGACGCATGGTGGATTTGAACCTCAACACCAGCCCAGCAGGAGGCTCCTCTCTGAGCATGCCCCTGTAGAGGCAGCCTCCAGAAGCCCCAGAACAACACAACATGGTCATGTGACCACTGACCCAGAACGCCATTTGGTGAAAGAAATATTAGTCAAATTAAACACTGTAATGCTAATCTTAAATTCCTGTAATAACCGTAAATTAGAGATCAGTACAAAAGGATTTTACTAATAATCTCGTAAGATGGAATCGTTAATGGTCAGACATGATGAAGCACAGATAAGGTTATGGTTATGGATACAGCCCATTTCTCCAACACATTGGAGAGCACTGCTCTAACGAGTCAATTGGTCTCCTATCTCAGTCCTGTATCGCTCACCAAACCGGAGCAGCGTGATGTGATGTGAGCTGTGTGATTTACCGATATGAATTTACCAATCGCAGCATCCGACTGCAGGACACAAAGTTTGCAAGATATTATTTTTCAAGCGTAGCTTTGATTTATCTTCCTGAGCATATTTATTTGACACAGGACAGTAACAGAGTGTTTAAGATGTCGTCAGTTTCAATCCCTGCTGCCATTAATTTAATAGCCCTCTTTCTTGAAGCCAAGACATTGCAGACATTATGAGGAGATGTGTGTGCACCTCCTGTGGAGGTAGTGTCAGCTGCCTCTGCTAACGGATCCGGTTACTGATGACTTAACTGCATGACACGCCGTGATGGACGTGTGGTCCGGAATGCCAGCAGAACAGAACTCGTGACACCAGGAAGGCCCAGGGCTGGGTTTGGACTGACAGCAGCGTGTCCAGCCATGACTGCCGCCCTGATTACGCCCTTCACACTCTCTGCACATCATCTCTGAGCCCGGCTGACAGCAAGCTGTCAGTTAACACGGCACGAGCTGAAGTCTGTCTCAGACTCACAGACCTGTAGAATAGGAGTGTCAAAACCAGGATTTGTTCAGGATTCTGCTATATGGAGCCAACTGGGCTGGAAGCCGAAATATAAAACCCCACCTTGTGTGCGTCTGCCCTCTCTGCATTACGACTGCACACACTCTCGGTGCTGGGAAATGGGAGAGGAACACAGGAGAGTAATAGAGAAAATGAAGGCGTTCTTGCAAACATGGGCCTCAGAACGGCAGCGCAGTAGCTGCTGCAGTAATAATGCATGACTGTGTGCCTACGGAGACCCCACACCCAACCACCAAACGCCCCAGAACACCGAGCTGGCTCCGCCAGGACATTTGGAAGGCATCACCCAGCCTGGCAGGCTAATAACCAGCACTTCCTCAACGAAGCTTCACAGAGATCAAAGCTGCCGTGACTATGATCCTCACACGAGGCCTTCAAGGCGCACAAGCTTAGGAAGAGGCCTTTCAGTTTTCAACGATGACACCGTGTCATCGTGTGCTCGGAGACTTGAGCAGAGAGAGTTCAGCTGCAACGCCGATCGGGCCGATCCGCGATGCGAATCTCACATTACGGCGTGCCCTGCATAAATCATCACATGATGATGATCAAAAATTACGAGCCAGTCACCACTAATCAGCTGTCGACTGGCGTGCCAAAGAAGGAAACATCGCTCCATGTCATACGCTGGATGACAGCAGAGCCATTGTTTCCTGGTGCCCCCACGGCACGTCGGGAGCAGATCAGGGTCGGGAGAAGGAGCTGAGATGCGCTTCTCCGAGTCCTCAGTAACAATTCACACATTCAGAATGGAATACACAGAACCCAGACATAAACTTAACTTAAACATGTGGGCGTATAAGTTGACACATTTTTGTCACTTGTGATTTTCACCCCAATCGAAATTTGTCCTCTGAATTTACTGATCTGTGCAGTCAGATCACACACACACACACACACACACACACACACACACACACACACAAGTGATCACTAGGGGGCTATGGTGCACACGTGCCCAGAGCGGTGGGCAGCCCTAGAGCTGACACCCCGGGAGCAGTTGGGGTTAAGTGTCTTGCTCAAGGGCACCTCAGTCATGGCCTCAGGCCTGAGAATCAAACCCATGACTGCCCGATGTTGATTTGTATGTTACAGACATGCAGTCAAGCATGTGTGTGTGGGCACTGGCGCATGTGTGTGTACACAAGTCAGGCACACACAGAGTGTTTGGAATGTCACTGAGGGCACTGCCTCTCACTCTTCTGAGTGTGTGGGTTAACTGTCCTGAGCCAAACTGCAGCTAGAAGCACTCCAGGCTACCAGCAGGTCACTGGACGGTGCTGGCTGAACCCAGCTGCCCCCTCCACCACAGCTACAACCCCATACAGTGCTGGAGGCTTTTCAGTTCTCCACTTTATCCCATGTACATTTTCCCCCTCACAATAACATAACAGGATTTTTCAAGGCAGTGCAACAGTTAAATATGTTCATGGTCTCCACCTGCATACTTGACAGTTTAACAGGCCATAATCTTCAACCTCCAGTGGCCTCACATTTCAGCAGAGCTCAGTAGTAAATCACCCCCAGAACAACAAATAGATCACTCACTTCAAGCAGGAATGTGTCACGGATGGCACACCTGACCCTGTCCAGCAACACGGCACGCGGGCCTCTGCACACAGCAGACATCCAGCCTGTGTCGGATGTTTTTAGACAGACCACACAGTGAGCAGGGGCCACGCCGGAGCCCACATGTCCGCCGTGCTGCCCTGTTGAGGGACGCAGCTGAGGCGGTGAGCTAGTGCTGCTGGGGGAGCAGAGGGTGGCTGACTTTCAGCACTGACTTAAGCAACTTAAGTACAGACACACACACACACACACACACACACACGACTTACGTCAGTGACATATTTTAATAAATATGATATACCGATATGTATAACTCCCTTTAAACAGCCTGATGCATTTCAGCAGTCCCTCTGTGCCGCTGTGAGAGCCATCTGATCATCTTAAGATCTGTGAGCACTGGCTAAACCTGACTTACCACTGGCAGTATATCTCAGCATGCAAACACATACACACACGCGCACACAGACACACACACATTACATGTATATCCTTGTAAAAGCCCTGAAACTTCGAATGCACTGTAGAGCCAAATAACTGCACCACTGCTGCGCTGTGTCACGTCTGTTGTCATGTCTGTGTCAACAAATGAAATGACAATGACATTTCAAAAGGGCTGAGAAAGGGTGTTAAACAGAATGCACTCTTAATTGCACTTTGTTCTTTGAGATTCCCTACAGGAACACCCAAAAAACACCCAGACGCACACATCCGCTTCAATGAGGAATGAATGGATCAGAGCAGAGTGGCTACTGAAGCCATTGTGAAGGTGGGTGGTTCTGGACCTCTGCTTGTAAATCCTAAATTCGATGTCAACAAGCTTCTGAGTGGTGGTGGTGGTGGTACAGTCCCTGTGTGAACCAAAGAGACATGTAAACATGTCCATCATAATCTGCAAACCTTTTTTGTTTTGTTTTCCTGCGATTTTGACATTTTATTAGTCAAGCATGGCTCATTTAACACAAGCAGAGGATGGGTAGTGAAGTGTGTGTGTTATGTCAACCCACATGTGATTTGAGAGAAACTGGGTTGCAGAACACAGTCATACACCACTGAAGATGCACAGTCATCTTCATCACCTCAATAAGCCCATGGTGTTTACTGGTTCACACACCACTCTGAGCACGTAGAAAGGCCACATCTCTGTTCTAGTAAATGAAGCTTGATCGAGACAGGCCGAACAAGCAAGCTTTCATATTCTCTCTCTCTCTCTCACACACACACATCCCTAATTGTAGAATGGCTCAGACTTCCGTTATGTAGCTATGGCCAATACACCAGCGAACGAGAACTGCTGTTTGCGCATGCTCAGTATGCTTTATTAAATGATGGACCAATGCGGTTGCTCAGCTAAACCTAGCAGTGTTTTGGTTCAATGGACAAATACACACTACATATTTAGCTAGACGATTAGCTGGTAAGAATAAACGAAAGACCAGCGCACTCAACGTCCCAAGTATCACAATAACATCTGTATACGACAGAGCGACCACATTAGCCAACAGCGCTAATGTAAAAAAAAAAAAAAACACCCAGCGGGTCCAGACAAACAGCTCCATCAACCAGGTCACACGCCTCACCACAGGACACCTCGAGTTACAGGGAGCCCTCTGCTTTGTTCTCTGTCCGACAACGTCCCGAAAACACGGTCTAATAAAAGAGACGGGCTGCTTTCAGTCTGTTTTCGTTAACAAAGGTGATGTAGACGTGGGTGTGTGTGTGGCTAGCCATGCTAACCAGCTGCCCCGTACCGGACGACGCTGTCGCTACGCGGGCGCCTAGCAACCAGTTTTCACTGCCGCGCGAGCGCTAGCTAGGCTTAGCTTAGCTGTACAACTTTAGAGAAGCAAAACGGTGCCACTGGATTATATAAATAAATCAAATAATGCACAGAAAAAAGAAATACATTACGAGACTGAGCTAAGTTGAGGTAAACTGTGCTGGAGTGTAGCACAGAAGCACACCAAACCGGGCTTGTTCGTTAGCTAGCTTGCCTAGCCAACTCGCTTAGTTAGCTAGCATGCTAGCTGGACAGTAACCGTCTAGCTGGCTAACGCGCCTACTAATATTGACAGACGTCCGTACAACACTGATGTCAACAGGTTTACAGCAAAACAAAAGCAGCCGGCCTCTGTGTCGTCTTAAATAACAACAAATCTCGTTCAAGCGCATTTTTGAAAACCTACATGTGTAGGTCTAGCGAAGACAGCAACGCTTTAACCCAAACTAGCTAGCTAATTAGCCAACTAGCTACATAAAAAGAGAGAGAGAAGCCACACTGACAGCTAGCTTAGCTACCAGCTGGCCACAAGGTGTTACTACAAGTTGCACAAAATCCGGAAAATTGGATCAAGCAAAGGCGAAAACACTCTAAACCGGTTAAAGGCATTCTTAACTTCCCCTTCCATAGACAATGAAGGAACACGGATACTCACCCAAAATAACGACTCAGGTTGATGGGGGGGAATCCGGGGTGGTCACACGGTGTAAATCTGCCGTGTCATGAGAGTATTTTTCGTGGCGAGAAACGGTTACGGGGAAGATGAGGCAGCGTCCCTGACACAAGGAGGGAGAACACAGGAATGTGACGTCTCGTCGGATTGGCGGAGGACACGTGTGTGTTGACTCGGGAATTGTGGGAAGCGAAGTGTTTTGAAAGTAGTTCTGCCGAGCATACATTTCGTTATTACACGTGGCACACGAAGAATGACGTCCAGGTCTATACATCTATCTTACAATACAATATTTTTTGTAAGAAAGGCAACAATAAGAAACAGAAGATTACGAAACGTCCATGTTGTTTTGTGTGACACACGGTTTCCTGGTTGAATTCACCCTGTCAAAGATCAAACGTTATTATAACAAACGGTAAATTATTGTACCGGATATTAATGGTTGTTTTCATATATAATAGATCATAAGAAAGGTTAATCGCCTATTTACAGTCGGATAATTTTGCTCTGATATTTGTTGCCCCCTAGTGGCATTATCTGTAACGTGTCACCTTGCTTTCATCTGTATTCACCGTCCTGTAGTGTGCAGAGACGAAATACTATGGGCTAAGTAAATATATAAAAACAAATAATAACAAATTTTAATGATATTCTTAATGATTCATATATTCTTACTATAATAAGCAGAAACATGGTATCAACAAAATTATTAAGTTATTTTATTAATTAATTTTATTCATTACACATGAAGTTTAGTGTCTCTGACTTTCTTATTTTAATCATAAACTTAATACTACTACTACTACTACTAATCCTACTACTACTAATAATAATATGTATTATTATTATTATGCTGTATTATTTTATGATGATGATTATTATTATCATAAGTATTACAAAAGCGCATTTTCAAAACGAAGAGTGTGACTGCTTCTTTCAGGCATTCCTTGCAAGTACACACACACACAGACACACACACACACACATGCACATATGTGCCCCCCAGTATGTACACTCACACACACACACACACACACACACACACACACACACACACACACATTACATTTTCCATGAAGGTCACAGAACCCAATGTCCCCATGTTACTCTCCAACACTCTACAGTTGCTTTTCACATGTTTTTTAAGAACTTTTCTCATCTACAACAACACAGCAGAGCTGAGTATCTCCCAAACACTCAAGCGCACACACACACACACACACAGATCCAAATCTCTTAAGCATGCATGGACGCCCACACACATACACACACACACACATACACACACACACACACACACATACATATGCACAGTCAGAAGTCTCCTGAAGTTCCACACTCTCCAGATGGCTCTGACACTTTAGCTGTCGCTGTCAGAGACTAATTAATCTTCCTGGTGAGATCCATCTTCCCGCAGACTTCCAGCACCCAGCCACAGTTCCCACCCTCTTCCTTTATCATCCCTCCATCCTCCATCACTTTGTCTCGCCATCTTTCACCTCCCTAGAATACCTGACACTGGCGCACGCCACCACACACGCTTCCCCTGCTCTGAAGTGTGCTAATATCACAAATACGTCATTACTGTTAGCGCTGTGAAGGGGAACAATATCAGAATCTTTTATATTTAAATTCAATTAAACATAAAACAACTCAACACCATGGTATGTATGTGTGTGTACATATATATATATATATATATATATATATATATATTATATATTGCCAAAAGTATTCGCTCACCTTCCTTCAATATGACGTTGGTCCACCCTGGAGTGTGTTTATGGGGATTGTTGCATTGCACTTGGTGATGTATGGCTTGGATGCAGCTGCTCGACCATGGAAACCCATTCCATGAAGCTCTCTGTGCACTGTTCTTGAGCTAATCTGAAGGCCACATGAAGTTTGGATGTCTATAGTGATTGACTCTGCAGAAAGTTGCCGACCTCTTCACACTATGCGCTTCAGCATCCACTGACCCGCTCCGTCAGTTTACGTGACCTACCACTTCATGGCTTTGTTGCTGTCATTCTTAAACAATTTTCTTATAATACAGCTGACAGTTGACTAAAATATTTAGGAGCGAGGAAATTTCATGATTGGATTTGTTGCACAGGTGGCATCCTATAACAGTTCCACGCTATTTTAGTATATATTAAAAATTATATGTAAGTACACAAGGTTTCCAGAGGAACTTGAAACATCTCAGACAGAGGTCCTTCAGCTCCATCAAGCCAAGTGCTTCTGAAGTATATTTTAGCCACAAATAAGTAAACAAATGAATACATAAACTACAGTAATATTAAAAGCTACAGGTACGTTAACTAATATTATTGCCTAATAGATATAGTGTATGAATTGTGTTGCCTCTCACCCTGCTTCTTTCATTAGATTACATTTCATTTCAGGACATTTCCCTCTGGAGCAGTGTGGATGGGCAGTGCTGGTGGCCATATGAATGTTGTGTTTGTTTCTGTGGGAGTTTAATCTAGGGTTCTGTCGTTAGCACCGTGCAGGCCATGTCAGTGAATGGGTCGGTAGTGAGCAGGCCCATGTTGATTGTTTGAACTGAACATTGATGTTTGTGCGCGTGCGTGTGTGTGTTTGTGTGTCTTTAACACTATTCTAGCTCTCCCACGTGGATTCTCTCACTACTGAGGTCACAGATCTCCTGACACTGCACAACAGGAGAAAAACAGTGTAATTTGGACACATTTTTAGAGGCAAAGACCTGCACGGTAGTTTCAGTATAATTTCCCAATTTTCAACATTGTTCAGTTAAAATCATGGTGAAGGTAAGAACGGGCTTCCTTTGTGCTGACAAAACCCAAACAAACAGGAAATAAAGGAAAGGAACGGAAAGAGAGAGACACACAGGAAGGAGGGAGAGAAGGAGGAGGAAGAAGAAGAAAGAGGAGAGAGAGAGAGATTGCAGTGAGAAGGCGAAAGCGACTGGACGTCTATGTGAGGCAGTAATTAGTGAGAAAGAGTCAGTAATGCGATTTCCAGGAGGCTGTGGCCAGGGTCTAAAACAGGCCAAACTCTAAACATGGCAGCAGCCAACATGGTCTGTTCCCTCCCCAGAGCCTGACTGGAACCCCATCTGTAAAGCTAAATACATCACCCTCCCCACCTGCCATTATTACATTTATGGCATGACGCTGCTACACATCTGGCTTTGAGACCAAATGCCCCTAGTGTGACCAGAAGCTGTAACAGTCTCTGCTGGGTTTCGATTTAGCAGCTGTAAGGTGTCTGAGCAGGGCAGAGTTTGACCCATACTCCAGTCACATGACTTGCACTTTGTACTGTGTAGTGTTTCTTAACAGTCAAACAGACAAGACAGACAGACAGACGTAGATAGATAGATAGACAGACAGACAGACAGACAGAAAGACGTTCAACTAGACAATCAGGCGTTGTTGCACAGGTGTCCCTGTCAGATAAGACGTTCAATGTGAACTTATCTCTTTAGCCAGCAGGTGGGGACATTAGGCCATCCAGACCATCTAGTTAGACGCACGGCCCACAGTGTGTGAGCAGACGGCAATTTGCGGCGAGAGCTCAGTCCAGACAGCTCGAGACTCCCGCGTTACCATACGTAGCCTCCTTTACAATATGCCTACGTAGATATCAGGCTTCCTGTTTTTCCATTGCAATACATTAAATAGAAAAAAACTGCACTACCTAGAAATAACTGGCTTCTTATCTTATTTCGATTCCGAGAGTAAAAATGCCGAGCACAACTCGGATCCCTCTGTTCTGTTCTACTCTGCTCTCAGGTTGCCAGGTGCTGCGCCGCTGGGACTCCGCTCCCCCTGCTGGCGTACTGGGGTACTGCGGTAGACCCCCTGCTGTGAGCGCTGCCGGTGCTGTTCGCTGGTTGAGCGTGTGTGAGTGTGTGAGCACCCGTTGAGTAGGTGGGTGAGCTGGAAGGGAGTGGGAGAGGTGGGAAGGGGGCAGATGGACTGAGGAGAGAAGTTCGTGAAGGAGAGAGAAGGTGTCAGGTAGTCAGGAAGGGAGGGGTTGTGGAAGCACAAGTCTCTCCTGATAATGAACTTAGAGTGAGAACACCACACTTTATAAACCCGCCATTCTGCCTTTTTACTTCTCTGTAAATTTTCTACCATATGTGTATCACATTCTAATGAAACTCTTTTTTTTTCCTGAGAGGAACAGGCAAACACGTCGGTCACAGGCTTCTCTAGTTCAGCTGTAGGCCTGTTACCATGTAAACCAGAAACGCACATGTTAAAATAGACCCTCTTCTCCTGGGCGCACAGGCCAGACTACCTCTGGTCATTCCTATTTAATTGACACCACAAGGGCATATTCTGTTTTAGTGTTAAAGTGTTTGTTGGAGAATGTGGTTTTATTGATGTTCTGTGTTATATAGTCTTTGTCTGGGCATCTCATATTGAGTGTGTGTGTGTGTGTGTGTGTGTTTGCATATGTCTCTTCCTGGCATAGTCTGACACAAAACACCCTTGTAGCTAACAGACAGAGCCACGTGTCATCCACTTTAAATGTAACGGTGCCCCGATTCTCAGGGTCTGGCACCCACCCACCGTGTCCATAAATGGCTCTCTGTAAAACACATCAGTTCATTTGTTAAGTTTGTTGTCTTCCACTCTCCTTTTCTCTTGGCTGAAAAAAAAAGTTACTGTTATCCTCTCACCGCGGTGTTGAGACGTGTGAATCCACAACACCTTTTTACTTACATGCCAAGCGACACAAACCAAAACTCGTTAGCGAGAACTCCCACCAAAAACAAAGGTGCTAATTATTCTGTGTTAATCTGTACACATGTGGGTCTGTATTCCTGCACCTGAAGGTCAGCACAGAAACTCTGTAGGCACGGTGCTCCCCTGCGCCCCTCTCTCCCCAGGACTTATATATCGTTACATTGTCACAGTACAACACATGCTCATATAACAATAATCCCCCAACGGACTTGCCATTGCATAAGAGTAAATTACAAATGTTGCATCCCTTGAGAGTTTGGTGTCAGTTTAAATCCACACACACCCTATTCTACTGTGCATGTGTGTGTGTGTGTGTGTGAAAGAGAGACAGAGAGACAGAGAGAGGGAGGGAGGGAGGGAGGGAGGGCCTTCAGAAAGAGTTCCGTGTTTCGGTTGTCCTGTCAGAGTGATGTTTGAAGGAACATGCCCTGTTTCGTCTGAGGGGGCTAAATGAAATCACGCCACACTGGATATTCAAGGTTCCAGCAAAGCCACAACCCATCCCACACAAAGAGTAATGACCTCAACAGCCTGGCGAATCATTAGCGCCCTGCGCTCCCTCTCCCAGCCCAAACACACTCACATGCCACCTCAGCCGCGTCCCGGGTGACAACTTTGGCAGCGCCTTTGAAAAGCACGTTTATTTATATGTAAACGCCAGCATTGGAGTTTTTTTATTTTTTTTTTGCCATCTTTGTAGTTCGGATTTGAGGAATTCATAGACTGTGTGGAATTGATTCACTGAATCGTGATTCACTCAATCAAACTTGGTTCGCTGTGGCATTTGACAGTTTAGTATATTTAAGACAAGAATATGTGTCTTCGCAATGTTACCATGGTAGTGGAAAAGTTAAAATAGATCTTTCTACCCTATAGCAAATAGTCCATACATCTGACATGCAACCCTGGTAGGCAACAAGCACTGCTGAAATATATTGGTGGCACATGTACAGTTGTACACGCAGTGTAATTAATTAGCATCTAAATTAATCGAAACATCTAAAATTGTCTTAATATTAAAGAGGCCAATGTTAATGTGAATAATAACATTAACATTCAGAAAAAGACTAAAAATAATGACGTTAGGATGTAATTCATTAGGATTCATAATGGTGAAATCAATCTGCTCTGAGTGTTGGGATGTATCTGGCAGGAGTGTTGGGGTGGGTGTTTGGGCTGTGCTAACCTCAGACCCAAGCGTCAGTCTCCAGGGTCTCCATGTACTCCTCCATTGGAAACCCCCGACTCCAAACCACCACCTCTCTGACTGCGGTACAGCCTCAGTAGGCTTATGGGAGGGGTTCCTGTGTGTGTTTGCGTGCTGAGCTGTGGGTATGGTGATTTTGTGTGTACACATGTGTGTGAGTGTGTGTGTGTTTGTGTGTGTTTGTGTGTGTGTGTGTTAGGTGGGGGTTTGAAACATTGTGCTTCCATAGTATGGTATGCTGTAAAAAGGGTGTGTGTGTGTCTGTTCAGCCTGGCCTCTTAATGACTGTTTCTTGGGAGAGAGGGTGTGTGTGTGTGTGTGTGTGTGCGTGTCTGCTGGGGTGGGGGACACAGAAAATAGATGACTCAGAGACTATAGTCTGGGGTGGATTCTGACTTTAATTCAGCTGCCTATGAGTGAGAACAAATGGTTGTGTACTCCATGTGTCAAAGTTAACCACACCTGGTAGTATGTTAGAAAGACATAAAACATACATATACAACAGACAGACATAAAAAGTTGTATGTGTGCACATGTGCATGTGTGTGTGTGTGTGTGTTTTTTTATGCGGGCATTTGTTTGTGTGTGTGTATGTTTGTGTGTGTGTGTGTGTGTGTATGTGGGCATGTGTGTGTGTATGTGTATGTTTGTGTGTGTGTGTATGTGTGTGTATGTGTATGTGTATGCAGGCATGTGTGTGTGTGTGTATGTGTATGTTTGTGTGTGTGTGTATGTGTGTGTATGTGTATGTGTATGCAGGCATGTGTGTGTGTGTGTGTGTGTGTGATCTTGGCTCTTGTTTCTGCATGTTTTTTCTGTCTCTCATATTCTTTGTGATTACCAGATGAGCAGCTTCCTTAATGCTGCTACCTGCACCCTTCCACACACCACTCCCCTGACACACCACTCCCCTGACACTCACGCGTCCATCTGTCTCCTGCAGGAAGGACAGTCTGTGACATGCATACTTCATAAAGCTCAATAATAATACAAATAATTGTTGAGTGAGAAGTCCCTCTGCTGATGAAGTTGGGAGTAATCTCTCTACATGAAACTGTCATTTCATTTGTGAAGGTGAGCTCATGTCAAAGACATGTGAAAATAAAGTCTCTGCTAGCAGACTGCTAGTTATAAAAGCTTATAATAATGCGAAGGGCTGGCAGTGCCTTGTGTGTGTGTGTGCGTGTGTGTGTGTGTGGTGATAGTGGGGACAACAGACGTGATGAAGAGCCTAGATGAATAAATAATGGCTTATTGAAGCTGTTTATTTATTCATTTGTTTATTTATATTCAAGCAAATTGAAGATGATCGGAGCAAATAGACACTAACAGTATCTTAAATGCATTGCTTTCGGGAAATGAGATCTCTCTCTCCCTCTATCCCTCTCTTCCTGCCCACCTCCCTCTCCCCTCCCTCTCTCTGTCTCTCTCTCTCTTCCTCTCTCTCTCTCCCTCTCTCTCTCTTCCTCTCTCTCTCTCCCCCTCTCTCTCTCTCTCTCTCCCTGCCCTCATCTCTCTCTCTCTCTCTCTCCCTCTCTCTCTCTCTCCCTCTCTCTCTCTCTCCCCCTCCCCCCCTCTCTACCTCTCTCTCTCTCTCTCTCTCTCTCTCTCTCTCTCCTCCGTGTCCTCAGCTGAGCCTAGCCCTACTCCCGTTTGTAACTGTACAAACCTGCAATTGTGCTGAAGGCTGAATATAGGTGCTGGAATGTTAGGGTGGGCTGCCTGTGTGTCACACAACAAAGCAGAGCAGCAGGGCGGCGCCCTCTGCTTACATCCTCCCGCCACAGCCGGCCGGCCCACGTGTGCTGGGCGGCGGCCTGGGGCAGAGCTCCGCCCTCCACTCCGCGGGTCCCCGCCCTTCTCCACTCACCCAGCGCCTGTGAGGGCACCCCAGCAAGGCGTGGGATACAGGTCGCCAGCACAGGGCCTCTAGCAGACGGAGTAGAACACCCTCTCTCCGCCAGACCCCTCCATCTTACACACACCCTCTTCTTTATCCACATTCTCTTTTTCTTCCTTTCTCTCAATGTAATTCTACCTTTCTTTTATTCTCCTCCACTCTCTCTTTCCTACGCTACTCATTGTCATCATTCTCCTCGTATCTCACACAAAAATGTTCTCTAAAATGCATGAAATATTTTTACAGGCCTTTTTCAGATTAGGTTCTATGAACCCAGAGTTCATAATGGCCAGTTGATTCGGAAGACCAGACAAGGGTGAGTGTGGCTACAGGAGTGATGCTCGGGTCTGGACTCCTGCCATCTCAGTGGGGCAGAGTGTGATTGGCTGATATGGATGATACAGCTGTGTTGATGAGCGGATTGTGCTGGGATTATTTGTTTTATCACAAAGAGCAGCGTGGCAATAAAAAGAGTTTGGCTTTTTTGATGGAAGACGAAAATGAGGAAGATTATAGTGTTTAAATGAAGGCATCCAGAATGGACAACCACATACTGACCACACTGACTCATACTGCAGAACACACACACACACACACAAAATTACAAACACAGAGTGAGGGCAAAAATACATAAAACTATAAAAACAGCTCACCATCTTAATTTGATTTACTAAGGTAAAAGAAATGAAATCTCTGTGTGTTATTCAGTCAATATTAAGCCCACAAAAAATCTCCTTCACTACTCTTGTCTCGAGTGTCTCTCTCCTGTTCCCTCCTGTTTGTCTCCACACTCGTCCCTCGTCTGTTGGGGAGTTCGCAGAGCAGCACTGAGTTGGTAATGGCGGGACGCGCCTCCCGACAGTAGCGTGTCTCCTAACCAGAACCGGCCCGTCTAGCAGGGCAGAGACACAAGAACACTAATCACTAATGAGTGATGAAGAGACAAAAACCTCACACCTCATACTCCTTCCACCCTGTGACAGGCTGGCTGAAAAATGCATGTCTCTCTCTCTCTCTCTCCCTCTCTCTCTCTCTCTCTCTCCCTCTTTCTCTCCCTCTCTCTCTCTATCTTTCTCTGTCATGGACACTTTCATTTTGCTTCTTTCCTCTCGTTCTTTTTCCTCTTCTCTCTCTCTCTCTCCTTGCGTTGCTCTCAGCGGGGTGAGAAGGCCCCTGAGAAGCCCATCGTCTGTTGCCCCCCCCCCCCTCCCCCCTCGCTTCACCCCTCCCCCTCTCTCGGGGGACAGCGCAAGGTGCAGTGCGAGACGCCTCCTGCCATCTTTCATTTTCACCTCCGCCGCCGTGCCGACGCCATGGCAACTGAAGGGTGGCGACCTCGCCATGGATACCCTCCAGTGCCCACGCTCGCCCTGAGGAACGATGTCCACACCGAAGTGGCAGGGGGCGGCGGCGAGAGGCAGCGGAGGCCGTGCCAAACGCGGCATGGGGCAGGAGCTCACGGCGGCACACGCTGGCGCACACGCGCACACACGCTGGTGCACGCACACACACGCTGGCCCACACGCACACACACGCTGGCGCACACGCACACACACTTGCACGGGGCCCTTGAACCCGCGCGAGAGTCTCTTGCTACTCTCACTGTCGTGCAGGTGCATTTAGTTCAAACCCTACAATTTACTTTCTCTAAAACCCTGTTTGCCTGCCAATATCTTTATGAATGAATGTAAGGGTGCACACGTACCCACGCGCATGTGTGTGTGTGTGTGTGTGTGTGTGTGTGTGTATGTTCATGAGCATGTGTAATTTCTAGAACGGCCTAATCAGCTGTTGAGCTGTTTACACTCCCCTGTAGCCTGGAGGAGCCCCAGTGAGCATGATAACACACACACACACACACACACACACACACACACATATGAACATGCACATTAACGTTCATGTACACATACACATACACAAACACAGTCTCACAAACACACATACACACATATGCGCATGTGCACACACACACACACACACACACACACGCACAAACACACACCCACACACATAGCCTATGCATTGTTATGCCTTGCATCATTTGCAATGCTGAATTTGGGCCCACAGGTGAGAATTTAAAACATCCAGATTTAATAGCAAACATTGCATGGAATGGGAGAGTCTGCATAGTCGAGAGGAATTCTAATGTGTTGCTAGATAAAAATCAACTCATCTCAGTAGAATTCTTGAGTCCTGGACCATCCCGAGCTGGAGAGTCCACATAGGAGGCAGGAGCATGCGGGACAGGTGCAGTAGGGGACAGGACGCTCCACACAGCCCAGGGAAGGTCGTGTAGGAGGCAGGAGTGTGCGGGACAGGTGCAGTAGGGGACAGGACGCTCCACACAGCCCAGGAAAGGTCGTGTTTCAAAAAGCCTGTTTTTATTACCAGCTGACTTGAACTGTACCTTGTGTTCTCCTACAGTATGCGTGTGTGTGTGTGTGTGTGTCCCCTTAATGTCTCTCTATTTTACTTCCAGTCTGTGAGAGGAGAGTGGGTGGAGTTCAGGAGTGATTTGCGGACTGTATCTGGGTGGGGTTCAGGACTGATTGTGGACTGTATCTGGGTGGGGTTCAGGACTGATTGTGGATGGGGTCTGGGTGGGGTTTAGTGGAGAAGTGATACCTTGGCTGCCTAGGTCATGGCCAGGGTGTGGTTCCCACGGTTACGCAGGGCGAGGGGATGGAAACAGGAGTGATGAGAGCGAGATCTTCCTGCCCAGAGAGTGACATCAGCCCACTCCATGAAGCCCACGGCAGCACGACGAAAGGAAGCAACCCTGAGTCATCACAGCGATAACCTCACTTCCTGTGACAATCTCACTTCCTTCTTCTATCCAGTCAAACATCTATGACTGGAAGGGTTGTAGTGGCAGCACACGCTGGGTTTGTGTGCACAGAGATGCGCAAAACGCACCTAGAACAGGGACAGTGCAGAGGTAGAAAGGTGTGTGTGTGTGTGATGGTGTGAAAATAGGTGTCTGGACATTCTCCACTAGACACACGTCTCAGTCGGTCGGTCAAAAGCAGCCATGTAAGCTCCAACATCATGAGACACATACCATATACCATCTTGTAAGATAAAAGCTTTGTTCAACATACTACAGAATTTGCTGATTTGTGCATGCGTGTGTGGTTACTGCTCATACCTTATGACCTTATGACCTTATGACAGGGATTGCTGTGTTGCAAAGTTAAAAATCCAATGGTTGGACTATATATTTGCACAATAAATTTCTTCACCTTTCAGTTAAGGTTTGACCCATCTTTTTTATCTTAGTTTGTGTATACTGTGTTTTCAGAATAGTTTTAATTATGAATTCTGCATGAATTGATTAATTTTACATTTTATATATTAGCCTTTACAGTATATTACACCAATGTAAAATGTTGTACCTTTTGTGAAGGACCTCTCCTGAAATTGTAATTTCATTTTATTTTACAAATGACCTTGTTAGCTTATTTAGAGGTTTTGCGAAGACATGACCTCATTACTGAAAAAACACTTCAGAAGGGGCAGACGCAGAGATCTGTGATGGCAGCAGATGGATATTCATCCTTATGGATATGCACATGACTGCAAGGAGTTTGGTTAGTAAAGGTCTCCAGTTTGAGACCACAAATTACAGGTCTGCGTCTCAGAGGAATCGTGGCTGAAACAAGAATACAACTAAGTGATCTGTTACTGAATGCTAAGACCTGTTAACAGGACAGCCAGACAAACACCAGACCTGTTCAGCTTTACAAAACCATAAAGGCTCAACAAAGACAGGAAGTCAACCTTAAAGTGGAGCTACAAACAAAAAGAGGTCAAAAACGAGACCAGAATGTAAGAAGCATATTGTAGGTGTATTTGAAAATCAGCCCAGTTGATTTCTAGAAGGAATGCAGGTAGCATATCTTTATCTTTTTTATATTAGTTGAAAAAATCCCTATCAACACCATCATTCTAAGAAGAGTCCCAGTGTTAAGGTCACATGGGAACAGACACAGTTATTTCCATCTTCTTCTGGTTTGTGACCCTATCTGTCATCATAGATTTCAGCTGCAGGTAGCATCTCTTAAAGACATCTCTCTCTCTCTCTCTCTCTCACACACACACACACACACCACATGCATGTGGTTGCGTATTTAATCAAAACAGGTCATCTCTCTCCTTTGCTCCTGTGCACTGCGGATCACACAAGCCAATGTTCCACAGACCACTGTGAGTGCGGACAGAGGTGCTGACCCACAGTCCTTTGCGGTGACGAAAAAGCTGCATGTGCCTTTCTGATCAAAGGCTGCACATGCAAACTGAAAGTTCAGACGCTGAGGCCTGGCCCTGGGGATTCCCTGCACGCATCACATGACTGGAGTAGTCCTCCATGACAAGGACCACACGTTCATTTACATTCAATACATATGCAACCTGCTTACTTTTTTTCTTCTATCTATCTATCTATCTATCTATCTATCTATCTATCTATCTATCTATCTATCTATCTATGTTATCAGGACAAAAAAAGCAAAAAAATAAGAGTAACATATTTTTCAAAATCACAAATTCAAATGTTAGTTTGTGCACCGGCGAGCATGTGTGTATGCTGCTAATCTGTAATGGTGTTTAAATCTCACACGTAATCTAGGTACATTAAAAAATAAAAAGAAGCAGTGTGTGAAGAAGTGTGTATGCAGTGTTTTTGGGGGGGTTATTAATAGGTATGGGGTTTGATAAAGGGGTCCAGTCTTGATTGTGATGTCGAGTGATGATGGATAAATGCTGGATTTTCCCCGACGCAGTTACGCTCTGTAAGAGTCGCACTTCTGTTTTCTACACTTCAGTGTAGTGGAAGCTCCTTTTTTTGTCTGGTCACAGCAAGGAGGGTGTTCACGCAACACTGAGCGTGTGTATCAGTATAGCCCCTCTGTGCAAGCAGTGTGCCATGGGGAATTTTGCATTAAATGATTTATAGAGTATTGTTTGCCATGGTGAAAGTGCGGATGCAAATTTTGGTCCTGAGGAATATTCACATATTTTTCCCATTTTGCATTGGGGAGATATATTGATGAATCAGTGTTGTTGATTGATTTATCTAAAAATTGGAGCCATTTTTAGGTTAATATTTTATAGATTTTTTTCAATTTGGGATGTGGTTCTAAATCATGTTGTATTATATTAACTCTCTGGGTGATGATAGATTTAAGTTATAAATACTGAAAAAAAATTTCCTTGCCAATGACATATTACTGGATCAATTACTCTAGTGATAAAAGGAATAGTTTTGTAGATCAGAAATGCCTTTGTTGTTCCATCTAGGGAAGAAAAGTTTTTTTATTGTGCAAAAAAATGTGGTTCTTCCTAAGTGAAGTGTATTTACATAGGTGTGAGGAGTAAGTGAGTTTGAAAACTTTCCACAGAGCTGTCAGGGTTGTCACCGTTGTTAGAGTTTTTAAAACAGTCACGGGTAATAACGGGAACTGTGAAATGGACAGTCTGAAATATCTGTTTTGTTACATTGAGGTTGTTTGGTTTCAATCCAAACATTACATCACTTGTTGGGGTTTATCCATTTTGAGATCACTAAACTAAGCTTAAACTAAGATAATTGAAAGAAGGCCACTTATCTTGGATATTACTGCATTGTCATTTTGATATTAGCTATTCTACCTTAGAAGAATTAGGAGAGGATTTTGAGAGGAGGATAGTGATTTAAATGACAGCATGGGGAAAATATTAATAATCAAGTATTTGATATTGACAGAAGATACTGAGGTAGTTAATGTCTTGGATGCCAAGTTCCAAGTCAGTGTATTTAGTGGTAATAAATGCCAGTTGGGTCTATCTAATGAAGGAGATATCTCTGCAGGGAATTTAACAAGACACACTGTTCACGATTCACACTGCTCAGACTCACACTGATCAGGAATGATGGCATCTCATCTGGGTCTGGGGTAGAATCAGAAAAGTATTATGCACTATATGAAGATGAAAATGCTTGTGACGAGTGTAATGTTAACCCATCATGTTCTTTACTGATGAAATCTATTTATTCTGGCCTTTCCCTTCTTTTAAATTGATGTATTTATCAGATTTCTGGCTGTATTTGAAGTTATTATTAAGTCTGTATTAGAAATTGTGTTTTTATTAATGTAATTTATTTAAATTATCTTGTGTAGTGTCATTTTCTTGTGAATGTTTTGCTGTTCAGTTTCTCTTCTTTTAAATATAATGAATATATAATATTATAATACATTATTGGATTATTTGGCCTCTTATGACAACTTCAGAGTTTTCCCACAAAAATTTTGGGGTAATATTTGGAGAGTCATTAATTTCCATGAAGAATATGCCCTCTCTTCAGGAAAGCGTCAAAGTCTGCTTAAGATGTATTAACACACCATCTATCTGATGGTTTATATAACTCATTAACATTTTCCTCTAAGAGGAGATAGGAGCGTAATATTAGATGGGTGTTTTTGGTGGTATCAGAGGTTAATGAATTACTTATAATTATTGGACGATATAGCCCGCAGATATTACTGGGGCTGAAATCAATCATACATTGTTTTAATGCACGTGTTGACTGCCAGATTTTTGTATTATTTTAAAGCTTTTGAGATGGGTAAAAAAATGTAAGAAAGGCAGAAGACTCGTCACTATTAGGACCATAAATGCTTGAAATTGTAACCTCCAAATTATTGATCTTTCTATTCATAATAATGAATCTATTATTGTGTCTGTGGTGGTAGTGTTATGAAGGGTATTTTTTAATGAATATTAATTAAATTAACTCGATGTTATAAAAAAAAACTCGATATTATCAGTTTTTCACTGTGTTAGGTGAGTTTTTCCAAGTAGATATATGTAGGCTTCTAACTGAAGATGTTAGAATGCTGTATACTTTCTTCTTTGTGTACCAATACCATGGATTACAGCTAATGTACTTAATGACAGGCATATTTGAATGAATTTGAAAAATGTCCATGAATGCGTATGTGTGTGTGTGTGTGGGTGTGCGTGTGTCAGTATGAGAGACACACAGAGACAGAGAAAGAAAAGATAGAGAGAAAGAGAGTGAGAGAGAGGGAGAGAGAGAGGGAGAGAGAGGGAGAGAGAGAGAGAGAGAAAGAGAATGTAAGAAGGAAGCTCCCTGTGCAGTTGTGTGTAAGGGCATGTGTACTGTAGAAAGAGGTAAATGGGAAGAAATGGGAACAAGGTCAAATGCACAGAATTGTGCAGCTGGTAAGTTTTGCCTAATGACATATGCCAAGAGCAGTGTGACAGTATGGTATATATATATATATATTATATATAATCATGGCCTTGCTGTATAGAATTATTTAGGATGTGTGGAAGATGCAGGGTAAAGGTCCTTTATAGACATACTAATGCTTAGTGGGCTCTGCTGGACTATGGTGGTGCCACTTTTCCATCTCAGGCCAGTAATATTCCTGTCATGCTGACTTATTTGCATTTCTGACTTATTTGCATAAATTCAACAGACAACAGAGACAAACAAACAAACAAAAAAACATCAGTTTATTGTGTTTTTTGCATTCTTGATCTGAGATCTCCACTGTGAGGTCTAATTCGCAATGGCAAAAACAACAGCAGAGCCGTGTGGTGTTGGTGAAATCTAACCATCAAGTCCTTTGGTATCTGCACTGAACAGGTCTGATTGACTCCGGCAATTTTGCTTCCTGTAGATAAAATCTCAAGCTCCACTCGGACCAATAAGGTCCCCCGTGCATGACTCTGACCTGGTTGCCGTGTTGACAGCGGTGTCTGAACCAAATGGACGTTAATGAAGGGGTAGATGCGAGCAGACTAAACCAAATGCCCGACTCCCCCCACCTCCCGGGGCCTGTGTTTATGTCAGGGTGTCAGCAATGACAGGGCCGAGGGTGGGGAGACTCCACAGTTCCATTGTCACGTTGCTCCCAACAACACGCAGAGCACTAGAGAAGCCTCTGATACTGCTCACACGCCATTGCTGCGGTCTGAACGTGCTCCTGCCATATGTAACCCCACCCACCCCCACCCCCATCTTATACTCTACATTACCTCATATTTATTTTCCTCTGGCGAATGTGCATCTTGGCACATCTAAATTATGAAGCTTAAACTCTACGACGTATGGCGACCGGACATGGATTACGGTTCTAAACTCATCAGCCGCCACCTGGACTTTTGCCGAGTCCTCTGTGACTGTTAGTAAACAGGGTCATGCCATTGCTCATTATCTAGTTAGAGACAGAGATGGAGAGAGTGAGAGAATAGACAGAGAGAGAGAGAGAGAGAGAGAGAGATGGAGAAAGGGAATGATGTTGGTGGTCCCAGAGCACTCCCTTTGCCTTTGGGCAGGCAGCAATGCCCTCAGACCGGAACTGATTAGAGAGAGGAGGCTCACTATAGCATTACTTCAGCAGCCAAGGCTATTTATAGGTACCGGACACCTGAACTCACACAGGGGCACAGAGACCTCTATGGCTGAGCCGGCCAGAAAGGTGTCCAAGCACTGACCATGGCAGTCTGAGTCTACGTCCAGTGCCCACTGTCATTCTGGATTTGAGATTAAATTAATCCATAATTTATAAAAAAAAAAATATATGATTATTGTAAAATTACTTTGAACCTCACATGTCAAAAATCGTATTCCATCTTACGGTGCTGAAAACCTCATATCTGCATCACCCTTGAGAAGATGAAAAATAATCCTCTCCTAAAATTTACTGTTTTAAACCTGTAAAATGATGAAGCTCTCGCATCTGAACAACTTAAGCAGTGTTTTTTTCACAATCCCGCACAGTTCAGTCTTCCACCAGCTACCCATTCACACATTAACACGTTTTCACAGCCTACAAATGGGTTTAATTGTGCAAACAACTTTCAGAGAGCTCCAAAAAAGGTATTTTTGTGTGTGGTTTTGCTGTGTAAAATCAATGCAAACAAGAGGCAATGCCAGAATAAGCAGCAGCGTGATCCGCCAATACGGTCCACGCGTTCGTACGGGCAGATATAGGGGTTCGTAAATGTGAACGTGTTCATTATGGGCCCAGGCAGACACAGCCTCTGTTTAAAGTTCAACGCAGTCATTTCCTCCTGCCCAAGGCGGTTGGTGGAGTGCAGAGGTGAGAGCTGGAGACCTTTGGTGCTCTTCTCCTCTTTCTCGAAGAGCTGTGAATGCAAACAGAGAGCGTGAGGATCGATTCCCACGGAGTGTGCTGGCATGGTGATGAATCCGACCCTGCCTGTAAGCATGGCACGGTCAGATAGCCTCCTACTCCTAACAGAATCCCCGGAGTCTAACACACACGCATGCACACACACGCACGCACACACACACACACGCGCATGCACGCACACACACAGACACATGCTGTGTGAGTAATTAATCTAAACAGGTCATCTACCCCCTTTGTTCCTTGTGTGTTGTGGTTCACATGAGGGGCCAGTGTGAGGGTGGACAGAGCCACCAATATTCTCACACACACACACACACACCCACACACACACAGACAGACAGACAGACACACGCACATTTCCACACGTGCACTTACACACACACACATGCACATGGAACAAACAGTTTAATGCAATGTGAGGTCCTGGATTAGACTGCATTTGTTGCTTGTCTTAAATATTTAAGAGATCACTATTTAATGAATGTTCTCGTGGGCGCCCGTTTCGGGAGCCAGATCTTATGCCCAAATAAAGACAAAGTCAGCATGCTTTGCCACACCATCGTTTTACACCGACCACAAGAGTCACATGCGTGGGAGGTCTTTACCATCACAGCACTGCATACACGATACCTATGGAAAATAGCATCAGCACTTCATCCCAGCCCCAGCTAGACATTTCACTCACATGTTAAGAAGGCCAGAGACTTAGCCCACTGCACAATTAAAGGAGATGTTAACCTAGTGCACCACAGAGGAGACCCACACACCCACAGACATCAGCGCACAGCCACATAGAAGCCGTGTGCTCAGAAGCCACCGCTATCTGCGAGTACACATTTATGCATATGGGAATTACTCACGATGAACACAGAGACATATGGCATGCACAGAGCATACAGTCATTTACAGCTTCTAGGGCTGCAGTTCTTAAGTAGAGAGTATTTCCCAGAATTTAGTTTTTTTATGCTGGTGCAAGTGTTCTGTTACAAGGTCATTTCAGGCAGAAATGATCCAGCATTGCAGGTTCCTGGTTCACCTATTCTAGTTCTACAATTCTACAGTTCTACAGTTCCACAGTTCCATAGTTCTACAGTTCCATAGTTATACAGTTCCACAGTTCCACAGTTCTACAGTTCCACAGTTCCACAGTTCCACAGTTCTACAGTTCTACAGTTCCACAGTTCTACAGTTCCACAGTTCTACAGTTCTACAGTTCTACAGTTCCACAGTTCCACAGTTCCACAGTTCTACAGTTCCACAATTCCACAGTTCTACAGTTCCACAGTTCTACAGTTCTACAGTTCTACAGTTCCACAGTTCCACAGTTCCACAGTTCTACAGTTCCACAATTCCACAGTTCAATAGTTCCATAGTTCCATAGTCCTAAAGCAATTAAGCAAATTAAGATTTTTGTTTCTTACACCAAGTATATTACACTGTCAGAAATAGATTTCAGGGGATATCTTTTGAGTTTTTCTGAGAAATACACTACATTGTACCTAAGTGGTTAACATTATTCTCCTTGATTCAACTTTAAACTCAATAGTAATAGTGATAGGGTCTGGTTTTTTGGATTTATGGAAAATATATTCATATTTGTTATTCACGTTATTTATAAAACCCAATGGTTCAAACTTCGAAAGCTTCAAACTTCGAAAAAGGTAGAGCTTCATAGTGAAATGGGAGACGGCGCTTAAATATACAGATGGAGGAGAAGAAACAAAAATGAAATGAGCTGAGGAGACAGAATCACATTTTATAGACAAAGAAAAAAAAAGAATCAGATAAGAGAGAGATGGAGAGATAGACTGAAAAAGGAGATGGTGGGATGAAAGAAAGAGAAAGAGAGGGGGGTGGTAAGATGAGAGAGGGGAGTTTGGATGATGACAGGGAGAGAAAGAGAGAGAGAAAGAGAGAGAAAGAGAGAGAGAGAAAGAGAGAGAGAGAGAGGTGTGAGGTTGTTTCAGTGAGAGCAGCTGTATAGAGTACACGGTGGGTGGAAGTGGTGTAGGCCGTGGGTGATCTCTGGGTATAACTGCCAAGGGCCTATTAGCTAATTCACCAACACTACATCAAACACTTCTGCTGCACCCAACAGAGAAACGTACCCGCTTTCTGATCAAACACTCATCAACAATCAACCAGACAAGTCTGTGATCAATCAAACAATTATCAACAAGAAGATTCAAACCCTTACAATTAGAACAAATGCACCATCGGTCAAACATATCCCTGCATTCTAACATTCACCAACATCATAATAAACAAGTCCTGACATTCTCTCTCTCTCTCTCTCTCTCTCTCTCCTCCTATACTCATAGTAAGGTTTTCAAGGCACACACACACATACAAACTAGCGTGGCTGGGATGTTTGGGTGTGTGCTTTCTTGTTAATTTAAGCAAAAGCCTTGTTCCATAGAGAACCAGCCATGGGGTAACTGCTGCGGCTGTGGTGGCGTTTTGTGTGTGTGTGTGTGTGTGTGTGTGTGTGTCATATATTTAGGTAAAGCCTAGGCCGTGGGTTGGTGTGGTGTAGGAGGGTCTGGTGGATGATCCCATCTGGAGAGCTGAATTGTAGGTTGCCTGTGTGCGCCGAGACTCAAACTATGATAAGTAATGAGAGAGGAGCTGCCTGAAATAGCCTCTCCCCCTCCCCCTCCCCCGCCCCTCTCCTCCCCCCGCCCCTCCCCCTCCCCCCCGCCCCTGCGGTCCTCCCCGGGAAGACCTGCGCCAGCGCCATTCTCTCTCCTGCCTCCTCCACTTTGGTTAGCATCCTGGCTAAATTTGTTTGTCGTGCTCCTGTAATTAAGCCTGTGTGTGTGTATGTGTGTGTGTGTGTGTGTGTGTGTGTGTGTGTGTGTGTGTGTGTGTGAACTGTAGCTCTTCGATACACGCTGGCAGCTGGCTTCAAATCATGTGATTATCTACAAGGTGCCGTCTCATGGTGTGTGTGTGTGTGTGCAGTACAAGGCTCTCACAACACATGAGCACTTCCTAACAGTTACATACACTCGTAGTACTGAACACAAATGGTAATAAATTAAATGCTGCCACAGGGAAAACAAGACACAGGGAAAAATACAAGACACGGGGAATACAAGACACGGGGAATACAAGACACAGGGAAAAATACAAGACATGGGGAATACAAGACACAGGGAAAAATACAAGACATGGGGAATACAAGACACAGAATACAAGACACAGGGAATACAAGATACAGGGAATACAAGACACAGGGAATACAAGATACAGGGAATACGGGGAAAACAAGACACGGTATACAAGACACGGGGAATACAAGACACAGGGAAAACAAGACATGCAATTCATTCACCTCATCATCTTCGAGCATTTACAATGCTCAAAACATAGTTGTTGTGGTGGTGTCACTTTCTGTAAGATTTATGTGTTCACCAACATTGTAATATGTGTGCTTGTGTACACAGAGTCATAGGCAGGATGATTACCACCAACTAAACTCTGTGGCAATAAACAGTCTTGAATCATGAATCAAGGTTTCTTCCTCTCTTTCTTTCTAAGAAGGGGACACCGAGGCAGGTGATGGACACCTCCCACAACTACTACCACTCTGTGTACTCTTTCTTTTTCCCTAATTGATTTTGACTTCTAATAACTAATTGTAATGGCCTTCTCGTCTCCTCTCCTCTCGCCCTCTCTCCTCTCCTCCTCTCTCCTCTCTGCCTGTAGGCAGTGATACGGGCTGGGATGCTTTTAGATACGAGTGATCTGAGCTCACCACTTCACTGTGTCCAGCCCGGGGAGGGGTCCAGCACCACCACCCCCCCCCCCCCACACCCACAAGCTCCCATCTTCTCCACTCCTGCCTGAATCACACGTTACATAATAAAACATACACCTACCGTATGTGCACACGTACAGTGCATACACGCACACACGCACCACTGCATCGGACCTGCATGATGTCTCAAACAATTAACAGCACTCATGCTCTCCCAGGCACTCACCAGAGGTCCCACACACACTTCACACACGGGAGGTCACACATGCAGGCTAGATGAGGGATCACAGCAATTGTCTTTGAACACTTTTCATCCCAGAGAAAGCAACAATATGTAAATCTAAATCAAAGCTCTCCTGGAAATCACGCGCATCCTCCTAGCAAATTGCCGAACAGACAGGAAATCCCCCAACTTAAAAGGAAATGTTCCCATATAGGAAGCAGAAGCCAGATCCCCGCCCCACCCCACAGGTTCCCTGCAGCAGCCATTGCTTCTTCTTGCATTGCTCTGCACTCTACACACAACCTCTGACCCAAAAAGGCAGCCGGTCTCGTAATGAAAGGCCTCCCGCCGTACAGAGTGCGTCCTGCTTCCCGTCCGGCCGGCCTGGCCCGGTCCGACCTCACTGGGTGTGCTCACGCTGCCTCCGCCTCCTCCTCCTCCTCCTCCTCCTCCATCTCCTCCACCTTCACCTCCTCACTGGAGCAGCATGCTAGAAGGGTCTCAGCTGTGCTTATTTCAAGTCTGCTCCCCGGTGGCCGTGGAGACTCTACCTGGAGATGTGTGTTCCTGTGGAGTTCAATTCTAACCCCGCATGCACATGCAGGGCTTGACTAATCAAAGTCTCCTGATTGGCTGAATCAGGTTTGGACAATTAGGGGTGGAGCTAAACTCACTAGAACATCAGATCTCCAGGAGGTTTGTAACTAATGAATAATTTTGATGGACTGACCATCTAAACCAAGAAAAATATGGAGAACAGATCTAAATAATGATCCTGATGGAATTTTCAGGCTACATTTAGGTTTAGGGTATCTCATCCCAATAAGATATCAATAATCCCAAACCCTCTATTAAATAAATCATAATTATCAACTGTCCTATTAACCTATTAACATAATAATGAATTTTACCCTCTTACAAAGCAAAAGATTCCACCAAAATACAATAATATGTGAAACTCTTTCCAGTTTACCACCTCCCAAGTGTCTTAGTTCTGTATCAGTAGGCAAGGAGTGTCACTGGGCCATTTACATCTGGATGACCTTTATAACCCAATTGTGTCATTGTCCATTTTTCAAGTTTGCTTGCCCTCTTTGCATTCACTCACATGGACACTACCTAAAGTAAATCCCCTTCACAAGCAGTCAATCGAACGAATACCTGGCAACCCTCAGCTTATACTGCTTAGCAGATCACTTTTGTCCCTTCCAACTTACTGACAGAGTCCGTGTCGCCCGTTTGAAAGGCGTTTGAACAGCAGTGCTGGCAGCCCTGCAGTCTGAGGTCAGATGTCACCACTCGAGCAGCAGTGTTGTCCTGCAGTGTGTGTGTGTGTGTCAGATGTCAGCATAGTGCGATGTCACTTGCTAGTCCATCCTCTGCAACAGGAGAGGTTAAAATGAATGTTTGCTTAAGTCTACTGCTGATCCACTTTATCTGCTGTTACACTGTAGCATTGTTGCTATAGCCTTGATAAATACCCTGCTAGTTTACAGCATCTAGTGTGGAGCACTGCTCAAATACAGCAACATAATCTCTAAGTGGGACCATTTAGGACCGAGAGCAATCAGTGCTTTTGGGAAACAGTTTAAGAAATGAAAAAAAAATGAAAAATGAAAACAAATTGCAGAATATTCAGCCTGGCTCACCCAGGCCAGGGCTGAATTGTCAGGTGTCTGCTGTTCTGGCCATCTTTGCAGACAAGAGGTTTTGGCACAGGTTTACAGCAGCCGCACCCGAGAGGGTCCGACCCGCCACACCCCGGCGCTCTCCGGTCGAAGTGTGCGCCGGCTATTTAAGTCCCTCGCCACCGCTGCCGCCGCCCCGAGCCGGCCGGCCACTCGGCACTCTGGGCCACGGTCGCTCGGCAAACGGCAGCTGCTTTCTCTGTCCTCTCCCCCCTCGGCCACGGGCCACTGGCAGCCGCCAGGGGTGATTATGTTCCGGATATAGCGCCAGCCCTCCACTGCACTGGGCTGCTGAGTCCCCGC